>JBBBDQ010000468.1:1410000-1895000 GCA_037127315.1 Ascarosepion bandense
TCTAGTTCAGATCTATTTGCGTACAAGTTCCTGGGTTAATTTGCTGAATTCACTGGCCTCATCAAATATTCACAACTATCGTCGCAAATACCAGTACATATTTGAAATTCTCGGTGTCAGTTTATCAGTGAATTTTAAGTTCGCACGATCGCTGTGAGACTGATTTAGTTTCTATAGTTTCAATTCGAGAACTATCAACAGCAAATTTTTCATTCTCATATTCCACCATTTCTTCTACATCCTGATAATTTTCCCGCCTTTTTGTGTCTCCAAACTATGTTCCGCTCATAGAATTTTTCTTCTTTCTTCTATGTGCTCTTTCCTTTCATGGCTTTCCACGTCTCCCTATCCCCGGTGGATCTTAGCACGCTTTTTTCTGTTACACCACGCAAACCTCGTTCCGTCATCCACCTGATCAGTTCCTTCAAATATGTTATCCGCTGCTTTCCCCTGTCTCTTTTTCCCTCTATCTAGCCTTTTAGTATCAGAGGCTCTATGCCGACCAGAAAGCGAATGAATAAAAATCACCTCCGCGCAAGTGGATTCGCGCAGATGTTCCGGTTGAAAAATAAAAATTAATCAAATATCAAATTACCATTTCGTGAGCCTACGAGAATTTTATTTACCCTCCAATGGGAAGCCCGGAATCAAATATAAGGATAAAATTCGAAACGAGTTGCGTTTTGATCCAAAAGGCAGATATAAAAAGCGGTGACAAAGAATTGTTAGACAGACGGGAAAACTAGAGGAGAAGAGTGTAATTAATATTCCCTTGACTTAAGTCGAGCGGCTACTATGCTGACCTCTTTCTTTCTCCCTGTCTCATAAGTACTTACTGACCCCTTCCACACTCCTAAGCCTCATTTCTTCTTTTCAGCATTATTATTCGCCATGCCACAAATTTTAACGGCCGTTGTACACAATCTAAGCACTTTTGTCATTACCATAAACAAATTTTAAAGTCGTGTTCGGATCACGTCGGAATCACTCGCTATAAAGTGGTATACCCTGACGTTACACCGGATAAACTGGCGAACCTGACGTTCCCCAGATAAACTGGTGATGAACACGCAGAAAGGCATTTCAACCAAATAAATTGTTATTCCCCAACGTTGCACCAGATAAACTGGCGAACCTGAAGTTCCCCAGATAAAATGGTAACCAACAAGTGGATTTTCAACATATATATATATATATATATATATATATATATATATACACAAAGAAATCTTCTCCAGGCCAACGTACAACCCCATCTTCTCAGCAACCATGGTGATGAAAAACTTAACGTCCGTCAGCAGCAAAATGAACAATTACTACAGTAAGCCAAGTTACTCTTTCAACATTTATATTTTACGGCAAGTTCAAAATGAACATTCTTCCCAGCATTTCGGTACCAAAAAAGAAAAACCTAACGGACAAACAACTAAAAACTCCACATGCTTCAAACACGTTGTCGAAGAGTAAATAGGCACCCGGCGCAAACAATTAATAATGAAGAAAAAGAAAAGGCAAAAAAAAAAAGAAAAATAAAGGAAAAAGATGAACGGAAAAGAAACAAACAGAAAAAAAAGAAAGCAAAAAAAACGAAAAAGAACAAAACAAACAGAACAAAATGAACGAAAAGAACAAAAAAAAACGGAAAATAACAGAAAAAAGAGAAAAACACAAAAAAACATTCGGATAGTCACTTGTGAATTTAAAAGAACGAAAAATTAGTGACTACCCGGCGTGAGTTCAACACCTATATATATATACACGCAGAAAAATGTTGTTTAGATTTTCAGTGAAATTTGAAAATTTCTCTGTAATGCAAACTCAAAATGGCAACAAATGCTGAAGAAACTTTAACAAATCAGAACTAATCTACCGAGGGCTATTCCCCCCCCACACACACACACAAAAAAGAATTTGGACTTTCAGCGAAATATAAATATTTCCCTGCAACAAAAATTCAAAATGACAAAAAGGCAAAAAAAAACAAAAACTACAACAAACCAAACTAACCCATAGCTAGTCCCACAAAACTTCACTACCAAGCTCTTTTAACAAGAACCGAAAACCAAAACATTCCTTCGAATAAAGACGGGATTCGAATATTCCCCTCTTATACCGAGGAAAAAATTCGGTAAAACGGTTAAACAGAAGAAAGAAAACATATTTTTTTCAACGGAAAACGGAAAAAGTAATAGAAAACCGCAAAACAAAACGAAAAACATCTTTTTCGAAAGAAAGCGACAACAGATACCAAAAATACTCCGTTTTCTGGGGCGAAAGTTATGTGGTGATACCGACCGAGCAAAAGCGATGAACCGGATGTAGGCTCTAGGCCGACCAGAAAGCGAATGAATAAAAATCACCTCCGCGCAGGTGGATTCACGCAGATATTCCTGCTGAAAAATAAAAATTAATCGAATATCAAATTACCATTTCGCGAGCCTACGAGAATTTTATTTAAATATAAGGATAAAATTCGAAAGAAGCTGCGTTTTGATCCAAAAGGCAGATATAAAAAGCGGTGACAAAGCATCGTTAGACAGACGGGAAAACGAGAGGAGAAGAGTGTCATTAATATACCCTTGACTTAAATCGAGCGGCTACTATGCTAAACTCGTTCTTTCTTCCTGTCTCATAAGTACTTACTGACCCCTTCAAAGACATTCCTCAAAGGTACTTACTGACTTGCTGACCTTAGGAGCGGCAAGGTCAAAATCAACATCCCCTTACCTACAAGACGCTTCCGCATTCTTAAGCCTTTAATCTCTTTCAGCTCATCATTATTTGTCTTGAACAATCTAACCTTCGTTGGACTTATATTCAAGTATTATTTTAATTGTAAAAACATTAACTGAAATGTGTATATATAAATTTTATTTTATACTCAAATTGCCTTTATTGATTTTATAATCATTTTATGAATTATAGTGGGCTATCTTCCCACAAGGCCAAATTCCGTTAACCAGCACGGTATACAATTACCCTTCATTAGAACGGAATCCTAGTACAACTAGAAAAGAATAAATAAGATACCCGCTATAATGTCACAGGAACTTTAACTGTCTCTTCCTGATGCTCAATATTAATCTCCTTTTCGTTTCCATCCTTTCCAAAACTTCATATTGCTCACATGCTCGATCCATGACATCCGAAGCATCCTTCTGTAGAACCACATTTCAGTTGTTTTAAGTTTTTCTTTCATCTTCGATGATATTGTTCAGCATTCACTGCCACATTGAAAAACTGACATCACATAGCAATCCAGTATTCTCTTCTTTGTTTCTAGCGAAATTCTCCTGTTTCTTATTACTTTACTCAACTTCTAGAATGCTTCCTTTGCCATGACAGCTCAATAGGATGGTTCACAAATAGGTGAGCAGAAAGATGAAAAAGCTTTTGTATCGATTCCGACAAGAAGCAGCTCCTCAACATGATTCAAAAGCAGTCCGCGAGTAACTTGATGAAGAAATGGATGGGCCAAAGGCGTTCAATTGGCCAGACTGTTTATCTAATTTGATCTCAATGAGTTTCTACTTTCTGGGCGTATTCAAGGACAAAGTTTATAGTCAAAAGCCAAAACTTGTAAGCGATTTAAAAGATTCGAAGAAATTAATACCCAAAGAAAATTGTTTAAAAAATTGTGAGGGGTAGACTTCAAGCAAAGCTGTGTAAATTTCCACATTTTTTCTATTTCAATTTCCAGGTCTTTATATTTTGACAGTTTTTCAAATTCCTTGATTGCTATGTTACAATCCGCTGGACAAGCCATATCAATTAATAGACAAGTTTTCTCCTTCTGGTTTTTAACAATAATGTCTGGCCTGTTTGCTTCAATTTTTCTGTCTGTGTAGATGATGTAATCCCATAGAATAGTTACATCTTCTATTTCTGTAACCGGTGCTGGGTGACGTTCATACCAGTGTTTACAGATTTTCCATAATGTTTGCACATTGCCCAATGTAAATATTGCCCAACTCTATCGTGGCGATTTTTATATTCATTTGGGGCAAGCACAGAACAGCCTGAGAATAGGTGGTATTATTATTATTATTATTATTATTATTATTATTATTATTATCTCCACTATTTGCATTGTCCGGACTGATCTTTTTTCGAGATCAGCAGAGAGGTTATGTTTGTCCGCCTCGCCAAATTTCTTATTGATGCGAGAGTTGATGCTGGTGTCATCTGTGCAGCTGCCTACTTGGGATTTGATTCCGTCTGGTAGATCATTTATGAAGATTAGAAAGAGTGTCGGGCCTAGGATAGAGCCCTGCGGGACACATACGTTAGCAAGCGTCTAGTGATATCATAGACCTGTAGCTTGCTCAGGAGGCCAGCGTGCCAAACCCTATCAAAAAGTCTTCGAGATATCCAGGGCAACAGCACGAGACACGCCAGACTTACCGAGGGCCTGGTATATTTACTCCGTCATGTCTTCATCTTTGTTGCCATATTTACGACGTTTCGGTCGTTGTATACTCCGTTTTTTTTTTCAGGTGATATACATTGCCCAATGTAAATATTGCCCAACTCTATCGTGGCGATTTTTATATTCATTTGGGGCAAGCACAGAACAGCCTGAGATTAGGTGGTCTATTGTTTCTTGGTATTTATCACAAAACCTGCATTTTGGATCCATATTATTATGCATAATATTTGCCTGAAAGTTTCTAGTGAAAATACTTTGGTCTTTTGCAGCAAGAATAAAGCCTTCAGTTTCAGACTTTAATCCAGAGGCACGTAACCATCGATGAGTATTAACTTTGTCAACATTGGATTTATTAGCACGTTCTGGATATTGGCCATGCAGAGGTTTGTCTTGCCAGCGCTGTTTCATCTGTTCAAGAGCTTTATCTTTGGCTTTCATTTTCATATTTTTGCCGCAATAGTTGGTTCTTGGCTTCTGTTTTGCTTTTCTACAGAATCTACTAAATGTAAATCTTGTTTGAATTTACTGCCTTCTTTTATTCTTGAATATTTTTTCTTCGTTTCTTCATGTTCCCTTACTAATTGTCTCATCCAATCCTTTGTTGTTTCTATGTATGTTAGTAAGCCAATAGTTGTTGTCTTGTATGACAATTCCAGCTGAATAAGACCTCTTCCACCTTCTTTACGAGATATGTATAGACGGTCTACATCAGCCTTTGGATGATGCATCTTATGCTTATAAAGAAGCTTTCTTGTTTTAGAATCCATTCGCCTGATGTCGTTTAGAGTCCAGTTTAAGATGTTGAAGCTATATTGGACAACTGGGATTGCAAGGCTATTAATGGCCATAAGTCTGTTCTGAGAATTCAATTCAGTTTTTAATATCATTCGTAGCCTTCTATAGTACACTTTACGCACTATTTCTTTCATTTTTTATGGTGAATGTTTTCACTCTTATTTACACCTAGGTATTTATAAGCTTCTTCTGGTTTCAATTCTTTTATTGTCACAGCAGGGTCTAAGCTAATTGAGGATGTTTCTTGTATTGATCCACGTAAAACTGTAGCTTTGGGCACATTTATTCAAATTGAATTTCATTCCAATGTCTTCGCTGAAGTATTTTACAGTTTGCAGAAGACCTTCCAGCTTATCATTCTTAGCATATAACTTTAAATCATCCATGTAAAATAGATGGCTTATTTTCTTTTGGCCTATTTTATAACCACATTCTGTCTTATTAAGTTGACTGGTTAGTGCTATTAATGATATGCAGAATAGTAAGGGAGATAAAGAATCACCTTGAAATATACCTCTTTTGATGTTTATTTCATCAGACTTATAGGTTCCATTTATATGATTGAGGTAAAGGGTTGTTTTCCATACAGACATGCACTGTTTGATGAAATTGATGATGACAGGCGATATGTTGTATATGTTTAACGTCTTTAAAATCCATGGATGTGGCACACTATCGAATGCCTTTCGATAATCTATCCAGGCAGTACTAAGATTTTTCTTTGTACTGTAGCAGTTTTCCAGGATCATTTTGTTAATTAGTAATTGGTCTTTACATCCATAACAGCCACGTTTGCACCCTTTTTGTTCAAGCGGTATCATGTCATTTCTTTCTAAGAATAAATATGTCTGTTTTGTTAAAATAGATGTTAATAGTTTATATGTTGTCGGAAGACATGTCATTGGTCTGTAGTTTTTCTGGTTGTTTGTGTCACCATTCTTGGGTAGAAGAAATGTAATTCCTTTGGTCATCCATGCAGGAATTTTAGTGGGATCGTCAACCATTTCTTGAAGTTCTTTGGCTAGTTTTTTATGTGCTGTATTTAAATAATATAGCCTAAAGTTAGGAATTTTATCTATACCTGGGAATTTCCAATTGTGTGCTTTTTTTTAGTGCAAATTTAACATCCCCTTCTGTAATTCCAGCCCATGTCTGTTCTGGTTTATTTTTCATTCGTTCTATCTCTTGTGCAATCCAATGTACTTCCTTGCTATGTTCTTTAGGGCAAGCCCATATCTTTTCCCAGAACTGTGTAAGTTCTTCCATTCTGGGGGGGGGACTGTCACTTCAATTCTTTTTTTAACTACTTCCCTGTAAAACCTCTTTGTATCGGTTTGAAAAATCTTGTTTTGTCTGTAAAATATTGCTCTTTTCTCATAGCGTCTTATTCTTTGAGCCTTCAGTTTTATTTTTTGTTTTATTTTTTCTTTAGTTGATACGGCTTCATTTTCATTTCTAATGTTGTATTTTCTTTCGACTCTTCTGCTTTTCCTAGTTCTTACATTTATTCCTCTACTCAGTTCATCCAGTACTGATAGTTCACTTCTAAGTTATTCGATTTCTTTTTCTATTTTTCTTTTCCAAGGTGGATCTTCATGTCTGCGAGACTGCCTTGTTTTTAATTTGATGTTCAATTTTTTGTTGCTGCTATTGCTGATGCATATATTGCTTCATTGAGATTTGTATGAGTGTCTTCATCCAAGATTAATTTGAGTGCTGCATTGTAGAGTTTAATAGTTCGGAGGTTATGCATTGTGGGTTGTAATTTTGGGAGCTGTTCTCGTTCCTCCATTGTAGTATTTTGTATTTGACTTAGATGGTTCTTTATTTCTTCCTTGGCTTCCTGTATACTGTTCTTATTTTCCGACAAATAATTATGTTCGATGTGTTCTGAACTCGTTTTATTTTCGTCTTTTAACTGATTCAGATCACAACTTTCCAGCACTTTTAAACTTACAGCATTATCTTCGCAATGATTTGTGTGTTTCACGGTTTCTACATTATGACCCGTGACTTGTTTGATGTTATTACTTTTCATTTCTGATTCTGATTCCAGTTCATTTTCATATTTTGTTGATTCGTCTCTTCTTGTTACAATTCTTTTAATTTCATTAATTTCAGCCTCTGTCAGTCGGTTATTACGAATAATGTACCTACGTACATTGGCCAATTTATTTTCGTCAATATACTTTCTATTTGCTTGACCAACTTTTTCACGCCAAATGTCATATGTTTGGCGAGTCATGTTTTTTTGAGGTTTGAGTAACGCTTCATGAAATGCAGTCATAACGACTTTGTACTCCTCACGAGACCATTTTATTTTTTCTTTCTTTAAATATACGGTTGTAGATCTAGCTGGAGAATTTTCAGGACCATCATTAGGATTATCCTGGTTGTGGGGACCTGAAGATTCATTCTTTGTGTAGGAGTTTGTTCCTATGGCAGATTTTTCGACCTCAGGTAGGTTCCCTCCTGAAGGACGGGCTCCCTGTTTATCCACTGGAAGAGCCATACTGGACTTTTTATTTCTATTTGTATTTCTCATGTTTTTCCCACGAGTGACGCACGGGTCCAAAAGTCCACCCAAAGTTGCCCGGCACGTTGGGTAACGGCCTTTTACAAACAGGGTCCCGAAGCCTGTAGGGGATCGTTTGTGACCTCATAACGCAGTAGCCATTCACTCCTCGGCACGATTAACACCTTGAGTTGCGGGTTGTTGTTCGGAGTTTTCCTTCTCCTAAATGGGCTGCCAAGCGACAGCTGACATAGACGCGATTGGAATTCAAGGAGAAAGACGCTGGTTAAAAAAAAAAAAAACTTTGGCGTAGCAACGGCTCAACGAAACAAAACATCACTACTAGAATATTTTTTAAAGAAAGAAAAAAAAATTAATGGAAAAAAGTTGACATACGTTTAAGTTTATTTGTGCTGTGAGATTTTTAAAAAAATGTCATAATTTGTTCGTCCACTTTATATTCATTTATTTTTTCAATAAAGTCGTTGGTCAAAAATAGGGTTATCAAAATAAGATAAATTAAATAAGTAAATTAAATCAATAAATAAATAAAAATAAATATATAAATAAATACGTAGTCTTTCTATAAAATAATACCGCAGAAATTGTTTTTCATCGGATTTAATTTATTTTCTTGTTGTTTTGTTTTGTTTTTAAGAAAATTATAATAGTTAAAATAATATAATTATAATAGTTAAAATGATATAATTATAATAGTTATTATTAAAATAATATAATTATAATAGTTATTATTATTATTATTATTATTATTATTATTATTATTATTATTATTTGAAATGTTCCTTATTATATTTAAAAAATGCACTGTTTTTCTTATTATTTTTATTTTTATTCCATATCTACTAGTCAGATAGATTAATCCGATGGCTATCTTTATTATTATAAAATAATAAAGAAAAGTTAAAATAAAACCAATACTGAAAAACAATTTGCAATTTTAACTGAAATTTCATCTATAAATTGGTAGATTTCATATAGAGAAAGAGAAAAAAAACGAGATGAAAAAGTAGCTGTATAATATTTTTTTCAATCTTAGAATATGGGAGGAAAATTTGATTCAAGTCTTATATCGAAAAATGAAAATAAAAGAACGAGATTGGAAGAGTGTTTCACTGGGACGAATCTCGGCCTCATTCACTTGCATAATAGAATCTCATCAATTGTTCTTTTTTCTTCCCCTAAAAAAATGCTGCAATCTAACAAAGTTGATGTCAATTTGCCTGGCGAGCTTTCTTCAGGAAACAACGCAAAACTTTTTAAAAAATCCTTCCTTTATTTTTGCTTCCCGGAAGAAATCATCTCTAAATGTGAAATCATCTCTAAATGGAAATCTCACTGGCATTTAATATCGAAATAATAGGGCAATAGAATATCAAATGTTATCGACAATACTTGCTTTTGAGACAGAATCCCACTAGAAAAAAGGTGTGATGCTTTATCGAGTTAGGTTTCTTATTAGTAAAATGATTAGGCAATTTTCGATAAATGTCTTCAAGAATATTTATGTTTAAGTGTGAATAGTCGTCAATATATTTGTGTATGAAATCTGTAAAGAAATGTTATCATCTGTTGTGCACCTACTGCCATAATATTTTTTCTTTTAATCATTTCACCCCGAGCAAGGCGGAAACGCCACTGATGTGCAGGGGGTTACATAAATATAAAAAGATTAATTAGAAAAGAGTGAGGAGTACAAGCTATTTAAAAAAGAACAATAGAAAGCTGAGAAAGAAGGTGCGATGACAGATACATAGATGGAGAGAAAGGGAAGGTTATACAGGGGAGGGGAGAGAGCTAGAGGCCAGTGGTTAGTAGATGAGTATTAACTTTGCATTTAAATTTCTGGAGGTTGTAGCCGTCAGGAAAGCAAGAATACGGGAGTGAGTTCCACAGGCGGGAAGTGCGAGAGAGGAAGCTGCAGGAGTAGAATTGTCGTCTGCATTTGGCTAACCTGACTGTGAATGGGTGGGACCCAGTTGCCAGTCTGGTTGCACGGGTAAACACCTGTTGAGGAGGCATCAGTGACTTACGCTCATCCGAGCAGAAGCCATGAAAATATTTATAGAAGAGACAGAGGGAGGCCACATTTCGACGATGGGAAAGTGGCTGCAGTCGAGTCGCCAGATCAGTACCTATCACATTACAGACTCTCCTTTGGAGCTTGTCAAGAACACTGAAGAGAACGGCAGGGGCACCTGACCATAAATGGCAGCAGTACTCCATGCACGGACGGATGGTTGACTTGTATATATGCAGGATGGATTCAGGTGGAAAAAACATCCTGGATCGACATAGTGACCCAATCTTCTTAGCAATAGATTTTGCTATGGATTCAATATAGTGGTTCCATTTGAGGTCTGAGGACAGGGTAAGTCCGAGGAGGCGTAGTGTATTGCTCTCAGGGAGAATCACCTGGTCCATGCTTATGGGAGGCAGAAGAGGTTGCCTGTAATGGTTGACAGACAAGAGCTTGCTCTTAGAGGAATTGAAGTTGACAAGCCACTTCTTGCCCCAGTTCACCACAGAATGTAGATCCCGCTTAAGGTCAGCAGCGAGATTATGTCTGTCCGCCACGACAGGTTTCTTACTGGAGCGGGAGTATATTGTAGTGTCATCTGCGTAGATGCCTACTTGGGACTTGATCTCATCTAGGAGGTCGTTGATGAAAATAAGGAAGAGCATCCGGCCCAGGATAGAGCCCTGTGGGACACCAGCATTCGTGCTGTAGGACGAAGAGGCACGCCCATTCAGAACGACCTTCATTTTGCGGTTATTTAAGAAAGATTGGATTAGGTCAAGTAGGCGACCGGTAATACCATAACCGCGTAGTTTGCATAGGAGGCCAGGGTGCCAAACCCTGTCGAAAGCCTTGGAGATGTCCAGAGCAACCGCGCGAGCCTCGTCAGACTCATCAAGGGCCTGTAGCATGTACTCCGTTACAGTTGTTAGCAGGTCGGCTGTGGACCTGTCAAAGCGGAATCCATATTGCCTGTCGGAGAACAGTTTGTGGGCGGTGAGATGATGAACTATTTCAGCATTGATTATAGCCTCGAATATTTTAACGAATATCGGTAGAAGACTGATAGGGCAATAGTTGGATGGGTCCGAGGGTTCACCACAATTCTTAAAGACAGGAACGACTGAGGAGAATTTCCAGCATGCAGGAAAGCAGGAAGCAGAAAGGCAGTAGTTAAACAGTTTAGAGAGGACGGGGGAAAGTTGAGGGGCACACTTCTTAAGGACTATCACCGGGATTCCATCGTCTCCACACGCCTTATGGGGGTCGAGTTTTGAAATTACTCTGGATACTACTGTCAGGGTAATATATACGTCGTGCAGTTCTAATAGGGAAGTCGGGTGGGTGCACTCCGGACGAGTCGAATGTGGAGTTGGATGAGAATCTGCGGGCAAAGCACTCAGCTTTGTCCGCAGATGACGTCGGGACCTCAAATCTATGGATTAAAAGAGGTATTGAGGATTTCTTATTGTTGAGCACTCGTTTACAAATCCTCCAATAGTCCTTGGAGCCGAACTTGCGGTCAGCTATGTGCTGTCGCATTCTCTCAACAAACAACTGTTTGGCGTCATTTAGGGTTCTCCTGCACTCATTGCGAGCAGATGTGAACAGGCGCCTACTGTGATCAGTTGGCTGTCTCCGGAATAGACGGAAGTAATGGTTCCTGTGGGCAATGGCGGCTGAGCAGGCCGGAGAGAACCACGGAGAGGAATGAGGTTTTAAGCAATACTTCCTGGTGAGTATGAAGGCATCAATGCCAGCTTTCACCCATGACGAGACCTCAGAGGCACAGTCATAAACTGATAGGTCAAACACTTTTCCCCAAGGGTCGTCGCAGAAGAAATCGCGAAAGGCATCCCAGTCAGCTTTTTGGAAGAGGTTCTATAGGAGGTTCTATAAGTAGGGGGCTGCTGGGGGGAGTGAGATTGGAAAGAAATACTGAGGGAGACTACAGCGTGGTCGGAGTTGAAGAGAGGGCAAAGCTGCGAGACTTGACAGGCGTCAGGCGCAGAGGTGAAACATACATCTAGCAGTGAGGAATGACCCGAGGGAGTGCTTGGGAAGCGAGTGTGGAAGTTCACCACTTGCGTAAGGGACTGGGAAATAGCAAAGTTCATGGCGTGAATGCCCGCCGGATCAGTAACGGCGTTTTCAAGCCACTCAGAGTGATGGGCATTGAGGTCTCCAAATACAAATATGTTGGCGAATGGGTGATAGGAAATAGCCTTATCTATGTCGTCGGCAATGCTGTCTAGTAGGGAGCAGTCAGGAGAGGAGGGAGTACGGAAGGAAGAATAGGTAGCTAACCGAACTGAGGAGAGAGAGGCGGAGACATATGTATTGGTGGTCAGTAGATTCGAGTGAAGTCACCCTAGTTATGGGGAGGTGTTCGCTGACATAAACACCCAGCCCATGCATGTGGACAGTGGAATCCTTCCTTAAAAGGTGAAGATAACCAGGGATGAAGAGGTCAGAGGAGGGAATAGCTGAGTTGAGGTTAGTTTCGCAGAGCGCGAGGATGTCAGGGGACTTTTCATGCAGGAACGCTTCTACACTAGGAAAGTTAGTACGAATGCCTCTGATATTAGTGAAGGAGAGGTTAATGGGTTTAGGTGATTTGGATTTAACTGGTTTAGGGTCATTTCTGATTTGTTGAGTCATGATTCTCTTTGTAGAAATGGATCTAGGGTAGAGGATACAGGCGGTCATTACCCACGATCTGTGCTGGGAGGGAAACTGGCTAGGGCTGCAACAAGGTGTGGCCTCGGGGTTGCCCACCGAAAGCGCTTGCAGGGACACCTATCCATGCGCGACATGGCACTACAAGAACCCCGATATTATATAACTGTTGATCAGAGCAGCCGCTCTTGACGCTACGCAAGAGTTAGGGCTCCTAACTACCAGTCGGAAGCAGCAGCCAGGAAACTGCCAACCCGGTACCCTCACAGTGATGAGCCGTTGCCACCAACCGGCCAGATCGCAGGAAACTACCGGAAGCACCAGTACCAAGGTCTGAATAGAGAGAAGAGAAAACCGAAAACCACATCCTAAACAGGAAATAAGGGGCGAGCCTCTACTCCAGTTCAATAGACGTGGGAGGAGTATTGACCGGACGATAGTGTGACCTATCTACTCCTATTAAAAAAAAAAAAAAAAAAAAAAAAAAAAAACACGCACAAACATCGAAAAAACACAAACTTACAAAAGTGGAGAGTTAACTAAGTTTTAACTTTGTTAAAGTCCAAATGAAGCATGAACTCCAAAAAGGGGAAAAAAACGAAAAATACAGATATATATACAAAAAAAAAAGAAAAAAAACAAAACGAAAAATACCTCACAGTTTAACACAGGAAATTTGAATTAAAGTTTCATTCTTCAATTCTTGCTTTTCCCAAAAATCAATCTGAAGTTAAGCTGCTCGGTGAATTCCGATTCAAAGAACAGAACAGAACATGGCGGTGGGGGGGGGGGGTAGCTAATGGCTGCTGATACCTTGGCCAGGGTAGCTTCGCATAACAGAATAAATAAAAATTTCAAACTTTTTTTTTCCTCCCAAATGAAGCATGAACTCCAAAAAGGGGGGAAAACGAAAAATAGAGATATATATATATACAAAAAATAAAAAATAAAAAAATAAACGAAAAATACCTCACAGTTTAACACAGGAAATTTGAATTAAAGTTTCATTCTTCAATTCTTGCTTTTCCCAAAAATCAGCATCAAGTTAAGCAGCTCGGTGAAGCATGTTACGGAGATTAACGAATTTTAAAGAAACTTGCTTATAAACAAACTACAATTTAAAATGAATTGTCTGAACATTATTTTTATCGATACTCGTATTTAAGTAGATATTCTGTTTTTAATGAAACAGTATTATGTAGTTATATCTACTGGCTTGGTTATTTACGATAAATTTTTATTACGAAAATGTGTCATTCGGCAGGATTCGAACCTGCGACTCCTACCTACATAGGGGAAGCTACCATTTGATACACACACACAGACACACACACACACACACACACACACATATATATATATATATATATATATATAAATGTGTGAGTGTGTGTGTGTGTGTGTGTATTTCTGTGTTCATGTGTGTTTATGCGTGTGTTTAAATGCAATAGTAATGATAGCCATTTCATTATAAGGAAAAGTTTGGCATTCATATTGATGAGCGGCTACTATTATTGCCAGTTTAACTTTACAAAATCTTTATATTAAAAAAAAATATTTCAAGGAAATAAGATTAACAAGTCAACTAAGTTATGGGAACCTCTTCCTAATTTATTGCTTGATTTGGCGTGGAACGACAACATCCTTGCTAAGTCATTATTCTCCTTTCGAGTTATATGTGCTATTCCTTTATTTTGTTGCAGTTGCTGGAAATCTTGGCTAAACTTTGGCTAGAGAATGAGATTTACGTATTTTTTAACTAGTTTGTTGCTCTGACTCTTTTGATCTGAAATCATTATTCATTCTTGTTTTTAGTCTGAATATTTCAGTTCGAGAACAAATAAACATAGTTGAATTCCTTTATATTTAATTAACTATGGCGATTTAGTTAAAGCAAAAAGTAGCGGTTTATAATTCATTCATATAAATATATATGTATATATATATATATATATATAAACTTATTCATGAATGGAACTTTGTCTCTGTGTGTGTGTGTGTGTGTGTGTGTGTGTGTGTGTGTGTGTGTGTGTGTGTGTGTGTGTGTGTGTGTGTGTCCGTTACCTATAAACTCCGAAACGGCTGAACCGATTTTCTTGAATATTTACACTGTTGTACTATAACCGTCTGCGAATGTTCTTAACTAGGTTTTGTTTTCGAGGTACCCCGATAAATATCGAAAATCGATAATCGAAAATATTCGGGTTATAGAAGGAGTGGAATTATGTCCGATTTTAATCAAATTTAATACACTCATAGACAAAGCTATAAGAAACGATATTCGGAAGTTTCAGGGGTGCAGTTCTTACAATAGTGCAGAAAATCGATATATATATATATAAATATAAATAAATATATATATATATATATATATATATATATATATATATATATATATAAGGCAAGATGTTTGTGTGTCTGTTTATCTACCTGTATGTCTGTATTTTTTTTCAGCCCTTTTATTTTAGTTTTTGCTTTGGGTTTGGCTCTAAGTAGGTATAATTGTAATTCTTAGTCTCAGCCATGATACCATTTACCCAGAGGACTTATTTAGCCTTCAAAATTCAGTTTACGACAAAAAAACTTATTTGATATCGATACCAGGAAATCAAAATTTGACTTACATCCATTCATTTTTCATTCAGTCTACTGTTTCGCTTTAACTGGAAACAACTATTGCTTTTTTTCGTGCCACTGTCCAAAGAGTCTGAGCTCCAGGACTATGGATTAGTTTTAAAGCTTTCATTACATTTCCCTCAGTTTTTCGCAATACTTAAGGTTTAAAATAAATTTCTGAAGGTCTTATTTTAGCTTTAATTGAAAGTTATATGACTTAATTTACTACTTTCAATAAGCAAAATACTCTTCTTTTTTTTTCAAACGGGAATTATATTAGTTGGAACCGATTTTTCTTTATTATTTTTTGTGAAATAAATGATTACTGCTTCTTTTTACCCGTCTTTCATCTCAGTGTAAATTACATTATTAAAAAATTTATAAATGTAATAAGTACTTTTATAAACTTTATTTGAGTTGATACAAAGTATAATTAATCTGAATTGAAACAAATATTAATTACTTTAAGTTAAAGAAGCAGTGAAACGACTTTAAAAGGCAGACTGTAACTGTAATTTATCTATATTTCAACGCCTGATAAGCACTAGTTAGGCATTTAAAAAACTTAACAAGCACTTAACAGGAACTCATAAAGGTTTTATATGATTATTACTGTCCTGGGAAAAGTATATCTGTTAAAATGTAATTTATAAAATGACGGGTGATTGCATTTTGATATAGAATTTAAGTACTCTGTAATCTTTAAAATGTTATAAATATTATCCGTAATGTAATTTTAGGAATGTTGACTTTGAATTTTCCATAGTAATCAATCATATTTTCTGATAATGCCGTATATGGTCACCTATACTTTCAAAATATGTATGTTTTATACCCATAAAACTATAATTGTAGAAGTAAATATGAAAACATTTCTTGTAAAACTTCATTATTCATCGCAATTCTTTTTCTCCAGACAATGGTGCATTTAATATATATCATTTATAAAAGCAATTAAAAGATTATCTAATTAAAGAATGTTATTGCATTTTTATTTTACTACTCGTAACAGATTTTCAGGAAAAGAGAATCTGTCTGAAAACATAGATGATTTACATTTTTCAGGGAGTCCTGCATTTAACTAATTGCTGACAGAATTTAATTTGCAGAAATTTCATAAATTGAAAATGAATGAGTTTAAAAATACAAAAAAACTTTTTTACCAAGATTTTATAAATTTGAAAATTTTACAATTATTTCCAAATAAATGCGTTTTTTCTTTAAAAACGAAGGCGCTAAAATTTGAATAGTAAGCTGACGCAAAAAAGTTTAGATTTTTACGAAAATTTTGAGCATGCTAGAAAGGATTGAAAAATATTAAAACACAATTTTAAAAAAAACTTGGTCTTCCATGTTAATAATAATAATGTAAACATTTAGATTCTAAAACTTTACTTTTAATTTAATTTTGGGCCTTTCGTTATACTATTTCTTTTTTCTATACTATTTCTCAGCAAAAGAGTGTAAGTATTTGTGTGTGTGTGTGTGTGTGTGTGTGTGTGTGTGTGTAAGAAAAGTGAAATGGCATGAATGCATAAAATATAAGAAAGGGTATGCTTTCTCATATATATATATATATATATATATATATATATACAGAAAGTCCCGAAGATTAACGAAATTGTTTTAACAACCGACATATTTAATTTAGTTGTTTGAACATTAATTAATACTCTTATTTGAATACATATTCTGTTTTTAATAAAACAATATATATATGTATTTATTTCTACCTGCCTGATTATTTATGATAAATTTTGTCACGAAAATGTGTGTTCAAACAAAAAATTAATTTCGTTAATCTTCGAAACTTTCTATAACATTTTATTGATATTACGATGCATTTGTTTACATTACGATACTTTTTCAGAGCATAGATGATTATTTACATAGATACAAATATTGTGTTATATAAGGCTTGACTTAACTTCGATTAGAACGTGGAATAATTCGTAGTCTAACTGTATAAGACCAGATCAATTTTCGTTCCAGAACTTATCGTAAGTAAACAGACCGTTAGAAATAAATGTATAAATCCACTGTTTGATTAAAAACAGAATATAAAGAATGATGTTCAAACTAATATATATATATATATATACAATTTCACACAATATAAGTAAAAATAGTAGACACAAAATAGACAATATACCTCACGTTACGAATTCATTTCTCTAAATTTAATTGCCACTAGGCTAAACCAAATCTATTTGTTCCTAGTTCTGCATTTAATAATAAATGGTTAATAAGAATCTATTTTTAGCTTACAAACAAATAAATTTTAATGTATAATATAGTACAGTAACTAGTAATCTATAGTATAGAAAAGCAATCTACATTTACAAATACATGTACGTACTGACTTGTAAATATAGATGTTTACAATTTGGCGGGCTTTGCAGTACATTGCGGACTCCTTATTTGTGAATGTTCTTTGCTCTAAGAGATTATAAAATAAAGTTATTTGAAGGTTAAATAACAAATACAGTTATTAAAACTATTTTATGACAGTAGAAAATAAACTAATTTATGCTAAATTTACCAATATTTATGCACGTTTCTTAATTGATATTATATACGTTTAATCTTATTTATTGTACAGTAATATGATTTTATGTGTTTTAAATCTTTTAGTGATATTACTATTATTATTTACTCTTAAAACAGTACTATTTAAGAAGAGAAAAACACATGAAAACATATTTCGGCTGTATGTTTGTTTTTTTCAAGTTACATTTAAAAATTGCATGCAAGTATTAAAAGAATATATTAAAAATTACAAGTCAGTTTAAAAAGGTTGTTTGTCTTGAGAAAAGGAACGGTTGTAGTGGTAATCAATGTGACAAAACGAAAGAACCGCAGACTGTACGAATGGAATGCAATTAAAACCTAAGTAACATGATGCGGTTATGATGGGGTTATGACGGGGTTATGATGAGTTGGTGCTGATCTTGAGATTCCCATTAACCTTTTTTTGTTAATCATATCGCCCCGAGCAAGGCGGTAACGCCACTGATGTGCAGGGGGCAACATAGGAGTGAAAAGATTGGAAAAGAGAAAACCGGAAACCGCATCCTAAACAGGAAATAATGGATGAGACTCTTTACCTGTTCAATAGACGTGGGTGGAGTGTGAACCGGGTTAGTTTTTTCTTCTATGTGCCTTGTCTTTTCAGGACGTAGGCGATTATGGCCTTCCACGTCTCCCTATCACTTGTGGCTCTCAGCACGCTTTCTCTTTTTACACAACGCAAACCCTGTTCGGTCATCCACCTGCTCAAAATATACTATCCGCTGCTTACCCCTGTCTCTTTTTCCCTCTATCTGGCCTGTTAGTACCAGATTCTTAAAGTCCTGCTTCCTCATTGCATGTCCCAGAAACTTTAGCTGTCCTTCCTTGATGCACCGTATTAATTTCCTTTTCGTCTCGATCCTTTCCAAAACCTCATCATACTCGATCCATAATATCCGCAGCATCCTTCTGTAGAACCACATTTCATTTGCTTCAAATTTTTCCTTCATCTTCGATCATATTGTCTAGCATTCACTACCATATTAAAGAACTGGCATCACATAGCAATCCAGTACTCTCTCCTTTGGTTCTAGTAAAATTTTCCTGTCTCTTAATACTCTACTCAGCTTCTGGAGTGTGTCTTTTGCATGTGTGTTAAATTGTGATGATGCTTTGTGTCAAGACTGCTTTTTTTTCAGTGACTTACTAATAGGCATTCCCCTGTCTCTCTTTCTACCTATCTGACCTGTGATTACCAGGTTCTCTAAGCCCCCTTCCTTATTACATGTCCAAGGAACTTTAACTGTCTTTTCCTGATGTTCAGCATTCATTTTATTTTCATTTCCATCCTTTCCAAATCCTCATCATTGCTCTCCATGATATCCACAGCATCCTTCTGTAGAACCACATTTCAGTTTCGTCAAATATTTCCTTCATCTTTGATGATATTGTCCAACATTCACTACCATATTGAAGAACCGACATCACATAGCAATCCAGTACTCTCTCCTTTGGTTCTAGTGAAATTCTTGTTAGTAAGATCAATTAACCAATCTATTTAGTATAATACTTTCCGGGCTCTGCTATTATTTTGTTAATTTCCTCTGAGTTGCACGTCATTATTTTGCATACGTAAATTTCCTCATGTGTATCTGCTGTAATCTTTAAAGAGGTTACAATCACACAAGATGGTACTCGAGTGAAAGAACAGTAACACGTGCGTAGTTGAAAGAAGAGATGTTTATCGTGAAGATGATATACTACGGAAAGACAGGGAATCTGGTTTGCAGGCTAGTAATTGCCGAAGCAAGTCACATGTATCTCATGTGCTCACTATATATGGCTACTAATATATTCAGTCCACATAGGCGGTAGTGAGTTTGGGACATTCTATTACAACAGTATCACTATTATTATTTGTTGTGGATTCCGGATGAGGAACCGCACAAAATAATGAACAACAAAACATGGAGATAGAAAAGAAGGTTATATTGAACGTAATATACAAACTTGAACGCAGGTTAGTAAATCCAGAAATACTATTAGTAGAAATAAATATATACAAGTCTTGAAGTGAAGTCGTAGGAAATAGTAAATCCGGGTATATTATTCTAGTTGGATGTGCGTTGTGGCGCAGTGGATATCGGCTCGGAACGAGAAATCGGGAAGCCGAGTTCGAATTCCAGCTGAATTCATTGCTTTCACTTACGCGCAAATACCCTTGGGAAAGGTATTAATCCGTCTCTTCCCTCCAGTTATGGGTTAAATAACAGGACAGATTGGGTTCTATAGCCTTGATCGGCAACCAGTCTACTGCAGAAAGCAATAGCAACCTACTGCGGGATAATCTTCTGCCCAGTCAGTCATGTCTCTTTAGAGACATGATCGCTCAAGCGTGTTTCACGTATGGCACTTAACTGACTGACTGGAGCTCAGCGCTAGTCTGGTCTCTGGTTAACTTTGGTATCTCTCGGATAACTGTAACGGATCTCTGCGATTACTCTCCACTGCCAACTGCAACTGCAACTCTTTCTATGGCAGGATTATATGTACGCTAAGCCGAGTCCATTATCATATTCAAAAGGGGTAAATCCCACTTTATTATTATTATTATTATTATTATTATTATTATTGCAAATGTACCTGGATCAAATATCTATATGAAATCATCTTAAAAAATAAAAATAAAAGTTTAGTGATAACGTACGTGTTCCAACGTTGATCACTAGGTTGGATCCATACGTCAATGAGCTGATTTATTTGCGTTATCGACCGTGTTATTCGATAATAGCAAGTTAGAAGCACTCTACAACTGTACAGTATAAAAGTGATTTTCCCAAACCTTGCCTATGAAACTGAAACGCGAAACTGTTCACAGTCCGACGATGGTTATTTCATCATAATGATTCAAATCACCGTAACAGAGTCTTTATACATACTTACCTTACTTATCACGTCAGATTATGTCCCTTTTCCCAGAAACTCTATAAATATAGTTGTGTTATGGTGAAACACACCTATTCCTCAAATAATGGACTCTACCTCCTATATGCATTTATGTATGTATTCAATACACATAAACAAATACATGTTATTTTCATATAGAAATGGATACTGGTTTTGTATTTCTTGTTTACAATGGCAAATAAAATAAAACTGAAAGAAACCCAACACGAACAATAGTAATCGAACTTCTTTTCACCCTTTATTGAAATCGTCATTGCGTAAGAGAATTCTTGCAAAAGGAGAGTTATTGACCTTTAAGTAGAAACTCTTCACAAACGCCTAGATGCGAACTTGATTGACCTTAGTTTTTCATGTTTTCTTTATTTTCATTTCACAATGTGAATTGATTTTAACATGGGCAACAACAACGCTGCGATTCTGAAATTTCTGTCCCCTTTCTAAAAATATTTTCTGAATTTCTTCCCTATCAACTGGTATGGTTTTCTTCTCTCGCATACAATTAATAATAATGTTTATTTTTTTGTTCGATTCAACACAAACAAGGTTATAATGCCACTAAGGAACAAGGAGCGTCTGCAAGTGAAAAGGGAACGAGAAGACATGAGAAAGTATCTGTAACCGAATGTTAAAAAGTAAACAAGGGATAAACCTCTATTCTTGTTCAAAACACTGAGAAGGAGAATGGATTTAGATTTTTCCAAATAAAGGATTATTAATTTATTATATAACCGAATGAATTTTAATCTATTTATGCATATGGTGGTTATATATATATATTAAAAACAAGAGACGTTCTGGTTCGATGAAATTATTGATCAGCTTTTATAAAATACGAATAATAATTCTCAGATAACGAGAAAAAATTTCATTTGAATTTGTCTAAAGATAGTTTCGGATAAAATAAAAAACATTCGATCATCATCAGGGTAAATAGTGTCATAGAACTGGTTAGTGTAGTGACGTAGGCAAAGAGTTTTGCAAGCTAGGCAAGCTTTGACGTGTTCTATGGATATTTATATTAATTATTAATTTTTTAAATACACTTGAGGAAGTGAGTCCTTAAATTTTAATCGTTTCTATGTATAGAAGAAAGTTTTATGTTGTATGAGTATTTCTTTGGGAATCATAAGTCAGTTTATGCTTTTAGATTTTCATAATATTTTAGTGTTGCAATATTTTATATATGTAGTATTTGGCATTATATACACAGTTCGATGTATGAATTGTCGTCTAAATTACACACAAATGAAAATAACACTGACTTCTCATTTTAACAGATATATTTTTCAAAATTACACGAACACATATTGAAATACTAAAGAAAGAATTTATTCAGTAAAATCGCCATTGGCTTCAACCATGACCTCCAGACGACTTTATAATTTTGCCCAATTCTTCTGCATAGTCTCCTTGTTTACCTTGTTAGAAATGCTACTATAATCTTAGTCTTCAGTTCATTTTGATGCTACAAGGATTTTGTTGTCTCTAGCTCAGCTGCACCTAACACATGATAATCTAGAGGTTTGCAGTCTGTTTGCTAAATGTAAGGGGTAATAAGTTCGCAGAAATTGTCTGACAGCCATGACTGGCCTCTTCTGCTATTGTAGTATGATATAGTCATATTGCCAGACATAGAAGCGTCCAGAGATTATCTGCTTGAACCAGGGCAGCACTACCATCTTAAGGCGCTTCAGGTAACACTCCGTGTTGATTCTGAGACCCTCAATAACAAATTTGAGAATTATTTTTTAACAGTACAATCAGAGATTCTTAGTCACCATTAGAATCCTTTGACTCTGTCCGAATCCTTTGCGCTATTCCCAAATTGACGCACGAACACCCTGAAATGTTCAGTATTAGAGCAACCAGGCTAATGGCAAACAATTCAGCACGCATCATGGTGCTCTATTTCTCAAAAACGTTACCCAACTGACCCTACTATACTGTATAATCGACAAAATAAACAACAAAACACGAGCATGCGCAAAATTAAAAATATCAAACCACGACAATTTATAAATCGCAGTATATATATATATATATATATAAGCAACGGTCTTCATTATAATAAAGAGGATATTCACTATTGCAATAAAGGTCTTTATATATATATATATATATATATATATATATATATATATATATATATACAAAAGATTGAACAGTGACGTCAACACTCAACGGCGACAGACTGTTTAATGCTAAGCGCAACCATCAGGCCTGATACATTCTCTTTACAGCCAGTTATTAAACTTTACTACCTGTTATGATAGCTATTCCCTAGTGATTGCTCATTAACCGTGCCCTTTTATTTTATATATTATTTTGCAATAATTATATCGTCCAATAGTGAAGAATTATGCTCTCATTACGACTGAGCCGCCTAGAGAGGAAAATTAAAATAAAAAACAGCTACCACTTCGGCGATATAAGCATAACTCTTTAGCAATGAAGTGAGTTCTTTCGGTGACTGGCATGTGTATACTCCGCTTATATATAACACGCTAAAATTTCCATTCTCTGATTCCATGTGCCTATGGCTTACGGGTTAGCGAATCCGACTGACACCAAACTGGTCGAGTTCCGATCCCGGCCGGAAGCAAGTGGATATCTAGCAACACTGATGAGCAGTGATACATCAAGGACAGGCTTGTATGCGGATGACGAGTATATATATATGCGCCCTATTATGATAAAACCTATTATGCATTTATTTGTATATATATGCTTCTATTTCTTTGCATCATTTTGTTTTTCTTACGTCATAATGTAAGGTATACAATAGTAAGTACATCAACACACTTTGCCGTCATTTTCGACGGCAAGGGTCTATATATATATATATATATATATATATATATCCTTCACTACTCGACGACATAGGTATTGATATTTGAGAAATGTTTTTAAAGATAGAATTGCGCACATTAATTTACTGCCTTAAAAGGCATAAAATATATAAAAGATTCTTTTCTTTATCCATTATTTTTATTAGAAATATATATATATATGTGTGTGCAGGTAAACATCGCAATGAAAAAAATTAAATTAAAGTAAATAATTTACAATCATTTAGTTAAAATCCTTCTTTTATCTGCTGTGTTCCCTCAGAAAGTTAATGATCGTGATTCCATGCAACTTGCTTTCTTTTTTAATTGTCGATAAAATTTGTCTTTTTGCCATCTCTTTCAAAATCTGCTCCACCATCCATTCATTCAAGCCTACCAAAACTTCCGAAGAAATAAACATTGAGGGTGATAGAATAAAAGAAAAGAAACTATTAACACATCACTAAGTCTTACATATATATAACGCTACCAACAAAAATTTTGATATACTTTTTATGAAGTACTAACCTTCAAATGGCATGTGGCAACATTTGGGCCTAGTCTTATTATCAGCGGATGTGCGTTGTGGTACAGTGGATATCGGCTCGGAACGAGAAGCCGGGGAGACGAGTTCGAATTCCAGCCACTTGGAAAAACTGACCACGATTATAAGGTAGTAGTAATTATTTGTTGGTTCAGCGTGGTCGATGTGTAACCACGTCCATGGCTAAATTTTCATTGGTGGTCCTTTTACCTCAGGTTGACAACCTCTACACTCTTTTACCATTTTATCGATCTCTTGGTCTATCCTATACGCATAGCTACGCATTAATGATTTTATTCTTGACATGCGTGTAGTATCTGTAAGAAATTTCTTCAAGATTTTCTTTTGCAGTGTATATGGTATTAACACTCTACCGGCATATCTCACCTTTCTCAATCTACATTCTCAATCTATAATATCATGTTTCTCAATCTGGGTTTGCTAGCAGATTGAGAAAGATCCTTTTTTAGATCCTTTTTTGATGTTTTTCTTTCAATCATATCCGTTTCTTCATTTTTAAATGAATTCGTTCTTCACAGCTGCATTTATATTTTTCATAGTCACGAGTAATTCCCGAATTGTATTCTATAGTATTACTGATAATTATTTTTTCCCTTAAGGCATCTATCACTGTGCCTTCTAAGGGTTATGCAAATTTTGGAATCAACCTAAACAAAAAATCGACATGTCCTAGTCTTTTCGAGGGTAAGTATTGTATTTTAAAATCATAGTTTAACAAGCGTAGTAAACTGTTAGCAGTGTACGTGGGTATACTTTTTCTTGATCCCAAAATTGATAACAGCGGTCTATAATCAGTTTGTAGTAAAAATCCTCTTCCATGGCTGAATCTGTGAAACTTTTAGC
The DNA here is from genome assembly GCA_037127315.1 of Ascarosepion bandense. Lineage (NCBI taxonomy): Eukaryota > Metazoa > Mollusca > Cephalopoda > Sepiida > Sepiidae > Ascarosepion > Ascarosepion bandense. The sequence goes on from JBBBDQ010000468.1 coordinate 1,434,787, forward strand.
CCTGTAAATTATGGCCAACATTCTTTCTAGATCTGGCTATAACTTTTTTCTGCGGGAAGCAGGGATCTGGAAGTCTAGGCTATGGGCTTTGTAGTCCCATCTTCAAACTTATGTAGAATTACCGCTCCGATCCCATGGTTTCTAGTGTCAGATGCTACAATTATTTTATGGTTTAATTGCGCTAACAAAAGTTATCAGGTAACTTTTTATTTTCTGGAAAGCATCTTCGCATTCTTTAGACCAGATCCATTTTGCACCCTTTTTTATTAACTCATTTAGTAGGGCAATGAGATCATACATTTCGGGATTATAGTTATTGTAATAATTGGCCAAGCCTAAAAGCGCCTGAAGATTATTGACGTTGTTTGGTGGTGGCATATTTTTAATAGCTTCGGCCATTTCCGGGTCCGGTCTTCTTCCGTTCTCGTCGATTATTTGATCTAAATATTTTATCTGCTTCTTGAAGAACTCACATTTATCTAAACTTAACTTTAAGCCATATTCCTCACTCTTCTCAAACAATGCCTTGATATGTTTTTTGTGCTGTTCGTTGTTTTCGCTCTTTAGCAGGATGTCATCCAAAGGTACGCTATTCTAGTCCAGCTTACATGGTGTCGAATGTTTGCTGAAAAAACAAAAACAAAAACGGAGTGACTTTTCATCCAAACGGGAAACGATATAGGTTGTAGGTTCCCTTGTGTGTATTAATTGTTAATAACTTTGTGCATTGCTCATTTACTTTCAATTGTAAATAAGCGTCAGAATGATCTAGTTTAGAAATCACTTTGCCCTCATTTAGCTTAGGAAAAATATCCTCCGGTGAAGGTAACGCGTAGGTTTTTCAGGCTCATTTAATCTGTTTGAAAATTCTGCACCAACTTAGATCTTTTTGCCCTTTTTTCTTACATACACTGTAGGCGCAGCCCAATCCGAGTAATCAATTTTAGAAATTATACCCATTTTCTCTAAGCGTTCCAGTTCTTGATTTACGGAATCTAAAGCGGAAAATGGTACATTACTTTTTGGTTTGAATAATGGTCTTATGTTGTCTTTAGGTTTGAACCTGATCTTGGTTTTCGTGCATTGTCTGAGACCTTCAGAAAACACTCGTGGAAATCCATTTTTCAGATCAGAAACACATTTTCAAATTCTTCAAATGTTACTTTTACTAACACGTCCCTTTTGTTGCCAAATAAATTTACAAGTAATTCTCATAAATAGAAAAGCACGATCGACTCCGTACCAAATAGATTCGTTGTATCTGGAAGAATATAGACTTTTGATTTGATAGTCCTCTCCCTGAATTATACGTTGCAGCTAAATTCGCCACTGGAATTTACATTTTTTTTTACACCCCCCCTTTTTTTTAGGTGGGGGGTACTGGTCAGTTATGAAATACCTATTTTCTTAAATGTTTGCTCATTCACAATAGAAATGTCGCTTCCAGTATCCAACAATAAATTCACCCTATGAACATATATATTTTCTATTTACGTATTTCCATTTCCATAAATAGAAAAGCACGATCGACTCCGTACCAAATAGATTCGTTGTATCTGGAAGAATATAGACTTTTGATTTGATAGTCCTCTCCCTGAATTATACGTTGCAGCTAAATTCGCCACTGGAATTTACATTTTTTTTTACACCCCCCCTTTTTTATTTTAGGTGGGGGGGTACTTGGTCAGTTATGAAATACCTATTTTCTTAAATGTTTGCTCATTCACAATAGAAATGTCGCTTCCAGTATCCAACAATAAATTCACCCTATGAACATATATATTTTCTATTTACGTATTTCCATTTCTCACTCTTTGCATTTCGTTCTTGGATAAAACAACACTTACTTTTGATTTAAATGTTTACTTCCTTCTTTATACCAACTGTGGAAGCTTTTGTGAACGACAGACACACTCGAAGCAATATTATTTTATGCAGTCCTTGGGATGTTTTTGGTTTATATTTCACAATTTTCATTTTATCGCTTGGAAGCTAGAAATGTTTTTGTTCGATTCACGTATTGTCTCTTTTTTACATTTATCAACTTCTCAGTTACCTTCAGCGGCGTAATCTCAGGATTTTATTCCATAATTGTCAAGATCCTAGATCTGATGTCGTTGTCCTTCGCCGTTGTAAGTCCCTGGATGAAGATTAAACATTTAAACATATCGACTGAAAGTTGCCTAATATAAACAAGTCACATTGTTTCATTCACTTGTTTTACAATGTTTAAACACTTATATCGAGCAACAAACAAACTCTTTCGTCGAAGATTCCTGACAAAAGCTTTGTGTCCTCAAATAAAATTTCCTCTGGCTTTTTAAGTTCGTGCATTTAGCGTTTCTCTCTGTAGCTAATTTTTTAATTAACAACTTAATTTTCTCAGACTATTGTTCGCACGTTTTCGAAAAAATCGTTACGTATCTACGAAAATAGGCAAAGAAAGTTACTCCATTGTCTGGGTCATTCGGAATTCTGATAACGAATTCAATATTCCTTCAGGAGAAATCTGTAGCTTCGTTCTTTTGCGGCTTTAGATATTACGGTTTCGAACAATAGCTTAGTGTCTTCCGCTTGTTGTTTTCGTAATTGCATAAGTTCATGTTGAAAAAAAACTTTGTAATGTTTCAAATCTCTCTTGTTACTGTAAAAACTATTGCTTTAATTGTTGTTGCTGCTGCTGTTGCAACTGCAAACTAACCTGTAAGTTTTTAGTAAATTCAGCCAGTTGTTCCATTTGTGTTGAGTAATTTCTCTGAGTATATTTAATGTAAGTTGATCAAATCTTTACTTTTCACTGTTGTGCGCTTTACAATGTCTTTCTCATTCTAAGTTGGAACCGAATCTCTCGTCGCCTATGTTGGAGTCTGTAAAGAAGTTGCAAACAGACAAGGTGTCTCTCGAGTGAAAGGACAGCAACACGTGTGTAGATGAAAGAAAAGAGAATACACTACGGTAAGACGGAATCTGATGGTAGGCTTGTAATTACCGAAGCAAGTCACAGGTACCTCCTATCCTCACTATATATAGCTACTAATGTAGTCAGTCTACATAAGCGATAAGGAGTGTGGGACATTCCATTACAACATCAAAAGCAGAAAACACAAGGTAATAGTTGACAAAGATATAATCTATATCAAAAGCAGGAAACAGTTTTATTAATTTTGACAAAATATGGCGCTGCAGAATCTTGCGCGTGAATTGAAAACAAAAGTTATTTCTATTTTCATACGTATTTCTCTGGAAGTTGAAAAATGAATGCCACCGAAATTTCCCTCGATAAAATAATTTTGAACAATCCTAAGAGTAACAGTAAAACTAAACTTTTTGTAAAATTGCAGAACTATGCAGAATTGTTTTAATTTTTCATTTCTAGGTCAGTTTAGCTTACATGAGCAAAAATGTCTGGAAGTCTCCTGCCTTGTTACTTTAGTTATTGCTAAACTTCAAAATGAGTTCTTATACTTTTAAAGCACACCACCTTCCTTCGCTGCAATGAAAGAATGATATATGACCCAATGGGTTTACAGCTTTTTGAGTCTTGACCACTGGGGTTTTCCTACAATTGACCACTCTGTCAATTTATCTGAAACTGACGGTTGAAAAGAAAATAGGCCCGTCTTAAGGTGAATTCTTTATAAAACTTGACAGGTGGTTCATCAACTTTACACGATAAAAGAAAAGAATACACTGTATTGCTTCAGAAAGAATAACACGTATACCATCATTAATTTTCACTTTTCTATGCCGCATCCATACTGGAAGTTCATGAACATATCTCCCCACAATTTCGTCTCCATTGTAACTGTTAATATGTTTTTATTCTTTTTTTTATTATTTCTCTTAAACCTTGTTCTGCAAGCCATTTACACAAGCTCGTTAGGTTATGCGTTGTGTTCTATTCATCTTGACTTCAATGTCTCTTTCCCTAAAATAATCATATAAAATCTTTCTGATTTTAAGTACAAGTATCGGGTTTTGTTTTAATTTTTTAAAATTCGTTGTTGCACACATGAACAGTCCATGTTATTCCCAACATCCTTCTGTAGAACTACATTTCTGTTGCTTCGACTCTTCATCTGTGAGGATATTGGCCAGCATTGACTGATATGTAGATGGATTATATTACGTATCATTTCAGTACACTTTTTTTTTGACAAATTTCTTCCTGCTTTATAATACTTTGCTTAGTCTTTGGAATAACTTGGATTTCAGCTTCAAACTTTCCGTCCTCTGTTAAACCACATCCCAGATATTTAAAAATGTTGTCGCTAATTTGTAATTTGCATATTAGGTCACCACATAAATATATACGGTCTCTTTCCGATACCAACTGAACGGGATATTCGTGTATTCAGTAGACGTCACAACTTATACTATCAAAAAGCCATTGTTGAAGACCATCTATTAATACTTCCAGGATAATTTTCGATCGCTCCCAAAAATCTATTCTGAAAATCAATCGGAGAATTGATCGGGATCGGGGTCATGTTACAACAAGTCCTGAACACGTCGTAACCCATGTCCCAAGAATTCCAGTTCAGGAATCCGCGTATTAATATTTCCTTGTAAGTTCTTTGATCGCCACAAGAAAATACATTATGTATGTAATAAGACCGCTAGTGGCTATTAAAATGTTTCCATTTCACCCGTCATATCCTTTGTCAAAGCGAGAATAACGTGAGATGCGACTGTCATGTCTTTCGTTTGCCAGATACAAACATTCTTTTCAAATATGTTTTCTTTTAGCTGTGTGTCAATTCGCTTTTACTGAATAGGAAGGAATGTGGAAAATATCGACTTACAAAAAAATGTATATTGCAAGATGGATATAAGAAATGTTGGAGTCAGTTGGCAGAGATACAAACAGACATATAACGCTAAAAAAAAGTTACCAAGAAATGGCAGAAATAAGAAAAAAACAGTAAAAGAAACGAAGGAACGGAATAAATAATAAAAGGCAAAAACTAAAAGAAAAAATAAAACGATTAAAAGAGTAACATCAAGAAAAGAAAGAATCGGAGATTTAATGAAATTACAACCAGAAAGTAGGGAAAAATGAGGTAGATAGACCGAAAGTTCAGAAACCTCTTAATAAAAGAACATGTAAAAATTCAAGTCTAAAAAGCAACTGATGCAAATGACTAATGTTATTCTTTCCCGAATACTTATATATTCTTACGTCTTTCTATACAAACATTTTCTTGGTCACATATTTATGAAAGGCATCTCGTGTTCATATACATTATTATACAGGATATTAGATATGAACTTAGTTCCCTGGTTCCCTCTATACATGAATTTACTCGGGCTACTAGACTAGCAACTAGGTCCCACCTTTTTACAGTAAAACCAATCAAATGTAACCACAACTTCTGCTCCACAGCTTCTTTACTCGCATTTCCCGCCTGTGGGATTTCGTTTGGTATCCTTCCTTCCTTGAGAGGTAATCTTCAAAAATTTAAATGCAATGTCAATTGTCATCTCTTATTTCCTTGATTCGCATCATCGCTGACAGCTATTGTATTATGTTCTTTTATTGTCCACTATACACTCATGCAGCTCTCTTCACACCAGTGTTTTCATCCTTCTCTTACCTATTTTTTGACATCCCCTGTAATTTGTCCCTCTTTCTCATCACTCACCTCTTATGTAAACCCCTGCACAACAGTGACACTACTACCTTGATTGGGGTGAAATGATTATATAAAAAGACATTTTTATACAATCTATGTACGCGAATTGCTTGTTTTACTCAGTTTGATATAGAGCATCATTGTTCACCACACCATCTTGTCTTTTATTTAACTAACCATAAACATGCCTGTTTTCTTTGAACTGCGTGGCATCTGCACATCTTATCAGTTATATTATATTAAGAGGGACAGACGTGTAGCATTGGTTCGGATTGATTACTCTACGAGAATATTCGCTTGTTGCTTTAGCATCCCGTCTTTTCTATCGAATCTGGATCTGAAAAAAGTAACAGCCCTTTCAACATTCATGTGGCCCTCTGCCGACATTGCGTCGTTTTAGTCTCATATCCAAACGTGAAGCCAAAATTCAATCCGTCAATGTCAAATAACACGCTCACGAGCTATTGTGACCAATCGCTGAAGAATATTTCCCATTTCTAACCATTCTTCAACAGTTTAAAAAATATATGGTTTTAAGGAAAAATTTATAAGGTTCTATGATTCAAACATTTTTGCATTGGTTATTTAGTAAAATTAGTTTGCCAATTAGTAAGGGAGGGTTGACCGCTTTTCTGCATTGACAAACATGCTTCTAAAGTTAGCCCACCCATCGTTGCACCGAATAAAAATTCTTTAAGTACCTAGAGTAAATATGGAAAAAATAATTATGTTAGTAATTTTATTTCATAACATAAGATAGAAAATGCCACATAACAGAAATCATTCTGGAATAGCAAACGATACCTCCCAAATGTCTGAGGTAAGAACAAAAAAATCGCTAGAAACAATAAAAAAGAACGTAATACCATCTCCATAAGGCAATAAATACTCGACAATTCCGTCACAAGGGAAAAGGCGATATTGAGGGAACAGCTATGTGGTTCTGTTGAAGAAGAATAAAATTTCAGTAGACGAAGCATGTCAGCATCGAGAAGTTTTTAAGGAAATGTAAACACTTGTATGTGCGTTGTGGTGCAGTGGATATCGGCTCGGAACGAGAAATCGGGGAGCCGAGTTCGAATTCCATTTGAATTCATTGCATTCACTTACGCGCAAATACCCTTGGGAAAGGTATTAATCCGTCTCTTCCTTCCAGTTATCAGTTAATTAACAGGACAGATTGTGTTGCCTTGGCTGACAACCAGTCTACCGCAGAAAGCCAATGGCAACCAACTGCGGGATAATCTTCTGCCCAGTCGGTCATGTCTCTTTCGAGACATGATTGCCCAAGCGTGTTTCACGTATGGCCCTTAACTGACTGAAACACTTGTCCGTTGTGGTGCAGTAGATATCGGCTCGGAACAAGAATTCCTGTTGAATTCCTTGATTTCAGTTACACGCAAAAACCAATGGGAAAGGTATTATTCGGTTGCTTCCCTCCAGTTATGGGTTAAATAATAGGACAGATTGGGTTCTATAGCCTTGTCTTGCAACTAGTCTACCGCAGAAAGTAATGGCAACTTAGTGCAGGATAATCTTTTTATCAGTCAGTCATGTCTCTTGACGATTGAAATTTCTGTTATATATAATGAGGAAAGAGTTTTTGGAGAACTGGACTTGCACAGGGCTTGTTGAAAAGAAGAGAGGCAGCAGAAAACATCGAATAACCTCTTGAACAAGCGTGTGTTAATGTATGGCAAGACAGTGGTATTGTGAAATAGTAAGAAATACACGTTGTTTCAGAGCTGCTAATCGGAAGGATCTGTGGAGAGCCGCGTCACCTTATATACTTCAGGGAAGGACCTTTATTTAAAGTTTGTTTGGATAACGAATATTCTACTAAAGAATACATGTATTTTTGTTTAAATGTGTCTAGATTTGCTTTTACATTTCTCTGTTTATGCTTATTTTTTACCTGTGGAAAGGTGTGCAGGGAATATTTATGTCGGCAGGTTTTAATCGATTTGCAAGCACACAGACAAATGGCAGGATATAAAAATAATTCTATTCTTACAATAACACATTGTTGTGGATTCTTGTTTAGAAAACCACACAATATAACAATAAAAAACAGATATGAGAGGAAAAATGTAAGTATATTGAATAAAAGATATACAACCTGTACATGGTTAATAGATTCAGGAATACTTGTTAGTAGGAGTCAAACATATACAAGAAGTAAGTTCCAGTAATTGTCTATATTCTTGCTGACCAACGAGCAGCGGTTCAACTGCTCTAACAAACAACACCTCTAACAACAACAACAACCCGTTCTGTGTAGGAAGGATTATTTGTATACCATGGAAGAGTCCATAGTGTGTGTGAAAAGGGGTGACTTCCCAACACATATAACGGTCAGTCAGTTAAGTGTCATACGTGAAACAGATTGGGCTATCATGTCTGGAAAGAGACATGACTGACTGGGCAGAAGGTTATCCCGCAATAGATTGCTATTGCTTTCTGAGGTAGATTGGTTGCCAGCCAAGGCTATAGAACCCAATCTGTCCTATTATTTAACCCATAACTGGTGGGAAAAGATGGATTAATACCTTTCCCAAGGGTATTTGCGCGTAAGTGAATGCCATGAATTCAACTGGAATTCGAACTCGGGTTCCCGATTATCTCGTTCCAAGTCGATATCTACTGTACCACAACACACATCCGCCACAGTAAGCCTCTTTAAATTGATTGCTTTCTTTTTACACCGTGTTAGGCTCCTTTGATAATCGTCGCGAATATGTATTCCAAGTTATTAAAATAAACGATAAAAGAAGTGAATCTTTTCAAACAAGTAATCCATAAAATCCATACTGTCAGAAAACTGCTTTTTGGAAAGAATGTAATAACAGTCGCACATTTTCAGTTTTATTTTAATAGTAGATTGTGTATACTTGCTGACACCAATAATTGTAGCATTTAGAATTGTATAATTTGAGATAGCTGTAAAGTCGACTAAGGCAATAAAAATTAATTCAAGTTACTTTTATTATATACAACCAAGCTATGTTTATTTATCAATTTTTCCTAGCATTTTTCTCAATTTCCAAAACTGATTTTGTATATGCAGATTGAAATCATAACTTTCAAATGTTCGTGTTGTTTTCTCTTTTTGTTAAAAGCTCGCCATTATTTCACTGATTATCTAAAATCGTCAGGATTTTCTCAAAATATATTTTTTACCTTACAGACTATACACGCATTTTTGATCACGAATAATTGCTTGAACAAAACAGAAAAAGAAATCAACTTTCAGATATTCGCAAATTTAAAAAAAAGGTAAAACAGGCAAATCCTTGTCGGTTGAAATGTCGCTTGATGCAAAAAAACTGCGGAAATTAGGTATTTTTTGTACATTTTGTTATACGATCTTTAAAAGTAAATGCTCATGAAATTGGTAAAAGCTATTAATCTAATTATTGATGTCAGTAATTATCACATCAAGCTACATTGTTCACATTGAGTTCTATGTTGTTTTTTTGAAACCCGAAACTCTAGCCTGCTCTGATATAGCAGGATTATCAGACAAGATATAACAGCAATTTTAATGCTCAGATAATTGTGCAAAAAGGATTAGATCGGGAAAAACTGTCACGACACAATGCACTAGTGATTTTTGATGATAAAAAACAATTTCGTTTTGGAAGTGTTTAAATTACAAAACATTGAATTATTCGAGAACTGATTGGATGTTATTTTTGAGAGCAACTACCAGGTTTACTCTGTCGAACCTATCAATATTACTGTTAAAGTGGTTGTAAATATTTGTTTTATCAGCATAAATACAACGCTGGCAACTGATAACATAGGAAAGATTGCTGATTATAATAAAAAACAACTTTTTTAATCATTTCACCCCAAATGATTTACATTTAAATCAGTTAAAAATCTAGAAACATTATGTAGGTTGAGGTTTGATTTCATTATTCAAATACCTGTCACGCGTGATGAAATACTACCTGTCCTATAATAGTTTTTACATTTTATATATAAAATGTACATGTAAATGTAACAACTTTTATGAGACAGAGCTTTTATAACTTAATATCTAATCTTATATATAATGGCATTCCAGATTTCCAGGAACTGGTTCTGTAATGGCAGGTAATCCTTCAGAACGTATTCTGCTTTTTTTTTTTCAATCTGAGAATGGAAACAAATCACTTTATAAAATCAAAAAGAATTAAACCATTTTGAAATTTAAAAGATAACATTTATTTATTAACATTTTGTTTTAATCATTTCACCCCAAGCAAGGCATTCCACTGCCACTATTGCGCAAGGGGCTACATAGGGAAGGTAATGAGAAAGAGTGGTTAAATATAGGAAATGTCAGAAGGAGGGTGATAGACGGGTAGGGATACAGAGGATGAGGTCTGGGTGCTCTAATGATAGATCCCGCTGGTAGACCCTCAATTCATAAGATATTATCTAGAATCATGACTATTCTACACAACACTAATTTCACGATTAAAGAAAGGCTGAATCAACTAAATATTCAACCAGAGATACCATAGCCCTTGAGCGGGTAAATAGAGCGAGCCATCGCATTGATTTTGACAACCTCTCTGCCTTCGGATGGGGAGGAAAACAAATCAGACTATGCCGAAGCATAGAACTTTTTCTGAGGTAAATATACAAGACTAGACGCCTGCGATGTGTCCACGGGGAAATTTTGTCCGGGTGTCAGTCAGTTAAGTGTCATACATGATACATGCTTTGGGCGATCATTTCTCGAATGAGACATGACTGACTGGGCAGTAGGTTGCACTAGGTTGCCATTGCTTTCTGCGGTAGATTGGTTGCCGCACTAGGTTGCCATTGCTTTCTGCGGTAGATTGGTTGCCAGCCAAGGCTATAGAACTCAATTTTTTCTATTATTTAACCCATAACTGGAGGGAAGAGACGGATTAATACCTTTCCCAAAGGTATTTGTGCGTAGGTAAATGCAAACAATTCAACTGGAATTTGAAATCGGCACCCTGATTTGTCGTTCCAACTGCACCACAACGCACATCCGAGGGTCCTGGGTGTACATGCTAGAAAGAAATCCCGGCCTTGTGCAACATCCAACCTTTGTGGGGAGGCTCGACTAAATACCGAGCTTCTGAAGAAAGCCGGCATGAAAACCTATGAAACGCTTTCGTGATATATAAATTCGCATCTCTCACATTACCGTCGTAAAGCCTGGTAGATAAAGAATATAGCTTTCGCCAGGTCGGCGTGTTAATGACTATTACTAGTCATTAAAACATCGACCTAGCGAAAGCCATATTATTTATCTAAAAGAAAGCTGTGTTAATTGAGATGTTTAACCACTTTGGAGTTAGAATGAATGTAGTAATAGTATATATACTGCAGTCATCAAAAAATCATGTAGGTGGTATTAATAAACGCTAATTGCTTCAAATACGGAATATTGATTAGTTATAAAATAGTATAAAAGATAAGGAAATTGAACCGAGGATAGACTAGACACTTTTGTTGTTTTTGTCATCTGAAACCAAAATATTAACAAAAGAACTAGCGACTTGCAATTCAATAACCTCGTCAAATGTTGAGTCTCACATACATTTTTTTAATCATTTCCCAACAAGCAAGGCGGTACCGTCACCGATACGCAGTGGGGATACATAAGAGAGTAAAAGTGGAGAGGAGAGTGAAGAGAAAGAACCAGTTACAGGGGACATCAGAGAAAGAGCAACAGAAGAATGGGAACACAGGTGTGAAAACAGTTACAAAGGTAGAGAGAAAGAAAAAAGAACAAGATACACGATATGATGTAGAAAGGACTGGAGTCAAGTGGATAAGAGATAGGAATTGACATTGCATTTAAATTCTTAGAGTTTGTAGCCGTCAGGAAAGTAAGTATACGAAAGGGTGTTCAACAAGCGGGAATTGCGAGTAAAGAAGCTACAGGAAAAATTGTCGGCTGCATTTGGTAGGTTTAACTGTAAAATAGTAGGACCTTGTTGCCAGTCTGTTTTCACGAGTAAATATTTGTCGAGTGAGGTACCACTGCCCTGAATTCGTCTGAGCAGAAGCCATGAACATATTTGTAGAAGAGACATGGTGAAGTTACATCCCGCCGGTGAAAAAGTATCTGGAGCCGAGCTGCCAGGTTTGAACCAATCACATTACAGATTCTCCTTTAGGCGCCTGACTAAATATGACAGCAGTATTCTACGCACGGTCGGATGGTTGATTTGTGTACGTGCCAGATAGATTCAAGCGGAAAAAAAACTTCCTGGACCGACACAGTGACCCAACAGCAGTGGATTTTTACTTCTTGATTCAATGTAATGATTCCACTTGAGGTCGGAATATAGGGTGATGACGGGGAGGCGCAGTTTATTGCTTTCAGGGAGACTCACTTAGTCCATGCTTATGGGGGACAGAAGAGAATGTCTGTGATAGGAGCTTCGTTTTAAAAGCATTGAATTTTAAAAGCCATTTCTTACCCCAGTCTACCACAGAGAGAAGATCTTTCTCGAGATTAGCAACGAGGTTTTGTATGTACGCCTCGCCAGATATCTTACTGATGCGGGAGTAGATGGTGGTGTCATCTGCATGGGTGCTTACTTGGAATTTGGTTACGTCCGGGAAATCATTTATGAAGATCAGAAAGAGCGTCAGCCCTAGGATGAAGCCCTGGAGGACTCCAGCGTTCGCGCGGTAGGATACAGAGGCATGCCCATTCAAAACGAACTTCGTAAAAAAGATTGGATCAGATCAAGCAAGCGTCCATAACTCTGTAGCTTGCACAGAAAGCTAGCGTGCCAAACCCTATCAAAAGCTTTGGAGATATGCAAAGCATTCAAACAGATCAGAAATCTGTTAATCTTTACGTTTTTTTTGTTTTGTTTTTGTTTTTGTTTTTTGTTTGTTTTTTGTTTGTTTGTTTGTTTTTGTTTTTTGTTGTTTTTTTTTTTTTGTCGGAACCGTTTAAAACGAAGAAATACTTTAAATAAAACAATTCTTTATCAGACCATGAAGCCTGGTGTTAAATAATCACGAATAGCTCTATAAAAATACAAATCACATGAGTTGAAGACGTCATAAGAATCCTAATGAACTTTATCAAATAATAAAACCACATCATCTGGAGATTTTCTCCAACGGCATCAACTGACATGGATAACACATGTAACTTTAATGGAGAATAATTATATAAGCAAGGCGTTGACTTTCCACACTGCCTTAAAAATGTTAGGAAAGAAAGCCTCATCAATATTATAAAGTGTCTTACGGCTATATCATCTGGTCGGATACTTTCTCTATTCATATCTAGCTTCTCGACAAAATCCAAAGGTGGATATGAAACGTAGTCAATTCGGATTTAGCAGGTCGACTTCAGTTTCTCACTGTTGTGATGTGGTTTCTTTGACGGGATGTGCGTTGTTGTGCAGTGGATATCTACTCGGAACGACAAATCAGGATCCGAGTTCGAATTTCAGTTAAATTCTTTGCATTCATTTACTCGCAAATATCCTTGGGAAAGGTATTAATCCGTTTCTTTCCTCCAGTTATGGGTTAAATAATAGAACATATTGGGTTAAATAATAGAACATATCGGATTTTATAGTCTTGGCTGGCAACTAGTCTACCGTAGAAAGCAATGGCAACCTACTACGGGATAATCTTCTTCCCAGTCAGTCATGTTTTTTTCGAGACATGATCGCTCGAAACGTATATCACATATGACACTTAACTGACTGACTGCTTTGACAAGTATCTTTTTCTGGTGTCCCAACCACATGGAATATACTCATGCTACTAGATTGGCTTCTAGGTCCCACGCTTTTAAGGTAAAAAAATTGTTAAATATAACCTACACTTCTACTCTCTCAGCTTCTTTTCTCGCACTCTCCGCCTCTAGAACTTCCTTTCCTAGTAGCTACATTCTTCAAAAGTTTAAATGCAACGTCAATTGCTATTTTCTATCTCCTTGATTGCCATTTCTCTCTTATTTTATATCGACATCCACAGTGCCTTGTTTGTTTTGTTTTTTGTTGTTTTTTTTTTTGTTTACTGTAACCCCCGAGCAAGAGTGGCGGTCCTGCCTTGATTGCTGCGAAACGATAATACCAAAATAAAAACAAAACGTTAAAACTCCGGCTTCGTAGGATCACCACAGTTAAGCAATATAAAACCTGGTCAGTTCTTTGGACATACCATGTGCTGTAAGTTTGGATTTGCGCGTGGTGTAATATTAAACAGCTCGGAATTGCTAATTGGAGTCATCATCATTTATCCATCACACCCAAATGGTGCATAGGGCAACAACTTTTTGTTGCTGTTTCTGTAACAAACTGTTTTTTTACGGGGCAGGATTGTTAGAGCTGCACCCAAACTCCAAACCTGGAGGACCGGTGGACCATTCTTGGTCCTTACGTTTACAGCACCTGGTATTCCCAAATGGTCACCCATTTAAGTACTGACCAGGCTCAATGTTGCCTAACTTTGGTGATCGGACGGGAACCGGTGTATTCAACACAGCTATATCGTGATGCATTAGAACTCAGCCTACGGCTAATTGGAGTGCTGAGTTCTAATTCAATTTGTATTCAATTTTACACGCAATTCTAATTCCATTTGTATTCATTTTACACGCAAATGGTTCTCCACGTCTCCCTATCCCTTGTGGCTCATAGTATGTTTGCTCCTGTTACTCCTGGCAACCCCCGTTCCGTCATCCACCTGATTAATCCCTGCAAATATCTTATCCGCTGCCTTCCTCTGTCTCTCTTTCCTTCTATCTGGCCAGTCTGTTCCAGGTTCTCCAGGCTCTCCTTCCTCATTGCGTGTCCCAGGAACTTCAGTTGTCTCTTCCTGATGCTCAGCATCAATTTCCTTTTTGTTGCCATTCTTTCCAACACCTCATCGTTGCTTGTATGCTCAGTCCACGATATCCGTAGCATCCTTCTGTAGAACCACATTTCGGCCGCTTCCAGTTTTGTCCTCATTTTCGATTATATTGTCCAGCATTCACTGCCGTATTGAAGAACTGACATCACGTAGCAGTCTAGCACTCTTTTCTTCGTTTCTATTGAGATTTTCCTGTGTGTTAGTATTTTGCTCATCTTCTGGAACGCGTCCTTTGCCATGCCAATTCGCCTTCGGATCTCCGTGTCGCACTTTCCATCTTCTGTTAGAACACTTCCTAGGTACATGAATAAAATACTTTTTCTCTGGTGATTTCTGACATCTGAATTAAATCGGATCTTAAATATTTTTATTTTATTTTATAAAATAAAAACTTTCTTGGAAACTTTATATTTATACGCCTTCGTGTTTTTTTTTATCATCTCACCCCAGCAAGGCATTCCACTGCCACTATTGCGCATGGGGCTACATAGGGGAAGGTAAAGAGAAGGAGTAGTTAGACATAGGGAATGTCAGGAGGGAGGTGACAGATGAGTAAGGATACCGAGGATGAGGGTTGGGCAGATAGGAAGAGTGTTTGATACAATGGGAGGAGGTTAGTGTTTGTGTTTGTGGTCCAGATAATAGGCCCGGATAAAATTTTATTTTTATTTATGTTTGTCCAACCCGTTATCCCCGTAAGCCGCAACGAGGTTGATAATATTCCCCGCAGAAAGTACAAAAGAACATTTTCACCCACATGTGATCCGTGATAATATATATATATATATATATATATATATATATATATTCCATTTTTAAACGAGTTATTTCGCCTATCCAGGTTTCTACCATGAGTGGTGTCTTCAGGCGATTTTTAATAACTGATTTTACTGTTTACCGTTTTTCTTTTTAAGAACGCTCTTGGAACGGTGTTTTATTTGAACGTTCACGTAGCAGAGAATTTATGAACGCGCATTGTTTAAATTCAAACGAATTATGACGTTTTCGTCCATGGTTGTATGAACCTAAGAGATATTTCTTAGTGTGAATCCATTTAGTCATAATTTCAGTTCGTCTTTATTTGAGTATGTCATAATTTCTAATTTTTCTTCTTGGCACAGTCTACATATTTGTCCGCCGTTGTAAGGCTTGGCTGTTTTTACAGTGCTCCACGTTATGTGTGGATCTTTTTCATATTTTGATTTCAATTTCCAGTCGTGGTTAGGGAATTTTGTATTGTTTTTTATTTTTTCTATTTTAAATGTAGATCTGTGATTGAACCACCTGGTCTTAAAGGTGTCTTTTGGTTGAGCGCCCAAATATATTTTGTTTTGGCCATCTGGGTCATGTTCCTTTGCCTTATAAATTATTTCTTTTGGTTTGCAGAGACCTTAAAGTGGACATATTTATTTTTGTCTCTGCCGTTACATTCTTTGTTGGTGGTTTTGTTTTGTACGATGCTATTTAAGTTTCTGGCGTTTTGTTTTTTTTATGAAACTATCTAAATTATTAGTGCAACTATAACTTAGCTTGATTGTGTTTATGTTGAAAATTTTGTGTAATTTTGATTCTTTTGGAAAGTGCATGTCTTATTTTAAAAAAGATTTGTCCTATTTTGGTCTTTACTTCTAAATTAAATGGTGGGTTGAACCAGATAATTTTTCGTTTTCTGTTGTTGTTTTTGATTTGTCCGTTTGGTTGAGAATTATATTGTAAAATGTTTTTATGGCCAGAATTTCTTAGTGCATCCTCATATATATTTTTCTTTTCATTAAATATTTATTTGCTTGACGAATTATTAGATAGTCTGTGTTCTATGCCTTTGTAAATGTGTTTAATTATATTATTTGGATGATTGGACTTTGTATTTATTTAATATTTGTTTTCATGTATGACGAGACATTTCCAGTTTGTAAATTAAGTTCTACATCTAAATATTGTATCACTTTATTATTTGTGATGTTTGAATGTCAGAATGTAGTTCTTTGAATAATTTAAAAAGCTGTTTCCTTATTTTACCATTCATTCTTTTGTTGTCTGGTGCTATTATTAATCCGGTCATCTCTAGATAATCCGTGGTTGTCAATATGGATTATTTGTTTATTTTGTTTAAAATGTATATTCCCATCAATTCTGAGATTTTTGTTCCATCATACGATCCTTGTGGTACATCGAATGCTCCGTTATTAGATTTCTTGATCCATGCTATACCTTTGTGGAAAAGTATAGATTTTCTTCAATGTAATATTATGTCAATAGTCTCATATGGTATTTTTATGTACATTTTAGCAAAATTAAATGCTTCCAGTAAAACTTTCTCAAATATTGATGGGTAAAAGATTTTTATATCATATTTGATGAATGTGTATTTACTTTTGCATTTAATTTTTTTAGAACCAGGAAATACAATCACTAGTGTTTTTCCACTGGTTTGCTTGAGTGGCTGTTCTTAACAAGTCGCAAATATAATTTTAATATTTGATGGCTTATTTTGCCCACTTCTGTTTTTGTAGGATTAATTAATCTGTATGATGGATTGTTGTTAAAGTCATCCTTGTGGTCTTTAACTGTAAGGAAAGCTTGTTTGCCAGTTAATATTTGTATTTTATTACTTAAATTTAATTTGTCTGTCATGATTTTAGTCTCATTATTGATGTTCTCAATGTATGAATCTAGGGCTTTTTTGTAAGATTTAATTAGTTCTTCTATTTTTTTCATATACGTTTGGCTTTATTTGGTATATATTGCTGGATTTATCTCCTTTAATAATGATGTTTTTGTTTTTTATTTTTATTTCTTTTTACTTCGGTCTTTAATAATTTCTGGAATTTCTTTTTGATTTTTTAAAAAATCTATATTGTCTAAAATAGAGATCATGTCTTTTTTCAAAAGAAATTAATTCTTTGATTAAGGGGATAATTCGTGGTTTTAAAATTGAAATTGCTTACATTTTTATCTTTTCTTGTTTTTGTAGTTTTATTCAAAAAGAAAAAGCTTTCCATCTCATTTTTATTAAAAATTGTTCAATTTTTTGCAGTAGTTGAAACATATTCTTTCCTGTTATGTATCGGTATGTTTTTTAGAGAGTGTAATATTTTAAATTCCTGCATTGTTGTTTCTTTGCTTAACGTTCAGTGTGTCTTTTAGCTAAAATACACGGTTTTGTTTTTTGCGTTTGTTGAGATCAGTTAATTATTGAAATACAGTATTTTTTTTTTAATTTTTGGCTCAATCTGTGTCATTTAGAAACTGTTTGATTCTTTTGTAATTGTTGAAGCATGTATTTTTTTCGGTTGTGTATCGGTATATATTGTAATAATCGTAAATCCTTCACTGTCGTTTTTTTCTTTGTTCCTTCTGCGATTAGTAAATTTATATGTTGAACTGCACTTTTTTTTTCTTCTTGCGTTTGATAAATCTGTGTCGTTAAAATACAGTAGTGTTAAAAGTGCTCACTTGTAAGATAAGAGCATATTGATTGTTTAATACTTAGTTTTTGGCCCTAATAGGGTTAGACCAGTACACATATGTATTAAAAAGTGTTCAATACAATTATATTGTAGAACTTTTGAATATTTTCTATTTCAAACGAGTTATTTCGCTAGCCAGCTTTCTACCATGAGTGGTGTCTTCAGGCGATTTTTAATAACTGATTTGACCTTTTACCGTTTTTTTAAGAACGCTCTTGTAACGGTGTTTTATTTAAACGTTCACGTGGCAGAGAATTGATGAAAGCGCATTGTTTAAATTCAAATGAATATATATATCCTTACGCTCAGAGGTTTCGATTATTTTATTTCAATTTTTGTCCTAATGTAAGATGCGCAAGAGTAGGTACACCAAAATATATGTAACTGTCATTTTTGACGACATCTGTATATAAATATTTTGCTGTTATTTTTGACAGCCCTGACCGACGAATCTATAATAATATTGAAAAATATAATAAAAAAAGAATTTCATCTGGTCGCGGTGCTTAGTGTACAACTCAGGTGATTCTTCGTTTTTTAACTATTTTTTTTTTGTTTCGTGAACTTATAACCCGAAAAAATAATCGGCTCTGATCGGTTCAGATACGTCTGTTTGGTTTTGAGAAACTCCAAACATCACTAAAGGGACGCATACGTCTTGCAGCAGACACGTGTAGAATGTCCTATTTATGTTCGACGGAATCATACGAAGACATACCATCTCTCAAACAAACCATTTCTCTAAAACTGAAACAGCTAATAAAAGCGGTTCTAAAAATTACTAAGATTTCGCGATGTTTTAGCACTAGAAATTACTTTTTATGTGGGCTGCGAACCGGGATCAAATTATTGTCTTGACAATAACGTTTACTTTTGCAAAGATATTTTTCTTCTATGCGCCTTTGTCCTTTCAAGACGTAGGCGATCATGACCTTCCACATCTCCATATCCCTTGAAGCTCTTAGTACGCTTTCTCCTGTAACACCACGCAACCCCCGTTTTATCATCCACCTGCTCAAGTCAATTCAAATATGTTATCCGCTGCTTTTCTCTCTCTCTTTTTAAATTAATCTGCCCTTTTAGTATCAGGTTCCCCAAGCCCTCTTTTCTCATTGTATGTCCCAAAACCTCATCATTGCTCGGCACATGATATCCGCAGCATTTTTGGAACCACATTTCAGTTCCTTCAAGTTTTTCCTTCATTTTTGATGATAGTTTCTAGCATTCTCTATCATATTGACGAATTGACGTCACATAGCAATCCAGTCAAAGATACTCTTGACAAAAGCATAAATTCTTTCTTCATAAATGATTCGAACAGTAAGTTAAGAATGGGTCCAACACGTGTCTTGCCACTAGTCTAAAACAAAGAAAAACACTTCATTTCAAAACAGCGAAAAAGCAAGAAAGCAATGGGAGACACTCTACTATCTTCCTCAAAATGCGTAAATCTTTTGATACAATACAGTAAATGGATCACTCGAGAACCATGATAGACGAAGCAAAAAAGAGTTGACTTTGAAAACAGTATTTCTTTAACTGTTTTTCAATCAATTATTTCTTGAGAAAACTTAAATATATTCGAGCAAACTTCCTTGTCCGACATAATGAACCAGCCTTCCTCGGATTGAAGCTATAGTCTCGATATATTTGTTCCACTTCAGGTCGGATTGAAAAAGACAAGTATTATTGAGGGCTACAAAGGACAGGAAATTGTGGAGAGCTATGATCGTCAATGACTTAAAAAGATACAGGACAGAGAACAAGATTTCTATTTCAAAAAGTTTGCCAAGACTCGGGCTATGATATTAAAGAAAAAGAAAATATTTTATTCGATTAAAAATGATTTACTGTTGGCAATCAGAATATGCTATCATAAAAAAATATCTTAGCTTTCTCGATAAACAATAAATATCTACCGATATATAAAACATTGTATTTTATTATTTTTCTTTTACGGATCCGTGAATTTATAGGCAGATGTATTTGTGCCTGTGAACGGCTGAAATATGTATATTTGTCGCTAACAACCCCGACATGTCGCCATTGCCGGCCCAACACATTTGGGAAGCAGACACGTGCTGACTCTCTCATTTTGTGCCTACTGTATTCACATGCCAAATTTCGAGTGGACAGAATCTTTGAAGACGGATCAGCTTTCACTTAAACTGAAATGGCCAACAAAAGATGTTCTAAAAATGGCTCTGCGCATTCCTGGGATATGGTTAAAGGCAACAGTAATCAAAGAAATAATCTATTTTTGCCATCGAAATAATTCTGTAATACAAATACCTCTAATTGCAGCCACTTTAAATAGGTGCACATTTCAAGGCAGAATATATTGATCGTCTTGAAAAAAGACCTGAATTGGCAGCCAATAAACCCGGTAGATGTAATTTCCAGATGGATTCTATCAAACAGTAATAACTTTTAGATTCTGAATATGCGGGAATTTAAGCTGTATTTTATAAAGTTACTGGAAATGGATATGGTGAGCCGGGTTCAAATTCTGTCTGTGGGATTCTCTTTAGCACAAATGAGCTAGTGAAAACCATACTTCCCCAGATATGAGTTAAATAAAAAAGGTAGATTTGGAAGGTTAGCATTTGTTGGCAGTCAGTGGAGAATAAGGATAATTCTAAATTCAAATTCGTGGAGAAAGGAACAAGCAGGAATTCCGTATCTTTGTAACCATCATTAAACTCATCCAACTCTTTACTAATGTTTTGCACTCTCATTGACATTGGCATGTTCGTAGTACACCTTGCCGTTTCCAAATTTCTAGCGGATTAAGTTGCATCATGGTGCTCTTTTTTTGTTATAGACCTTGCCCAACTGACTCTACTATAATGTCTAGTCGACAAAAGCGCATATGCAAAATCAAAATGATAATTAACACATTACATCTTCTTGGTCTGTACATATATATATATATATATATATATATATCTGCGTGTGTACATATATATGTATATATATGTGTGTGTAGATATATATGTATATATATGTGTACATATATATATATGTATATATATGTGTGTGTCTACATATATATGTATATATATATGTGTGTATGTGTACATATGTATATATATGTGAGTGTACATATATATATATATATATATATATACATATATATATATGTGTGTGTGTGTGTGTGTGTGTGTGTGTGTGTAGAAAATATGTTCTAGCGCCAAAAAACATTGGGGTAAGATGTTGCTGTTACTCGGAGTCGTCGATTTCATTTTTGGTTAAATTGATTGATTCGATTGATTTTTACGGCTTAACAACCTTTTCCATATTATTTAAGGTTGAAATATATTATGGGTTGTAAGAATTCTTCTTTTTTGGGGGGTAACTTTAGCATCAACTATTTTTTGAGAATAACATATTTTCCGTTGTAGGGAGGAGGTGAAATCATGCCTTACCTAGGGATGACGTTGTGGTGTAACGAATAAAACATTCGCCAATTTAAACAAGCCGACGCTGTAAAAGAGTTGGAAGAGATTCCAAAATTGTCGGACGGTCGTGGTTGAAGCCAACAGCGTATTTATTGAATAAATTTGGCGTATATATTGAATAAATTTACTCTTTAGTATTTCAAGATATTTTGTGCAATTTTGGTAAATACATCTGTTAAAAAGTGATGCCAGTGTTGTTTTCATTTCTGCATATTAGCAGAAATATATATATATATATATATATATATATATATATATATATATAGTGTTCGATGGATAGATCTTTGCCTAAATTATGCAGAAATATATATATATATATATATATATATATATATATATATAGGGTGCGATGGATAGATCTTTGCCTAAATTATGCAGAAATGAAAACAACATATATATATATATATATATATATATATATATATATATATCGCATACGTTAATTTATTTAAAATATATGCCTCTGCCATTTTTTATTTTGAGCAATTTGTTACTTTTTTATTTTGAGCAATTTGTTACTTTTACTAGCAAGCGACCTTTCTGGAATTCTATTGTTTCCCATGATATCGAGAACTTTCTAGTTAACCCTGTAACTTTTTCTGTTCTTTTTCATTTTATTTCCCCCAATAAATATGATTTTGCAGCATTTTCGTCTTGGTTGGATTTGCATCCCCTCTACTTTGTGGAGTTTGGATGATGTAATTATGTAACACCTTGAACTTTTCAAATGACTACATAATGCCAATTTTCACGAATATCTGTGGCCGACCGCCTGATGTTTGCGTGAGAAATCATACGACCATAACTTGTAGCTGTTCGCCGTTCACTAGAAATTTATTTCGTAATATTAAACCTCTGCAAGTTAATATGCCATTTCCTTTTCCGGTGTACCTCTATAGCAGCCCCCTTTCTTTAGCTATTTTTGAGTGAAATACATTTTCTGTTGTAAGGAGAAGGATACTTGCGCGTAAGTGAATTTAACAAACCCAATAGAAATTCGAACTCTACTCTCCGATTTTTTATATTGAGCCTCTACATATTACACTTCACGCACTTCAAGCAGTAGATACATACAAGAAGAGTTTATAGTGATTAACAGAACGTAACTTAGACATGGCACGAGGCCGAAAGTATGAGTCACGCAGTTGGAATCGATAAGCTTGTTAACCATCACACTACATTCGAAGTGCCTAAAACAATTGTATACATAGCGAAACATTTTGGATAAGTAAATCTGCTCGTGTCTCTTTCGTTAATTAGTTAGGTCGCACGACCTTTATGCCCTGCTAATACCTCTTAAATAATGCACTATTACATTTTGATCACGTGAACAAAAGGGAATGACATATCAGAGACGCTACTTGGTTTCAATGAGAAAACGAAAGAGAGAAATCCAAACAGGAAAAGAAAGTAGGACGGAATTATATACGTGTTTAATATCTGTTTCAGTGAAATAAAAATATTGATTTTAAATCTTTTCATTTGTACAACCTTACTCCTTAAATAACGTCCAGCATCCATATTTATGATTGTCACTGTAATATTTTGCTAGATTGTTAAGCTCAAATATTTAACGATGCAATGCAGGAACTTCTACACATATTATTTGCCGTAAATGTCAAAAAATCTTACTCATTCATTAACTTAAGAACTAATATTCACGAGAAAATTCCGAGAAATCCTTGAAAATTCACGGGTCATGCTAGTTTGAATATATCAGCGTACAATGTGGTGCAATGGATATCGGCTCGGAACGAGAAATCGAAGAGCCGAGTTCGAATTCCATTTGAATTCGTTGCATTTACTTAAGCGCAAATGCCCTTTGGAAAGGTATTAAGCCGTCTCTTCCCTCCAGTTATGGGTTAAATAACAGGACAGATTGGGTTCTATAGCCTTGGCTGGCAACCAGTCTACCACAGAAAGCAATGGCAACCTACTGCGGGATAATCTTCTGCCCAGTCAGGCATGTCTCTTTCGAGACATGATCGCCCAAGCGTGTATCACGTATGGCACTTAACTGACTGACTGGCAATATCAGGGCTTACCACTAAAACAAATTAAACGCTTCTATTTTGAATTTATGTAATTTTACGTCATTGCGAGTTTTTCACAAGAGGACAATGTTCGTGTCTAGATAGAAATCAAATATTATGACTGCTAATTTTCAGGGAAGAACGTTTTCTTCCCTTGAAGTATTGACACGGCACCATTATTTCATAATACATTCTGCGATTATTTGGCCCTCTGTTGTATTATCTTAATGTTATTAAACGTCAATATAAAGAATCATCCGCTTTTACATGAGAGAAATCCCCTTTGAGAACAGGGTTTAATTCTCTTTGGATGACAACACGAAAATGCAGTCAATGGATTTAACTCTTAAGCTCTTAGGAAAAAGAAATCTCACAATAAATCTAATAGATTTCTCGTTTCTCCTTGAACACAGATTTTTTTTTCTTTTATAGCATTTAGTTCTGATACAGTCCTATTAATTCCGTCATTCATTGGTTGAGGTATATTTTATTCAATTAATGTTTATTTTAATTTCATTTTCTAAAAGAGCCTGAATAAATTTTTTTTTTTTGGTAAATTTTCCTTTTAGGTCCCGAAGGCTTTCCCCACTTCAAATTTATCAAAAATAGCATTATTTCTGTGCAAATGTATATGCTGAACTCAAATCAACAATTAGTTATTGAAGAAATTTACCTTTATTGATCTTAACAACAAGAAAAAATTGAACTTCATCTCACACTTTTTCTCTCCCGTAACTCTCATGAAGTCATGTAATTAGCTGCAGAATGAGATTCTGCGTAGGCAACAAATTCGGCCGATTTACTTCCTTTACTGAAACTTCCAGCTATTTACTTCCTGTAATGAAAGTAATGCGCGTAGAAATAAAATCGCGTATTCTTTCATTACAGGAAGTAAATAGTCGTACGTTTCAGTAAAGGAAGTAAATCGGCTAAAAATAGAAAGAAATTTGTTGTCCTACGCCGAAAGTCATTCAGCTGTTAATTACATGACTGCATTAAAGTTACAAAAGACAAAATTCGATTTTTTTATGGACGCTCAGATAAAAAAAGGTAGGTTTCTTCAATAACTAATTGTTGATTTGAGTTCAGCATATACATTTGCACAGAAATAATGCTATTTTAGATAAATTTGAAGTGGGGGAAAGACTTTGGGACCTAAAACGAAATTTTTTCCTTTTTTTTTTTCGTCTTCTTTTGCAGGTTATTTAAAACCAGAAAACATTTTCAGGTTGTCAGTTTTTTTATTGTTTTTTTGGTTGTCGATTTTTTTTATTTTTTTTTTTATCGTATCACCCCGAGCAAGGCAGTAACACTGCTGATGCGCAGGGGTATACATAAGAGTAAAAAGATTAATTACAAAAGCGTGAAGAGAAAGACGAACCAGTTAGAAAGGAGCAAGAGAAGGATGGGAATACATGTGGTGACAGTTGCAAAGGTGGAGAGAAAGGAAAGGATATACGGGGTGTTGAAAGAAGAACTACAGTCAAGTGATTAAGAGATGAGTATTGACATTGCATTTAAATTCCTGGAGGTTGTAGCAGTGAGGAAAGCAAGAATATGGAAGCGAGATCTACAGGCGGGAAGTGCGGGGGAAGAAGCTGCAGGAGTAGAATTGTCGTCTGCATTCGTTTAATCTAACTGTGAATGGGTGTGACCCAGTTGCCAATCTGGTTGCATGAGTAAACACCTGTTGCAGAGGCACCAGGGCGGGACTTAAGTTCGTTGTAGCAGAAGCCATAAAAGTATTTATAGAGCAGACACAGGGAGGCCACATGTCGTTGGTGTGGAAGTGGAAGTGGCTGTCGTCAAGCCGCCAACTCAGTACCTATCAGATTACTGATTCTCCTTTGGAGCCTGTCGAGAACACTGAGAGATAATAATAATTTAGTGATACTGTTACATATTCGTGAGTAAGAAATTTTTGTGAAGCGTGGGTATAGAAATGTATCTGCGCAAGGTAACGCAAATATTTTGATTGTCAGTCAGGTGCGCAGGGAGGAGTCATGTTAGAATTAAGGAATTTTTATTTTGTCTACCAATTACAAATGCTAGCTGATGCTTGAGATAAGTTTGTACTGGAAGACGGTTGTCAATGGTGAGGATGTGACATTAGACCCACTGTTAGAATATTTTGAGTAGTAATTGCAGTTTGATTTTGAAAAGGTCTGACTTCACCCGTCAATGTAGACAGCTGTCCTAATCGGGGCTCGATGATGTGTTGAGGGGGCTGACAACACTGACCAATGAACCTCTCTACTTTAATCTACGGCAATGTCACTATTTTGTTGGAGAAGTTGTCTTTGTATGGAATAGAAAAATAAAATATATTTTACAATTTATTTCCATTTAGGTATGGCCTATTGTTTTTCAACAGAGGGGTTTTTTGCAGATTGTATTTGTTGTTCCTGATTGAGACGACGAAAGAGACAAATATAACAAAGAAGATTATGAAATGTTTATTTTTGTGAAGAAGTTGGGTTGAGTGGTCCCCGAAAAAATTCATTCATGATTTGCAAAGTTCTAATCGTCCCCCAGAAGTTTTGAGCTCCACTTTGTTTCGGAAGTGGTTGTCATTGGTAGTGAAAGCGGCCGAATTTACGCCGTTTAATTTTTGTCTCCAGTCGTTGATCCCAGATTTACAGCAGCAGTGTTTGTAGCGGATATAAATCTTGTCTTCCTCGTGGTAGCAACATTCGTCCAGTCGTCATCGTTCGTCACATCGTGGGTGCTAGAAGAAATATATCCCTGAAACACTGGTATATTACAATACAAGTTTTACTAATTTTTTTTAACTATATTTGAGCGTAGGTGAATATAACAAAACTAACTATAATTAGAACTCATATTTCCGATTAAAACTTCTGGCTCATTATCTTTTACACCATCCACATAGCCAATCTTTCAGCAGCTGGTATTTCTAAGCGACGGCCTGTGCTTGTTCTTCGAAGATCGTTTTGTTGTGTTTGATGAGAAAACTGTAGGTCAATCTGAGCTCAGTTAATGGAGTATTGTTACCATATACGGGTACAAGCTGCCCACTTTTTAGTTTTGCACCATCGATAGAGACCCAAAAGCATCTGCATACTCTTGGGTGTGATGAATCATTTTCCACCCTGCAACCTCTAATCCACAATAATCCCCAATCACGAGCCATTTGGAACTCTATGGCTATTTCCATGGAAAGACGAACTACACTACTGACCATAATTATTAGACCACACAAGTTTTTTTTTAATGGTGTATTTTATACACTTTTTAGTATTTATTGCCAAGTAGATAATTCTAAATGGAAAATAGAATGTTTCTTTTGTTATTATTACTTTGCAAAATTTTACAAGGACCCCTTTGCTTTGGCCAGCCAATAAGAAGAAACTCGCATGCGGAAGAGAGCACGAAAACTGGACACTAGAACAGTTCATTTGATGCATGTTATTGTGCTGTATCAACAAAAAAACACATTCTATTTTCATTTAGAATTATCCACTTGGCAATAAATATTAAAAATACTAAGAAATACACCATTAAAAAAACTTGTGTGGTCTAATAATTATGGCCGGTAGTTTTAATAAAGAGACTGTTGCCGCATGAAAAAAAAAGACGAAAAAATTGTATTTTTACATTATTGCATGAAATTAAAAGAAAATAACATTTTTAAATTATTACATGAAATTAAAAGAAGAGAACATTTTTAGATTATTTCATGGAATTCAAAGGGCATATTTGCATTTGCCTAGTGTTAGAAGAAGGACACTTCTGTTATGCAGGGGAATTGTTTTCTTGTTAATATTTCTTAAAACTACACATTCAATGAATGATTGCATGAAAATTGTTTGTTTTTTGTGGGGGGGGGGAGGTAGAGCTAAAAATTTAATACGCATGCTAAATAGTGTAACCGATAGATTAGTGTCATTTATGAAATAAATGACAGGTGGCCTTGGGAGTCACATAACCCTACTTCCAGGTGGTTGGTGTTCATTTTAAGTGATTTTAACGATCAGACTTAGTCAAGTGACAACAAGAGATCCTCCTTTGACAGGTCCGAGATCAACAGCACAACGTTGTCAGAAAGTTTGACTGAACTCAGCCAGGTGTCGTTTTATACTGATATTTTCCCAAACCGGTAAGTACCGTAAAAGGAAAGGGATTGAGAAATTTTTGTCTATAAATTATGTTCACGTCAGCTCTCACAAATTTGTGTCCCTCGAGAGGCGGGTAGTCGAGTAGTAGATTAATCTTTGTTATTTAAATTGGAATTAGAGTCATCGCAAGAAGATTAGCCTAAATCAGACGAGGATGAAATAAACTCAGGATCCATTATATTAGTTAGCATTAATGGTTTTCTTTTTTGTAGAATGTTGTTCAAGATTTACCTCGGAAATTTATTATTTTAAACTTTGGTTCAGACTGACTGCGCATAGGTTTTTTTTTTTTTTTTGGCTATTTTAGTAGTTGATGTTATTGAAATATTTCATTCGCTCGAAGCAATTTTTTAATCGTTAATTTGAGGAAGGGCCCGTGTACAACTGACAAGCTATATATTTCTGAACAAGTATAGCGATTTACAGGTCATTCATATAAAAGCCTCGAGCAAACGAGGCTATTTAAGAAGGTGACTCGATACCGGAGGTTTTGAGTTTGAATAAATAATTTAAGTTTGTATTACAACAACTGTGCGTTGTGGTGCAGTGGATATCGACTCAAAACGAGGAATCGGGAAGCCGAGTTCGAAATCCAGCTGAATTCCTCGCATTCACTAAAGCGCAAATACCGGTGGGAAAGGTATTATTCGGTTGCTTCCGTTCAGTTATGGGTTAAATAACAGTATAGATTGGGTTCTATAGCCTTGCCTGGCAACCAGTCTACTGCCGAAAGCAATAGAAACCTACTGCGGGATAATCTTTTGCCCAGTCAGTCGTGTCTCTTTAGAGACATGATCGCCCAAGCGTGTATCACGTATGGCCTTTAACTGAGTGACAACAACTGTGGACAGCTGGAAAGCATGAAGCAGGAGATGTCTATATTCAGCATAAACACTTTAGGCATATACGAAACGAGGTGGCCAAACAAGCACAAAATTATATACGCAGATGGTGAATATAATGAAAAATGAATCTGGTTTATACTACATAAAAACACATGAATATGTGTCATGGGATACTGCCAGATATTTGAGGGAATTCTAGTAGTTAAAATGAAAGTAAAGCCTTTCAATATATTACTAATAGTGGCATACGCACCAGTATCACAAAGTAGAGAAGAAAATATTGAGTCCTTCTACACCATGCTAGATTTTGTCATGACACAGTGCAGCTCACAAGAAATCAGAATTATCAGAGGTGATCTGAATGCCAAAGTTGGCCAAGGAAGATAAGGTGAAACGGTCGACAATTTCGGATTTGGACACCGCAATAGCCGTGGTGAGGAATGGGTCCGATGGTGCACAGTGAATGATCAGATAATAAGCAACACCTGGTTCCAAGGGCACCCAAGAGATTTAGAAATGCAATCCTTCACTGCATAGCCTACCCAGGTGCGAACTGCGGAAGTGACCATCTGCTAGGCTTATGCAAACTAAGAATAAAAATAAGGAAATTTAAAAACCTAACACAGCCTTAAGACTGCAGTACAGTAGACTCATGAATGACTCGAACCTGCAGAAAGTGTATACGAAGAGCGTGGAGACGATATACAAAGGACAATTTAGAAATGGAATCTAAAAATGGGACGCACTAAAAGTGGCTCACGTGACATCGGCGAACGACAACATTCCGAAGGAAAAACATATGAAAAGGAAAACGAGTGGAGACGATATACAAAGGACAATTTAAAAATGAAAACACATCGTAGAGATCCTTGACCTAATGCAAAAGAGCAGGAAACAACGCCAAGATATGGAATGTACTAAAAGAAACTACACAATGTAATACGGAGCAAATGTAGACATGCTCAAGAAAAATGGCCTAACAATAAATGCGCCGAACTAAAGATTTGAACAATACAAATAATGGAGACATGCATAAAAAATGCAAAAGACATACTCAGCAACCGGATGTATAAAAGCGAAGGATGGCACACAAATATTAAAAAACGAATACTTCAGAAATGGGACGAGTACATCGGAGATCTTTTCCACGACAAGATAGAGCAACCAGAAATATTAAAACCGAGGTGGAATCGGCAGTGGGCAAATTGAAGAGAAACAAAGCAGTAAGACCAGACAGGATTGTAATAAAGATGCTGATGTCTTTAGAAGGCCGGAGGACCTAAAGCAAATCAATCTTCATATCACTACCTATGAAGCCAGGTGCAAAGGAATGTGAGCTCCATCGAATAATCATCAGTTTAATGAGCCACATAACAAAACTCATCATCCGAATTCTGATGAACAGAGTGCGCAGCCGAATCGACCCAGAGATAGAACCTTTATCTCTTCCTTATAGACTACGCAAATGCGCTCACACAAAGACTTCATAGAGATGCTCGACAACCTCGACATTTTCGAAAATAACGTTACGATAATCAAGAATCTATATTGGCAGCAAACCGCTTTCGTACGGATAGGACGAGAACTCAGCAGGTATGCAACAACAGAAAGGGGCGTAAGACAAGGGTGTGTTTTCTCACCGGAATTTTTTAACCTGTACAGCGAAGCAATTATGAGATAAAAAAGCCTTACTAGAATTCGTCATTTGCGGTCACAATCTCAACAATATGAGATACGCAAATGACACGATGCTGATAGCAGACACGTAAAAAAAAAATGCAGAACCTTCTACAAAAGGTAGCAAGAGAAAGTGAGAAGAAAGGACTGAGCATAAACTTAATGAAAACTGAATGTATGGTCCTCAACAAAAAGTGAAACCCATTATTACAACTACAAGTCGGAGAAATTCAAATACCTGGGAAGTATTTTGACAGAGGATGGAAAGTGAGACATGGAGAGCCAAAGACGCATTCGCGTAGCCAAAGAAGCATTTCAGAAGCTAAGCAGAGTACAGAAAGACAGGAAAATCGCATTAGAAACAATGAAAATACTGCTGTATTGCTTTGTGATATCTGTCCTTCTTTATGGAAGTGAATGCTAGACGATCTCACCAAGGACGAAGGAGTGGCTTGAGGCTGCAGAAATGTGGTTTTACAGAAGGATATTGAGGATAACATGGACGGAACACCTGTGTAATGATAAGGTGTTGGAAAGGATGAAAACGAGAAGAGAAATGGTACTAAATATCAGGAAGAGAAAAATATGGTTCCTTGGACAGGTAATGAGGAAAGAGGTCCTGAAGAATTTGATAATCACAAGTCGAATAAAGGGAAGGAGAGACAGGGTAAAGCAGAACGAGACGTACATGTCAGGTAATAGCAAAAGGATAGCGGAGCGGGGCTTAGAAGAGATACAAAAAAAACATATTGAGAGCGACAAGAGAGAGAGAAAGAGCCAAGTGGAAGTCCATGATCGCCTAAGAAGAAGTTTATTGCTGCCTTGTTTTTATACCTCATAAACGCTGTTTTATTTTATCTTTTTTAAAAGCACAGTTTAAGTATTAATGATGACTTAAAGCCTAATTGATAGGTCTAATTTACAGAAAATCTAAAGTTATTTATAAATGGAACTTTGTCTATGTGTGTGTGTCTGTGTGTGTGTCTGTTACCTATAGCTTCCGAAACAGCTGAACCGATTTTCTTGAAAATTTATACAGTTGTACTATAAGCGTCTGCGAGTGTTCTTAGCTACGTTTTGTGTTGAGGTAGCCCCGATAAATATCGAAAATCGATAATCGAAAAAATCGGGTTAAAGTAGGAGTGGTCCGATTTTACTCAAATTTGATACACTCATAGACAAAGACATATGAAATGATATTCAGATGTTTCAAGTTTGCAGTTCCTAAAATAGTCTCAGATGGGAGAATTTCTAAGACCGCTGAAAGAAAAAATGGATTTTTGCATCATCATGCCTCATTTTAACCCACAGGAATCCAAAGCCATATCGAGCTTCGTTAAATAGAGCTCTCCATCAGAACACCTCTCATTAACCCCCTAAATGCCCCCTGAAATAATTAGTGGCCAATGTCCTGTATGTCGGAGAGGCCATCCATTACCCGGAAGAGAAATCTGAGAGCTAACTGCACGATAGAAAAAGCACTTGCATCAGAATCGACGTGGGGGTGTTCCTCCTGGCACGAGTGATTTCTTCTCAAGGACGCAAGTTTTTACTGGTGTCTTCATTTCAGAGTTCGCCATTCCTATCTGCTTGCAAATACATTCGTTTTAATAAAGCAATGCGTATATATATTGCCGAATATCAACAATAAGATTTCACAGACCACACTCTCAAAAGTGGAGGTAACAGAACTCCCGACATACCTTGGAAAGCTTGCCACCACAAAAAGGCGAACAAAATCCTAACAAAGTTCATTAGTATGGCATATGGGAGTGGAAGCACAGGCAGTCGGTAAAGAAAAATTAAGCAGATATGCGAAACCCATATTTCCGCCTTCTCTGTCAAAGAAGGATTCCTACCGCATCACAGACGAACTGACCTTCTCTACGTCTTCCTCACCTACGACCGATTTTTTTACAGTGATCGGGGACGAACCAGGCACCACAAATCTTGACCGTTACGTGCGTACAGAATAAAGACCATGGAAGAGAAACTTTTTTGCTGTAAAAAAAAGCTGTACAAAAAACGCTAGTACACTGTTCCAAATATATTTAATTAGCAGTATAGCCCGGCGTTGCTCGGGTGTAATGTAATCTTTAAAACTAATCCATGGTCCTAGAGCTCAGACTCTTTAGACTTTGGCACGAAAGATTAAAAAGCAATAGTGGTTTCCAGTTAAAGCGAAACCGTAGACTGAAAGAAAAATGAATGTATGTAAGTTAAATTTTGATTTCCTGGTATCGATATCAAATAAGATTTTTTCGTCGTAAACTGAATTTTGAAGGCTAAATAAGTCCTCTAAGTAAATGGTATTATGGCTGAGACTAAGAATTTCAATTATACCTACTTAGAGCCAAATCCGAAGCAAAAACTAAAAGAAAAGGGCTGAAAAGAATACAGACATACAGGCAGATAAACAGACACACACAAAAACATCTTGCCTTTTATATATATATATATATATATATATTATTGATTGTCTGCACTATTATAAGAACTGCAACCTTGAAACTTCTGAATATCGTTTCCTATGTCTTTGTCTATGAGTGTATCAAATTTGATTAAAATCGAACCACTCCTTCTATAACCCGATTTTTTTCGATTATCGATTTTCGACATTTATCGGGGATACCTCGACACAAAACGTAGCTAAGAACACTCGCAGACGCTTATAGTACAACTGTGTAAACTTTCAATAAAATCGGTTCAGGCGTTTTGGAATCTATATGTAACGAACGGACACACACACACACACATACATACACACACATATACAGAGACAAAGTACCATTTATAAATAAGTTTAGATTTTTATTTTATTCAAGAATTCATTTGTTGTCGGTGCGTACGTTAGAAGATCTTCAATTTCTAATATGTCGAGCTTATAGATCGCCGTGGTGTAATGGCTAGCAGGCTTGTCTCACCTGAACCAGTTACAACCGAGTAGCGAGTTCAATTCCCACTGTGTATTCCATAATTTCGGACTTTTGTCACATCTACGTGGCGCTTAGAAAAACACCTACTAGATCAGTGTGACGCTGTCTTACTGCTTCTATGCCAATTTCGGCATGAGAACGCCTAGCTGACATCTTTTAAAACCGTTATTGTAACAAACTCAACGAGCAGCTCTAAACTCTACTTTTCGACTATAGAGTAATATTGGTGGAATTAGATAAGGGTGGAATTAGATAAGGGTGCAATGAAACAACTATTTTCCAAGAATCTTTCGTATATTACAATATATATATATATATATGAGTGGCTCTTACTGTTTGGTGTACATTAGTAAAAAATATAATCATATTTTATCACAGTGAATTATTTATCACTGCTTCCGTAATAAGATTTCTAATTTGATTGGATGATAAATTTGCCTCAGTAAAAATCAGCACAGGCGTACGCAATCATATCGCTAAACTGTCTCCCTTACTTACTGATCAGCACAATTTCAATATGACTACAATCTCGTTTTGTGATCAGTTATCATAGGAAACTGTAAGCTTTACAACTGCAATTCAAATGATGAAGCGTAAATGATATGACGGCCACCTGCTATGCGCATATTAATATTTTCTATAAGCTATGCCAATTTTATTGGTTACAATTTACCAGAGAATATGGAAAGAACCACATAATTTGTTCTGCACATGAGCACAAAAACTGATAAAAAAAATTAAAAAATGACAACGCCTACGCATCAATAAATATTGAGTTCACGCTTTCAACATGTAGAATATCGAGGAATATCAAGCATTGCCCGGAAAGCGAAACCCTCACTTTAGTGACTGTTTAATAAAGAGGAAAAGGATTTAAGCATATTCAAGGTAATTTTGGTGGAGTGCAACCATAGTTGTTTTTCCTTCGAATGGCACTATCTAAACTTATTTATAAATGGAACTTTGTCTGTGTGTGTGTGTGTGTGTGTGTGTGTGTGTGTGTGTGTGTGTGTGTGTGTGTGTGTTTCCGTTACCTATAGACTCTGAAACGGCTGAACCAATTTTCTTGAAAATTTACACAGCTGTACTATAAGCATCAACAAGTGTTCTTAGCTATGTTTTGTGTTGAGGTACCCCCGATAAATATTGAAAATCGATAATCGAAAGAATCGGTTTATCGAAGGAGTGGTCCGATTTTAATCATATTTGATACACTCATAGACAAAGATATAAGAAACGATATTCAGAAGTTTCAAGGTTGCAGTTCTTACAATAGTACAGAAAATCGATAATATATATATATATATATATATATATATATATATATATATAAGGCAAGATGTTTCTGTGTGTGTCTGTTTATCTGTCTGTATGTCCTTTATACAAATCCACAATTTTTATCCGATTCTCACCAAACTTCAGACAAATATTCTTTAGACTGAGTCTGAGTTCAGAACCATGGATTAGTTTTACAGCTTTCATTACACTCGAGCAACGCCGGTCTATACTGCTAGTTTAACTATAAAAAAATAAATAGTCGAACCTCACTTATTGGTGGTAGTCAAATTATATTAAATAAACTTCGCTAGAAGCTCAAAGGTACGTTTTATTTTTATTTTTTTTTTTCGATAATTCAGTCAGTCAGTTAAGTGCCATACGTGATACACGCATTAGGCGATCATGTCTCGAAAGAGACATGACTGACTGGGCAGAAGATTATCCCGCAGTAGGTTGCCATTGCCTTTTACGGTAGACTGGTTACCAGGCAAGGCTATAGAACCCAATATGTCCTGTTATTTTACCCATAACTGGAGGGAAGAGACGGACTAATACATTTCCCAAGGGTATTTGTGCGTAGGTAAATGCAAAGAATTCAACTGGAATTTGAACTCTGTACCTCGATCTCTCGTTCCGAATCGATATCCACTGCACCGCAACGCACATCCAGGTGTCCGGTTGTACGGGCTAGAAAGAAAACCGGCCTTGTGTCCCATCCCACCTTTGTGGGGCGGCTTGAGTAAGTACCGAGCTTCTGAAGAAAATCAGCATGAAAACCTATTAAACACTTTTGTGATATCTAACACCACATCTCTTACATTACTGTGTTTTATCTAAATCCTCATAGATAAATTCAGTAATCATCATTAACACACCGGCCTTTTATTATTTTTTATTTATTTATAAAGAAAGCTGTGTTAATTGAGATGTTTAACCAATTTGGAGTTAGATTCAATGTATTAATAACATATACACTGCAGTCATAAATACATCGAACTCGGTTCCCTGATTTGTCGTTCCGAGTCGATAGCCTTTGTACAACAATAAATTAAAAAGTTTTCACTGCGCGTTGTGGTGGAATGGATATTAGCTCAGTATTGGTAAATCGGAGAGCAAAGTTTGAATTCCAGCTGAATCCGTTTCATTTACTTTCCCGAAATACCTTTAGGAAAGGTATGAATACATCTCTTTTCATTACACTTATGATTTAAATAGCAGGATACAGTGTGTTCTATAGATTTAGCTGGCAACTAGTAAACCACATAAAGAAATAGCAACTTATACCGAGTAAATATTCTGCCTGCACAGTCATAAATTGTTAGATCATTAAGTCGGTTCTAAGCTTCGGCTCACATGAATAGTTACAGGGACGTTAACATAAAAACATCCACCACCAAAGACAATTTTAACTTATGTTGACATAAAATTTTGCTAAGCAACAATAACAGTTACTAAATAGCAAACGCAGTTCGTAAATTTGTAATGCGGTTCTATGGCGTCACACCGCGTGAGAGCTCAGAATGTTAACAGAACCATACATTTAAATGCAATGTAATGAGTTATGCCCAGATTTAAACGTGATTTTATTAAGTGTGTGTTGTTTTGATTTAATGTAGATGGCCTCCAATATCTGACGGTTCTTTTTACTTTATGTATGAGTGAGTATTATTGTAGAGTTGACTAAAATCTCTCTGATATTACTTACATGGCTATGTTTTTCTAAGAAATGTTGTTTAATTGAACTCTGATCACATTAATAAAAATATATCCAAATGTTGGAGAATTTTGTCTTTATTTTCACCTGAAATTAAAGCCAAAATACGATGTTTAGAACGGCTCATGATTAAACATACTAGACATTTATTGTCTCTTATATATATATATATCCGTCAGCATACGTATACGTTTGGGTGATCAGGTGTCGAAAGAAACATGACTGACTTGCGTGAAGCCTAGATTGGAAGTCATGAGTTATCCACTGGGCCATGTGTTCTTAAGGACACATGGCCCAGTGGATATAGACGTTGTTTAGTTCCTGACTTGACTCTTAGAGTTGCGAGTTCAATACCAGACTACAGCAGTGAACAAGTTAACTTCCAGGTTTAGAGGGAGATAACTCCTGACTTCTAATCGAGACATTACGCAAGGAATGGAGTTCATATACCCTACTGACTGTAATAAAGGGTTCGGTTCGAAATTCCTAGCACCTGAAGAAGCCCGAAGCCTACAACGGCCGAAAGGTCGTACAAATGGCAACAAAGATGAGGACAATAGTCCGAATAATGTAAATACTGTAAATACTACCTCATCTCAGAAATATAGACAAATACTATTTTTTTTTTACTTTTGACTGAAGGTATAGATTTATTTATTTATGTATCTATAGTTAGAAGAGCGTTTCATTTTACAAACGCATTTAGAAAATTGTGGCTGTATTCATTGTTGATATTACTGTTGGATTTTTTCCGTTAATAATATTTCCATTATTTTTAGTTTTTTTTTTATATGTGGATGGGGCTATTATATTTGTAATTCCCGCACGTTTATTGCTGATATAGTTTGTTAGATCACCGTGTGTATTTAAATATTATCTAATTGGACTATGGTCAGAGAGATGTAATGTGAGTCTTCTAGTTAAGCCTGTTGTAGTATATCCAATATAATTATTTATGAATTTGATTGGTTAAGGAACACTTTTATTTAATGAACATGCAAATTCGTAAATAATATTTGGTATCTGTAATTTAGATCGTGCATGTGAGATTATTATTGTCCATAATCAGCTTATCAATTTTATCTTATTTATTTTGTATTAGAATAATGAATTTAATTTTTTAATTTTTATCGACTGTAGTGATATATTTCTTTATAATGTTTCTAATGAAAACTTCATTCTACTTATATTTACCATGCATTTTATTTTTATAGAAAATGAACAATTTCTACATAAATTACCTCATGAAAAGTAAAAATATATGAGAACAAAAAATTAAATAAAACACTTAAACTGTAGCCGTTGGAGTGCTGGTTATTTTTTCTTGGTTCGGCTTTATGTCATACTTAACTCCCTACAGCTTACAAGTTTTAATCAGAATTATCATCAGAAGAATTTTATCTGGAGGTTTTCGTTAGAAGGTTGGTTGTCGGTTGGAATGTGTGGAATTGTGTGGAATAGTGTAAACATAAAATATACATTTTGCATTTACTATTATAATAGTAATTTATTAAAAGGAAATGAATAACAAGAATTCGTAAAAATTAATGTTCAGTTAAAAAGTTTAGGGTATCGAAGAGTTGTAGAAAATGCTCGTAGTAGTAATGTGGGTATTTAAAGTGTCCTCAGAAGTTTAGAGTTCTTGGTTGTGTAGTGGCAGAATGTAAAGTCTTTGTTCTTTCCTCTTTTTAGAAGGTCGCGACAGGTTGAGAGAAAGAGAAAGCAAAACAAATAAAGAAGTCGTACTTAATACGTTCATTTGGTTGTTGTCTTTGTCCTCTTTAGCGGTGTGGTGTGAAAATGAAGAAAAGGACGTTGGAAGAAGAGGGCGAATGAAACTGTGACGTGACCTATGTCCGGGTTGGTGTGGAGGGAAAAAGAAGAAAAGAAAATTGGCAGTAAGGGCGAGTTAGCCTGAAGTTTATTCTTTACATGGTAAGATGCTGTCAGCTACTGCTTCCATCTGACTGCCCTGTGACAGGTTAGCGTCGTGTTTTTTAAATAGTGAAACGTCTCATGAATCCGACCCCAGCGAAATTCTTCACATTTAGGATTGAAAATACGTTATATATATGAAATTGATGTTTTTGATTCCAATCAGGATTCAGAATTTGCTTTTCGCACTCACTTGTGAATTTTTCTTCGTTGGATTTTTCCAGAGTCGTTTGAATCTAATTCTGCGGATGTGCAATGTTTTACCAAATTGTTTTTAGTTCGTAATTTCTTATCCCTACAGATCTTTTTTTCTGTACCGCCTTTACTCTCACGTTGCATAATATATCTCTCTCTCATACACACACACACACACTCTCTCTCTCTCTCTCTCTATATATATATATATATATATATATATATTTCAACCATCTTTTTTTCCCTAACTTTTTCTCCCTAATCATTACTCTACTCTCCCCTATCTTGCTTCATGTCAACTTCTCATTGTCGTTATCGCTCTAACTTTCTTCCCTTTTGTCTTTCCCCCTGCGTACATTTTCTACCCGTTCCTTTCACTATTTCTCCTCTGACTCACTTGATTTCTCTAAATCCAATTTGTCTTTCTTTTTTGTATCTTTCGCAGAAATAACGATTTATGCCAAAATTATTAAACATTTCAATTTTACCTCTCAACTATGGAAATTTGCTTATTTTATTACAATATACATTATTTCTAAACGAATGTGACCGCAGCGCGAAAAAAGACGGCAATATATAACATTGATGTACTCACTATTGAATGCATTAAATTAAATTATAAGAAAAAAATAATACAAATCTCTGAGCGTGAGAGGAGGGATATATATATATATATATATATATATATATATATATATATATATATTGCAAAAAAATAATAAGGTACTGTTAAAAAGCAAACACCCAAAAAGCGATTTCATAACTGGTAGTTTAACATTTTTTAGTAAAGAGAGCTAACTGAGCCGACGCTTCCTCTGCATTGCCTCTCTCTCCATGAACGTGAATGGTATATATATATATATATATATATATATATATATATATATATATATATATAAAATTTTACAACGTCCAATACATTAATTTAAAACAGTGTTCGATGTATAATATATAAGGCTGCGAATATTTATTATAAATTATATTTTAGAACATGTACAGAATTTTATATATATATATATATATAGTTGTGTATTTAGGCAGCAAATCTTCTTTTAATCATGTCAGAATAAATAAATTGCAAATATTATGATTACTTATTTGTAGTAAAATCCGGATAATATTTCGCGTATTTCAGTTTAGACGTAGCCTTGTGAAAAAGCAGATTGAAGTAACTAATGATAACAACAACTCTCAACAAACGGAAAGATTATCCGTGAATATGAACGCATTTTATTAAAAATAAGCAAACATAACGTTTGCAATTTATTTAATATATATATTTAATATATAAATGTATCTATATATATATAGAGAGAGAGTGGATGGGCGAATCAGTCAGTCAGTTAAGTGCCATGTGCGATGTGCGATACACGCTTTGGGCGATCATGTTTTGAATGAGACATGACTGACTGGGCAGAAGATTATCCCGCAGTAGGTTGCCATTGCTTTCTGCGGTAGACTGGTTGCCGACTAAGGCTATAGAACCCAATCTGTCCTATTATTTAACACATAACAGGGGGTGAGAGAGACGGATTAATACCTTTCTCAAGGGTATTAGCGCGTAAGTGAATGCAAGGAATTCAACTGGAATTCGAACTCGATTCCCCGATTTGTCGTTCCGAGCCGATATCCACTGCGCCACAACGCACATCCATGCGTGAATATATATCCGAAAACATTTAAAGTGATTACGCATGGACAAAATCATCATTATTATTATTATTAGTAGTAGTAGTAGTAGTAGTAGTAGTAGTGTAATAGTAATAGTAATAAAATCAATTTAACTTATTGTATTTTACAAATGATATATATTTAAATCTACATTTTTCAATAACTTCATACTCATTGATTTTCACAAAAGCATCTAACATAATGCCAGAATGTAATATATATATATCTATTTTTTTTTTCAAAATCAGATAAAATTGAACTCATAAAATATGGACGTTCTTTTGTGATAGCTTTCATTGAGTTTCTCTAAGAACGTGACGCTGTGTTTTGGCAGTCAGAATCTTTCAGACGAACCACGCAAGATTCAAACAGGCCAAAACTCCACGATATTCTATTTTAGATAGAAATTTTTTTTAGAATGACATTGAAACTTTTGACTTTCATCTCGCTTTCACTCTTCATTTTGAATATGCTATGCTGGGGTCCAATTTTTGTCTTTGTCTCTTAAAACAAATCGATTTCTTTTGAAGAACAAATATTATTCTTAAGATCGATCACTCTCGTTTCTTCCGACGTTATCCGATTTACTTCAGCTATTTGTGTCTTGAATGGACAACATTGCGATCAGAAACTGCTTCTATCATCTTCGGATATAAATGATAATAGAATGGAATTGGAGTTTTAATGTGTCTTTTTGAAACATTCTTTAAATCTTTTTATTTTTATTTACCAGGTTTTATTCTGTTCAAAGAACCTAACTGTTATTTTTTTTATTCATATTTTATTATTCTTAATCTTATTCTTATTCTTATTATTATTATTATTATTATTATTACTATTATTATTATATTACTTTCGTTTTATTTTCATTCTTTCGTTCTTTAGTTTTTTCCATTCTGTGTTATTAGTGTTCTTAATTTGTTTTATATACTTTTCTGATGTCCTTTATTTTTTTCTTTCTTTATAATTTTCTTCTATCTTTCATCGTTTATTGTTTTCTTTCTTTTTCTCTGACTCTATTTTCATTGTTCTTTCTTTCTTCGTATTTTCATTCGTTTCTTTTCACCTTTTTTTCAGTTATCTTTCTTTTTTTCATTTTTACTTTCTCATTTTTTATTTATTCTTCCAATTCTTTGTTCTTCAATATATTTGATGTTTTTCTTTCTTTTCTTTATTTTGTTCTTACTTTTATTTTCGTTTTTTTCCTCTTTTTTTTCATTTTCTGTTCATTTCCCTCTTTCATTCCTTCCGCTTTTTCATTCTCTTTTCTTTATTCTTTTTTTATTTCTTGTTATATCATTTTTTTTTCACAGTTTTCTTATTTTGTCGCTTTTCTTTTATGCTTCTATAATTTCTTTTCTTCTTTTCTTTCTGTTTTTCTTGCTCCTGTGGAGAGAGACACAGAGACAGAAAGGTAGAGAGAAAGAGAAGGACAATGATTATCCATAAACGAAAAAGATAATAATATCTAGTATTTTCTCGCTCTGTTTTCATTTCTCTTTCTTTCTTTTTATTTCAAATTTTTCACTTTTTCCTTTCCTGGAATTTTCTTTAATCTTTTTTCTTTTTTACTTTTAATTTCATTTTTTCCCAATTTTAATTTTTCCCTTCCTCTGCGTTTTTTTATTTTCTCATTCTTTTCCTGCTTTTTCTTTTTTCTTAATTCTTTCTCTTTTTTTATACTATTTTCCCAGTTTTCTGTCTGTTTTTCCATCCTCTGTAACTTTTTCGTTTTCTTTATGTCTTCCGTTTTTCTGCAGAGAGAGAAAGACGGAGATTAGTCATAAAAAAACAGATTAAATCATGTAAATTTTGAATATAACACTAGAAGATTTTTTACATTAGTCTGAAATATACATAATGTCTCATCAAGACAAAGAGAAAAAATACAAGTTTGAACATTTAGCTCACAAACCAAGAGTCTGATCAAAATCAATATTTAAACGAGAATGTTTTAGGAAAACACACCTAGTAAGATAACACAGATTTCCGCTCAAACTCAAATTGACAGAAAACAAAAAGCCTCTGAGAAAGACTTTTAAAAATTATATTATCACAAATAATTTTGAACGAATAAAAATCTTGCATCAAATAACTTATTTACAAAGCTTACTTTAATTTGATACAAGGTCAATAAGTCTAGTGCATCCAGTGAGGATCGAACTCATTCTTCAGCAATATGATTTTGCGAGAACAGCTTGATAACTATTACAAGAGGACAAAGTGTTCCACAAAGGCTTACAGCATTATTGTTCTTCATACATAATAGAAATCTCACATGTCTTAAGGGATTTCCTTAATCGATCAGATCATTTCAGCCATCGTCCATTTGAAAGGCATTTCCAAATCACACAAAGCATCTTCAGCTATTTTTCTGTTTTGGTTGTTACTTTTTTATGTGGCCCAAAGATAATCTTTAAATTGGTATGTCCGTATGAGGAATTGGATACTAAATGGCATATTTTCTGTTGATGTTTTATTGTGATAAGTTCTTAGCATTCAGAGACCAAAGCAGCTTTCAGATCAATTTTAAATCCATATTATTCATGGAACATGAATTGAAAAAGAAAGAATGAATGCACGTCTGTATTTCTGCATTCTGAGTGTGAAGCAATTTTTTAAACGGAGTAAAGATCATATCTGCTGTCGAAATATAAACGGATGAATCATTTCACGAGAGATTCATTTAAGTAAAAGTAATGTCCGGATGTGCGTTGTGATGCCGTGGATATCGACTCAGAACGACAAATCGGGGAGCCGATTGCTGCATTCTGAGTGTGAAGCAATTTTTTAAACGGGGTAAAGATCATATCTGCCGCCGAAATATAAACGGATGACTTATTTCACGAGAGATTCATTTGAGTAAACGTAAAGTCTGAGTTGTATATTTTATGCTATCTTTGAAAAGCGTTTACTATAGTGTGATGCTTTATTTTATGTATCTTTTTTTTTTAATCATATCACCCCGAGCAAGGCGGTAACGCCACTGATGTGTCGGGGGCTACGTAAGAGTGAAAAGATTAGAAAAGAAAAAGCCGGAAACCACATCCTAAACAGGGAACAAGGGATGAGCCTCTTAACCTGTTCAATAGACATGGGTGGAGTGTGAACCTATGAAGGAATTGGAAATAGCATGCGATTTTTTTCAGTTTTTCCTGGGGCAAGAGATTTTAGAGATTTGTGATCCATTTTATTTTAAAAAGGCACAACAGAGCTAAGAGAAATATTTATATGCCTTAAGCAATCATGGACTTTCACT
Organism: Ascarosepion bandense; assembly: GCA_037127315.1. Classification (NCBI taxonomy): domain Eukaryota; kingdom Metazoa; phylum Mollusca; class Cephalopoda; order Sepiida; family Sepiidae; genus Ascarosepion; species Ascarosepion bandense. The sequence goes on from JBBBDQ010000468.1 coordinate 1,477,901, forward strand.
TGATTCTATTCTTTGTCAATCTCAATACATGTCCTCTTGGTATCCCTCCCTGACCCCGCTAACCCTAATCCTAACCCATCCACTCACTCAAGCCCATAAAATATTATTTCGCGTCACCCCCCTCTCTCTCTCTTTCCTTCTATTCATCCTGTGATTGTCAGATTTTCTAAAAGTGTTCCTCACTGCGTGTCGCAGAAACTTCAGCTGTCATTCCGAGTACTAAATATGTTTCCTTTTTGTTTACATCCCCTTTAACAACTAGCGTTGCTCACATGCTCGGTCCATGATATTGAGTGCATCTTTCTGTAGAACGACATTTCTGCTGTTTCGAGTCCCTTCTTCATCTTTGAAGAGATTATCCAGCATTCCCCGCAATATAGAAGGACATATATCACATAACACTCTAGTATTCTTTTCTTTAGTATTTGTCTCTATTTCTGAGATGAGGTAGTATTTACATTTTTCGGACTATTGTCCTCAACTTTGTTGGCATTTGTACGACGTTTTGGCCGTTATACGCTCCGGCTTTCTTCAGGTGCTAGGAATTTCGAACCGAACCTTTTATTACAATGACTGAGATATATTATTTCCATCCCTTTTACGATGATAAAGGTTTTTTTTCGAAATTCCTAGCACCTGAAGAAGACCGGAGAGTACAACGACCGAAACGTCGTACAAATGGCAACAAAAATGATTATTACATAATGAATAACTCTAATTTTTAATTTATTTAACGATTAAATGGCAGAGAAATTTGTTACGTTTCTTTACATATCTTTGCCTGTCCAGTTTTTCGTATTTCGTTTTTTAAGAGTCATATATATATATATATATATATATATATATATATATATATAACTACTAAATAATATATATAACTACTAAATATATATACAAAACTACTAAATATATATACAAAACTGCTAACATGTACATATATATAACTACTAATACATACATATATATATAACTACTACTATATATATATATATATATATATATATATATATATATATATATATACTAATATATATATATATATATATATATATATAACTACTAATATATATATATATATATATATATATATATATAACTACTAAAATATATATATATATATATATATATATATATAATTTGGCAGCCTGATCCACCTCCCAAAATATAACAAAATAAAAAGACATCAGATTTGGGAAGGGATCCTTTCTTGGTGAGAGTGATAACATTTCAACATATATACTTGTATATGTGTTGTATAAAGATATAGTTATATATATGTTCATAAAAAACGATTGGATTCAATTAATGCAAGGAAGACTATGTTTATGACAGGCTGAGTTGTAATTCAAGAAATATCTAAGAAAATATTTAGAAAGCTGACGGATATTTTTAATTATTATTTTATTTTTTTTTTTTGACGGATATTATATATATATATATATATATATATATATATATATATATCCAAAAGGTGTATGTGTACGGCCGCATATACCCATACACGTTTGAAGTAATAAGAAATAGTGGTAGTTTTTAAAATTCCATTAATTCCTTACAAATAATGAGCATGATTATTAATATATACTTCATAGCTCTCTTGTATTACATCGAATACTGTTTTAACACAAGTATATATATATATATATATATATATATATATATATATATATATATATGTCAGATTAGTAGTGATTTGAATTCAAGTGGTAACAAAAGCAAACTACAGATTTTCGAGACAATATTTATTAAAAACTTAATCCGTCAATTAATAAAATCAGCTATGAATACTGTAGCAATGTTCTAAAATATTTGTAAAAAGAACAGTTTTTAATGCCTTAACAGGTGCATGACCATGACAGTACAGTATATAAAACATTCTATTCTGGATGAGTTTTACGTTTTAATGAACGGTAAGCAATTTGTCAACCGTTATATTTGAAGCAAGGAAAAAAATTACAGTAAGTTTTAGCAACACAGTTTTGCGGTTATTCTTTTGTTACCACAACTCACACCCCTGAAGATCATTTCGGAAGGAGATTGAAAGTACTTGGGAACATTGAGAAATGAATGATAATAAGATCTGTCAACGTTCCACTTCATTTCTGTCAGCTTTCAATTATAACATGCGAAAGATTATCTGTGAGTACGAAAGGATTTTATTAAAAATAAGCAAACACAATGTTTGCAATTTATTTAATCTGACATCTCTAAAAGAAAATTTACTACCTAAATACACAAATTTTAATATATATATATATATATATATAGTATGGGTTTGCAACGTTTCGGTGTAGCCGATTCGGCGTCAGAACATTTCGATGTCACTGTCTTTAAAAATGGATGAGTATTTTTTTCTGTTATGTAATAACTGGCCTCCGATTTGACAGTGGATACTGGACAATTGGATCACAGATGAAGAAGAGACTAGAGCCAACAGAAATGTGATTCTACAGAAGGATGCTGAGAATACCATGGACTGAACATGTGAAAAATGACGAAGTTTTAGAGAAAATCCAAAAAGAACACTTATACATAATATCAGAAAGAGAGATTTGGAATTTCTAGGGCACACAACAAGGAAAGCGGGCTTCGAAAATTCGATACTCACAGGACATACTGACAGCAACAAGGACAGAGGGAAACAGTGTATAACACACCAAACAAGGTAGTGTAAATGGTTGCGAGAACAGGGACTAGAAGATACAACAAATAAGACTAAATTTACTAAGGGTTACAAAGGATAGGAAGTTGTGGAGAGCGATGATAGCCTACGTCCGTAAGGGATACTGTTAATAAGATTGCTTTCGATATTATTCAATAGTCGTATGGTGGGCATTTTGGAAGATGGATAAAGTTGTAGCTGACGGAAGGTACACAGGTCAATACCCAATCAGGATCGTTAGGGTCACCGTGGAGAGGGAGTATGATGTTGAAAGACCTGAAACCCCTAATAAACCGAGCCTAGAAACATCACTGGTTTATTGAAGCATTCAATAGATGTATTTTACGAAATGGAATAAAAATTAAAATTTCACAGTTATTACTGGGAAACGGGAAAAATCGTTAAAAACAAAGAAAAGATTGCTGGATTATAATATTCATGTACTTATATGGTGGTGAAAGTTGGACAATCTCCGCACGGATTAAGAAAAAAATAAAAGCAGTAAAAATGTTGTTCTACAGAAGGACACTGAGAATTCCATGGTCTGAGCGAGAAATCAACAAGGAATTCTTAAAGAAAATGGCAACAGAAAGAGCACTTCTACTCAGAATTAGAAAAAATACAGTTGAAATTCTTTGAACACATAACGAGAAATGAGAGCTTGGAAAAATTAACACGCACGGGGCAAGAGAGAAAGAGGACGGCAATGATCTACTTACCTATCAAACTTATGTGAATAATTGCCTGAAAACGGAGAGGGAGCATTAGCAGAAGAAAAAAAACTGCTAAGAACCACGAAGAATAGGAAGTTGTAGAGAGCCATGTCCTGAAGAGGTAGGACGTTGTGGAGAGACATGCCCATTTTTTAAAATTTTATTTTAATCAATGTTATCAAGCTCTTCGTTTAATGATGTGTCTAACCGCTTACGATTTGCTTCTTTCTTTTTTAAACCCACTGTATGTCTACCTAAGCAAGAGATTATCAAGATCAACCCCAAATAGGCGGGAGTGTCTGTATCTCTCGTAACTGACTTCGTCGCTTCCTGTACTAATTATTGCACCTCAGTTTCTTAACCTCGCTTCTCATAAGTCTTTACTGTTCTGCAAGAATGTGCATCAAGCTATTTGCAGTTGCAACAAGGTGCGCAGTAAATAAATAGCAGAATGCGCAGATGTCACGGTTTAAAACATCGTAAAACAAAATTGGGTGGAAACTTCATATTTGACATTTTTTTCTTCTGTTACTGGGCAGAATGTTGAGTGAGTTGGTGTATCAGCAAGCAGTCATAAAACTCTACTAATAAAAAACAAACGTTTATTTATAGACAAAACATTGTTTACCAGCTTCTTTTTAAACACACACACACACACACACACACACACACGAGATTAAAAATTTAAAAAACAGATTGTCATTGAATTCGCTCCCTCGTAGTTTACACTACAAGAAAGTATTATGTGGAAAAATAGGAACTATTATTCCTCGCGGATTTTTATTACCGGTGCGTATTAATTTTTTTCAAGCTGTCATTTCTAATTATATGTTCAAATAATTTCAGCTATATTTTCCTGATTCTGAGTAGAAGTGCTCTTTCTGTTGCCATTTCCTTTAAGAATTCCTTGTTGATTTCTCGCTCAGGAAATGGAATTCTCAGTGTCCTTCTGTAGAACCACATTTCCACTGCCTTTAAATTTTCTTCATCCGTGCGGAGATTATCCAACTTTCACCGCCATATGAATAAATGGCTATGAAGACTTATTCAACCTATGACGATTTTGAGAAAATTAGATGTCCGATTGGGTTTCCTTATCTTAACAGTGTAAGATAAGAAGAAGGCACTTTGTTGATAGCAGATACGAAAAAGAAAATACAGAAGTTAGTGAATGAAAGAAGAAAGGACTAAGCACGAATTGCAAGAAGACAGAATCCATAGTTATTAGCTAAAAGGAGCAGCCCAACATCAAGATTACGAATCCCGTAATTGGTTTCGATTCGTAGTAGTGCCATATCTTTTTGCAGCCATAACAGCAACAACAGTGTTTCCCGCCAAGCTCCGTGGTATTTCTTTAATGGAGATCACTCAGCCCTCATATTCAATCCTTCTCAGTCTGAACTGAGAATGACAAAATTTGGCGCATGCCGCATAACATTATGCTAATTTCTCTTTATGACTTTCTAGAGATGGGTTCACAGACAATTACCTCCTCCTCCATACATATGTTATTGCAAATCGCCTGAAGACACCCCTGAAGTAAATCCGCTGCTATAAAAGTCGGTTCTCTGTGCAGGGCCCGGAAGTTTTTTCCGTCTGTTTTAAAAAAATGATGTATTTCATACTATTTTTTAGTATTTTTTGCCAAGTGAATAATTATAAATGAAAATAGAATGGTTCTTTTGTTAATAGTGCACTATAACATGTGCATCAAATGAATTTATAAACATTTCATAATTACCTATATTGCAGTTTCATCAATGAAAGAATGAAGAAAGTTTAAGGTGATTTGAACAAATTCATCTTTGCATCCTTGCCTTGTAAAATTTTGCAAATAATAATAATAATAAAAGAACCATTCCATTTCCATTTAAAATTATCTAATTGACAATAAAAATAGTATGAAATACATAATTTCATTTAAAAAACTGAGGTGGCCTAATAATTATGGCCGGTAGTATATATATATATATATGAATGAGAAAGAGAGAGAGAAGAGAAAAATATATATATATATAAAGTAATTGTTCATTTATACAATTTTTCTCTTCTCTCTTTCTCATTCTGTCTGTCTGTCTGTCTGTCTGTCTGTCTCTGTACGTTTAAAAGATGCATAATAATGTCTGAAACATACGTGGAGATGATGAGACAAAGAGGAAAAGTCTATAAACGACGCGTTTCGTCCACGTCTGTAAATCACGATTTCTTCAGGTCGGAATAAAACTGTGTCAAAGAAAAACACTTTAGGATTTTTAAGGATAAGAAGGCTAATAAATTCAATTACCCTATCATCTGATAAGGTAATTGAATTTATTGGCCTTTTTATCCTTAAATAAAATTAAATTCAATTACTTTATCAGATTGGACGATATATATGTATACATATATATATCGTAGGATTTGATAAGGCGATTGAATTTATTGACCCTCTTATTCTAAAAAATCTCATGATGTATATAATAAAGTAATTTGTATATACATAATATATATATATATATATATATATATATAATATGATATATATGTGTGTGTGTGTGTATGTATGTATGTAGGGTGCGATGGATTCATTGTATCCATTTTATATTTTTAACTTTGCGCATGTCAGGTGTTTGTTTTTAATATTGTCAACTGCATAGTATAGTAGTGTCAGTTGGGCACCGTCTGTGAGAAAAAGAAATTTATAATATAAATTCGTATGATCTTTGAATTTTGGTGAAAATGAAAAGATTAAAACAAAAACACTACTTAAGGTTTTCTTCATATAAAGTCGACTTTTATGGGATACTAGAACTCACTAAGACGCAATTTACTCCGCCAGAAATTTGGAAACGGCATGCTGTACTGCTTGGAATTTTTGCCGGAAGATTCAATACGAACATTTCAGAGTATTTAACTGACAATCTGGGGACAGTGCAGTGGATACTGTGTCCTTAAAAACGTACCAAAAGTGATGGAAACTAAATCTAGTCAACATCATGATGTTTGGCATGATCACTAGTGATAGCGACGTTATGCCTTTATTCACCTTCACACAGGGCGTCAGACTCGACACGGGGGGCTTATATCAAGTGCCTTGAGGAGGTAGAGCTGCTCTGGGTAAATATGTAAGCTGCGAGAAAACCCTATATCCGGAAACAGTATTCTGCACCATACCACACAAGTAGAAGTACCCAGTCAACTGCAGAAAATATATTCAGAATTTCTATTCGAATGAACATTATCATTATTTACATTCAGACTAATGTTCTAATCTTTGTTAGTTTTACAGCGTTTCGGTCGTTGAACCTCTAAACTTCTTCAGGTTTCTTTCAATCTGGGTAGCCTTCAGAGAATTTCGGACGGAACACTTTATTTAATACACGAGAGTAGATTGTTCTCGTGTGCATCTATAGAGATATTTCATCATTTCCTTCTGCACTGCTCAGTTATTGCTCGTCCTCTTTCCAGTCTAAAATGTGTATTATCCGGCCCAGGAATTGAAGTTACAGTTAGTATGACCCAAACATTCCCGAAACAATGTCATAATCCACTCGGTTGTTCAAAAAGTTAGAAAAATTCCTTCCACGTGAGCACACGGAAATGAAACATCGATTTACCAAATGCAGTTGACACGTCTGCTCCATCAGCTTCTTTTCTTGCACTTCCCGCCTGTGGAACTCCTTTTCGTATACTTGATTTCCTGACAGCTACAACCTCCAGGAATTTAAATGTAATGTCAATTCCCATCTTGACTCCAGTCTTTCCTTCGTCCTTTCTACATCAACCCGTGTATCTTGTTCTTTTCCTCTCTCACACTACCTTCGCAACTGTCATCACACCTGTATTCATATCTAACCTTTCTCGGACACCCCCTGTAATTGGTTCGTCTTGCTCTTCACTCTCCTCCTGCTTAAAGTTTTACTCTTATATAGCCCCCTACGCATCAGTGGCGGTACCACCTTGCTTGGGGTGAAACGATTAAAAAAAAATTGTTAATCTCTTTTTGTTTCGTCTGTATTTCTGAGATGCCGTACTGTAATGATTTACATTGTTCGGACTGTTGTCCTCATCCTTGTAGCCATATTCACGAGGTTTCTGTCGTACGCTCCGACCTTCTTCAGTTTAGAATTTTGAATTGAACCCTTTATTTCTATCATTGGGGTTGATTGTTGTCGCTCCATGAGTTATGTCACTTCCGGATATCAAAATTTTCAGTTCAAAATTCCAATTACCTAAAGAAAGTCGGAGCGTACAACGGCCGAAACGTAGTGAATATGGCAACAAAGATGAGGACAACAGTCCGAACAAGATTGGGGAGCAATCTCGGTTACGCAGAAACATCAACAGTAAGTCGAATATAAATGGTTCGAAGTTTATACTTTAAATTTGGTGGGATCAACTGAATGTAGTTTTTATGAGTAGCTCAAACCTACCAAAACCATAACGGAAAATCGCTATCGATTACGGTTGCTGTTTTTGAGTCAAACATTGAAGAAAATAAAAACGGCCGCTATAGGAGCAGAGATACGACAAAATGATTTGGAAACATGAGAACCTTAGGCCACATGTAGCAAAACGGGCGAAATCCTACTTGGAAACGCTAAAATGGAAAGTTCTACCCCGTCCGCCGTATTCACCAGATATCGCCCCGTCTGATTATAACTTGCTCTAATTGATGTCACATAGTCTTGCTGAGCAACACTTTCATTCTCATGAAATAGCCAAAAAATTGTTTAGCCTCGAAATATATCGTTTTTCCAAACTAGAATTCAAAAGCTGCTAGAAAATGGAAACAAAAGGAATGGCTAGCGATGGGCAATACTTTCAGTAATATGTTTCTTACTAAATTTTGTAAATTAAATATTCCTTTTCATGAAAAAATCACCGAGAAATTATTGATGGATCTAATATATATTGGAATAATCTGAAAGTTCTACCCGATTTTTAAGGGAAATTAAAACACAAATTTAAATTAAGCTTTTAAATATTCACTCAACTAAATATGAATCATTTTGTTATACAGCTTTCCTTCATTTCTCCTTCAACTTTTAATTTCCGTCTTGGCAAAATTTAGGTGATCTCTCGTTAAAATGGATTCTTGTGAATCGAAAGAGTTTAACTTTCTACTACTGAAATTATTTTGCAAGTATCTGAAAAAGTAAAAATTCTAAGTTGTAATGTCGGATGAGGCAACACAACCCAGACAAATTGTTTTTCTGTGTTGCCAAAGAAACGTGAGGTCTGGCATAATCCTGATGGAAAACAACACCTTTCCTGTTCGTGTATTCTGGGCAAATTTATTTTAATTGCTGCTTTCAATTCGTCCAGAGTGCAGTACTTTTCAGAATCAGTTAACTGCTTACTTGGTAGAAGCTCATAGAATAGGATTCTTTTTCACTTCAACTAGATGTACAGTATGGATTTCAAAGGATGAAGACCTGAGTTAGGGTTGGATAAATTTGTCTCATCTCTTAACCCAAGGTATTTTACACTGAACATTGTTGCAAACGATCCATTAGTCCTTATTTATCGCAAATTAAAGGGTAAATTTTCATGGTGTTTATACCGCAAATCAGAGATATGAATGCGATTAGAAAGATTCTTTTCATTTAGATCATGCGGCATCAAAACAGCATAGCGGTTTTAGAATCCAAGAGAAATAAAATCTCTGTCCTTCTTCAGGTGTCTGTCAATCCGTTCTTCTTTTATGTTTGACTACTTTGACCCAAACATTTATAATTGTATAAATAACTATTGTTTTAAAGGAACTATGCACACATACACACACACACACACACACACACACACACACATATATATATATATATATATATATATATATATATATATATATATATATATTGGTGTTTACCCGTTCAACCAGACTGGCAACTGGGTCCCACCCATTCACAGTCAGGTTAGCCAAACGCAGACGACAATTCTACTCCTGTAGCTTCCTCTCTCGCACTTCCCGCCTGTGGAACTCACTCTCGTATTCTTGCTTTCCTGACGGCTACGACCTCCAGAAATTTAAAAGCAAAGTTAATACTCACCTACTAACCACTGGCCTCTAGCTCTCTCTCCTCCCCTGTATAACCTTCCCTTTCTCTCCGCCCATGTACCTGTCATTGCACCTGCTTTCTCAGCTTTCTATTGTTCCTTTCTAACTAGCTTGTACTCCTCACTCTTTTGTAATTAATCTCTTTACATTTATGTAACCCCCTGCACATCAGTGGCGTTTCTGCCTTGCTCGGGGTGAAATGATAAAAATATATATATATATATATATATATATATATATATATATATATATATATATATATAAATATATACACTAGCAGATTAGCCCTGCGTTGCTCGGGTATAATGAAAGCATTAAAACTAATCCATGGTCCTGGAGCTCAGACTCTTTGGATGTTGGCATGAAAGACTAAAAATAATAATTGTTTCCAGTTAAAGCGAAACTGTAGACTGAAAGAAAAATGAAGGAAGGGAAGTCAAATTTTGATTTCCTGGTATCCATAATCAAATAAGTTTTTTTCGTCGTAAACTGAATTTTGAAGGCTAAATAAGTCCTCTGAGTAAATGTTATCATGTCTGAGACTAAGAACTACAATTATACCTACTTAGAGCCAAAATCGAAGCAAAAACTAAAATAAAAGGGCTGAAAAAAAATACAGACATAGAGGCAGATAAACAGACACACACACAAACATCTTGCCTTTTATATATATATTATCGATTGTAAGAACTGCAACCTTGAAACTTTTGAATATTGTTTCTTATGTCTTTGTCTCTGAGTGTATCAAATTTGTTTAAAATCGGACCATTCCTTCCATAACCCAATTTTATCGATTATCGATTTTCGATATTTATCGAGGTACGTCGACACAAAACGTAGCTAAGAACTCTCGCAGACGCTTCTAGTAAAACTGTGTAAATTTTCAATAAAATCTGTTCAGCCGTTTCGGAGTCTATAGGTAACGGACACACACACAGACACACACATACACAGACAAAGTTCCATTTATAAATAAGTTTATAAACATATATATATATATATATATATATATATTAGTATGGTTACACTTGGTCATAATTTGTGTTTTCTCATTCAATAGTTCATCTTTGTGTTCTATTCCTAAAAAAATGAACTATTGAATGAAACAACAGAAATTATGACCAAGTGTAATCACACTAAAAAATAATTATTAGGTTCATACAATCATGGATTAAAACGTTTTTAATTTCTTGTAGATTTAAAAACTGCGCGTTCAATAATTCCCTGCCACGTGAGAGGTAAACAAAAAAAAACCCCGTTATGTGAGCGTTCTTAAAAAAAACGGTAAACGTAAAAGTCAGTTATTCCCAATCGCCTGAAGACATCACTCATGGTAGAAACCTAGGTCGCGTAATAACTATAACTATATATAAAATAAAATCCTTAGTACTTGGTAATGCAAATTCGACTGTAGATTAAATCCAAAGAGAACTCAATATTAAAATTAAACAGAGTATTATAATCAAAAACAAAAGTTGGATGTTTTTATAAACCCATAGATAATAATATTCACAAACGGAATTTTCCAAAGAGAGTTCGAATTATGGTATATAAGGAGCAAATTATAAAATATGTATATATTTCTAGGGGCTTAATTATTTATCAAAATTTTTGCTTTTACGAAAATGTGTGTCGTTCGTCAAGATTCGTACCTATGACCCCTAACAATATTTTTTAATCGTTTCAACCCATGCAAGGCGGTAATGCCACTGATGTGCAGGGGACTACATAAGAGAAAAGGATTAGATAGTAGCATAGTAAAGAGAAAGATTAATCAGTTAGAGGCGTGTCAGAGAAGGGAGCAAGAGAAAGATGGGAAAGGTTTGATGAAAGTTGCAAAGGTAGAGATAAAGGAGAAAATATACAGAGTGATGTAGAAAGAACTGGAGTCAAGTGGTTAAGAGATGGGTATTGACATTGCATTTAAATTCCTGGAGGCTGTAGCCGTCAGGAAAGCAAAAATATGGAAGAGAGTTCCACAGGTGGGAATTGCGAGAAAAGAAGCTGATGGAGTAGAATTATCGGCTGTATTTGGTTGATCTAACTGTGAATTGGTAGGGCCCAGTTGCTAGTCTGGTTGAACGAGTAAACTCAAGTGGCAGGGGCACCAGTGATTTATGTTCGTCGGAGCAAAAGCTATGAAAATATTTATAGAATAGACAGAAGAGAAACAACCAACACGTAACTTTTTCAGTACTCTTTTCTTTTTTTCCAACAAAACTTTTCTGTTTCTTAATACTCTGTCTAGTTTTTGGAATAACCCCTTAGCCATCCCCGTAAATACCTCACTGGATCTCAGTGTCAGACTTTCCGCCATTGGAACTCTTCCCAAACGTTTAAATCTCTCTAGCTTTTTTGATTTTAGTATTTCCTACTTCTTGTCATTTGCATTTTGGGCTCAGCGTTTTGTTGATCTGCATGCATTCTTCCTTTTTTGTAGTTTCTTCTTCTTCTTCTTCTTCTTCTTCTTCTTCTTCTTCTTCTTCTTCTTCTTCTTCAGGACGTAGGTGATCATGGACTTCAACTTCTCTCTCTTTCTAGTCGCTCTCAATAATTTTTCTCTTGGTATCTCTTCGAAGCCCCACTCCATCAACCATTTACTCAGACCTAACAAGTACGTCTCACGCTGCTTTTCCCTGTCTCTTCTTCCATTTATCCGAACTTTGAGTATCAAGTTCTCCAGGCCTTCCTTCCTCATTTGTCTCTTTCTGATATTTATTATCAGTCATCTTCTCGTTTGCTTCCTTTTCAACACCTCATCGTTGCACACGTGCTCGGTCCATGTTATCCTTAACATCCTTCTGTAAAACCACATTTCTTCTGCCTCAAGCTTCTCCCATCATCTTTGATGAGATCGTCCAGCATTCATTTATAAAACAAAGAAAAGATATCCCATAGCAATCCAATACTCTTTTCTTTGTTTCTAATGAGATTTTCTTGTTTTGCGGTACTCTGGCTAGCTTCTGAAATGCGTCTTGGGACATGCCAATGTGTCTTTGGATCACCGTGTCACATTTTCCATCATCTGTTAAAACACTACCCATGTATTTTAATTTTATTTTTGTTTCCCTTTTCTTTTTTTGTTACTTGTTTTAATTTAGATTCTCCCACTTCCAGTTGGCATATTGGTCTCCTCTTTTTGCTGATGGCCATGCATTCAGTTTTCTTGAGGTTTATGCTCAATCCATTCACTTTCATTCACTACATTCTCTAACAGGTTTTGTAGATTCCTTTTTGTGTCTGCAATCAGCTTCATATCTTCCGCATATTTCATATTGTTAAGATTTTGCCGCCAATAAAGAATCCTGGTAGGATTCCTCGAGACAATTAACCATTCACCGATGCCTTATGCCGCATTTAGTAATGTAAAAAAAGTTACCAATATAACTTTTTTTTATAATCAACGTGTACAGTTCATTTTCAAAAAGATAATTTCATTTAAGTATTTTTCTTTTTAAATAAAACCAATTTCTATTTGAACTGATCGGGTTGGCGATTTTTGTAACTGGATTAAATGTGCCATTATTTAATCGAGATGAAATAACTGAATTGCATTTGCACGCTAGCTTTACGATCACGAATCTCATAATCCATTAGATTTATACGTGCATTAAACTCATGCACTCGAAGCAGAAGTGGGAGTGTCTTGGTCAAGGTAGCCTGATGGAGTCCTTCTATCTTAAGGTTAGTTTTCAAATCAGATTTTTTTCTTCTGAAACAGTTGCTATCTAAGGTGATAGCATCCAGTCTCCAAAGCTATTTAACCCACAGGTAGTGGAAAAGTAGAAGAAAGGTGATCATGTCTTTCATAAATGCGTTTGTGTAAAAATTCAACTTGAAAATTGACAAGGAACTTTCTAGATTCCACATTTGGTGTCGATATACTTTGCGATATTTTTGCTAATTTGAGGCTCCGGAATCACTAAAGCTACACGGTTATTTATTCAATATTCGTGTGACATGAAAGTAAAATGAAAATGTTAGAAATGTGGGTAAATACGTCAGTCAGTTAATTGCTATACGTGATACACGCTTTGGGCGATCATGTCTCGAAAGTGACAGAATTGACTGGGCAGAACATTATCCCGCAGCAGGTTGCTATTACTTTCTGTGGTAGACTAGTTGCCAACCAAGGCTATAGAACCCAATCTGTCCTGTTATTTAACTCTTAACTTGAAGAAAAGAGGCGGATTAATACCTTTCCGATGGACATTTGTGCGTGAGTGAATGCAGAGAAATCAACTGGAATTCTAACTCAGCTCCCGATTTCTCGCTCCGAGCCGATATCCACTGTACCACAACGCGCATCCGATTATGTAACTATGGAGGATAGTTAAATATGTACAATTGTTATGATGTTAGTTTTCAAGAAAGTATCCACGCGGGAGACTGCCCCAGAAAGCATCGTTTTCCCCTTGTTACCGGAATACAGAAAAAATGAGCTTGGGGTGATTCCATGAAGGCGGTGTACATATATGTGACAGCATGGATTCTTCTTTTTTATTCTGCCTGTTAGCTGTCCAAACTGTGTACATTAGCTTGGGAGGGTTTTCTGACTTTTTTCTTGTAATTGTCTTTGTTGGAGACAATATTAAAGAGAGAAAAAATAGAAATTCTTGAGGAATATCAGAAAAAAATTAACTTTAAGAAGAACCACGACTAAGTGTTATTACTATTAAGTTAATCGGCTTGCTAATTGCTTTCGAGAATTCTAAACCTCAAAATGATTACATGTCTTTTCGGATAATTCTTTCCCTCGAGTCATCCCAATCAAATCTGAAATGAAAATTAAGCTGAGAAATTAAATCAACTTCTATAATTATAAACTCATTTTCTTTTCCTGCCTTGCCGGTAATGTTTCTGAACGTATCTTTCTTTTTCTGGAGGATATGGACGCGAGAACAAAACGACAGACATTGTTGTTATTTAATTCATTTTAAATTCATTTTATACTTTTTCGAGACCCCCAGATTAAAAAAAAATACCCAATAAAACAGACTCCTCGTAATGACTGTATGAAATTCAACGAAATATTTTTCTAAAAAAAAAAAATACAAAAACGGAAAAAAAAGAAAATTAGTCGAATATTAAAATACGCGCCAGTTAACTTGTTATGGACGCCCATAGTTAGATTGTTAGCAATAATCAGGAACTGATTAATTATTTAAGTGTCAATGATGCCCACAAATTGGTGTACAAACTATGCAGTTTTATAATGTTAGAGGACCCATCTTGACTGTTAGGGCAAGAAAGTCATTCTATATTTAAGTGCCAAATTTTGGCATTCTTTCCACCTGGCTTGTATTTCTTGACATATTTTTCCTGATTTCTTTTATGTAAGATATTTCTTTGTCATTTTTGATGTGTCTGTATTCCTTGCTTCTGGTATGGTAATTATTTCTTATTTGTTTAAAATGACATTTTTCTTGATTTATTGCGAGCTTCAATTTTTTTTATTCTTGGCTTGCCATTTTGTTTCCATAGTTTATGATACTTTTGAATGTTTTTTTTTTAATTTTTTGGTGTCTATCAATGTATGCCTATCTCTGTTAATCTGTCTATATCTATGAATATATATTTTGTTAATTCGTAGTTAGAGAATATATCTTCATTATTTAGGAGATAAATAGAAACATTATATAGTGTATCAAGTTTTTTGTTAATGTTAAGAGGGTGATGAATTTAAGATTTACTGGTGAATTCAGAAAGTCTATGTAGAATACCATTAAGCTGTTATGGTTACGCTTAAATTGCCAAGTATTTTATCATTATGAGCTGCTGGATAAACTGAATTAAAATATGTATATTTAGGCAGCATATCATATTCAAGATGTTTCATTAAGTAATCCTGTCTACTATAATAAGACCGTTGATTTATATATATATATATATGTGCGTGTGTGTGTCTGTTTGTGTGTGTGTTTGTGTGTGTGCGTGTTTATAAATATCTCTATATTAGAACATCCGCTCTATTTCTGAGGCTGTTCATTATCTATCTATCTATCTATCTATCTATCTATCTATCTATCTATCTATCTATCTATCTATCTATCTATCTCTTTGACTGCAGTTCTGGCTGCTTGTTTTATTAACGCGAAAAATTCTTTTTAGATAAATGGTTAATATTAACATTAAATATAGTATTTTTCACAAATATAACTATTCTGTCATTTTTTTAAGGAAGTTTTAAGAATCGTCTCTGCTAACAGAATTGTAATGCACGCAAACTGTTAATATAACCTAGGGTCATCGTAATATATCCACTTTTCATCGCCAGTCACGATACCATAAAAAAAAACAACTTTTCTTTCTTGCCGTTGAAAGAACTGTTCACACGTGACAAGACAATTTTCGACTCGTACGGCACACGATACCCTTGCTTTTAGATCATTCCTGAGGCTTCATTAGGACTCATGTCAGGCGCAAGTGGAATTTGCAGAACCATTCGAAGTTGATCACACAACATTTTAAAATACTGTGGCTCATTTACTCCTTGCTAATGAGGAACTAAGTACATCTCTTCTTTTTTTCATTTTCAGCATTAGAGGTGAGTAATATTTTCGGTTAAGTTCTGAAGGAGATTGATATAAAATTAACAAAAAGGTCACTTTAATTATTAAGAAATGGGTAGTATATTTTTGTTCAACTGTTATAATAGAACTTAATATATTAGTTAAAGGTTTCTTTTAAAAAGCGGACATTATTTTCCGAACAACCTTATAGAAAAAGAAAAGATCGATTCATACCTTTTTCTTACTCGGGCGAATATGAATACAGAAGACTATGTTCGAATTTGAACTCAGCATAGCGATTCCACTTTCCGGCTCGATAACTGTTACGCTAATTTTATTTAACATGACCGTTCTCACACGTATAGAAAAAGCAAACGTATCAACATGAATTCTTTTAGGTATCTTCCAATTTCAAAAAGCTTCGTTTATTAATTATAACATTGAACGTAGGAAAAAAATAAGAAACGTTTCAACGTATGTTTTTTTTAATTTTTTTAAATGAAAAATATGATAATATGATTAGCCTCTTCTTATGAGTAAATATTTGGTATAGACCGAATAGCTGATACTACTTTTGGTTGATATTTATAAAAGTCTTCTCTTAAAATACTCTTTTTCAGTAAAATAGTTTTCTAAAGTCAATTATTATTATTACGTTTTCCTGTACTGATTAGCGTTTCATTCCTAACTTTTTTATTCAAAGTCGTGTGGTAAGTCAATAAAATGTTTACATCATTATTGTCGCTTCAACTAACATCTGCTACTCATGGCTTGTTTGATCTTAGCTTAGTGTGTACAGAGTTTATTATGAATAATCGATCATGAAAAATATTGTTTCTTTTAAGTTTTTTCTTAATTTCGTGTTGAAATAGTATATCTGAATAATGCCCAGCGTCATTGACTTTAAACACATCGAAACAACTCCCGAACTTATCAGCCAACACTTCTGACGGCTATTTCAATAGATATTAATGTCGAGATTCGACAAAACTTAAATGTGCACTACAGGACTCCATTTCAGTATTTGACGAATTTTCTAAGCTAACTAATTAGGTTGTCTCAAAACTATTAGGACGCATGTCACTACTCTACATCTATTCCAGTCTCATACTGTTGTTTTTACTCCTTGGTTTGAGTTATTTCTTTATATTCATTATGCTAATTTAGCTTCGTTAAATTTATTCATCTCGCGGTGGCTCGATTGAGCTATTTATTATATCCACATGCGGTGTCTAAGCATCCAGCAACGTTTCTTGTGTAATCAGTCAGATGACGCGACTTGAGTCCACAAACATTGACTCCAAATATCTTGCCACCGCATTAAGCCTTTCTTTTAATAGCAACCCTAACAAACACTATTGACACATTGCATCGTCTCATGATAATTCAACGCGTATTTAATTAGCTATTAATCAACGTGTTTGACTTTATCAGACTTTATTTCTATCTGTCAGTTAAATGTCATACGTGATACACGCTTTGGCGAGTATGTCTTTTTTGATCCATAACGGACTAGGAACATTTTCCTGCAGTAGGTTGCCATTTCTTTCTGTGGTAGGCTGATTGCCACCCAAGGCTATGGAAACCAATCTGTCCTGCTATTTAACCTATATGGATGTGGCACAAGGCCGGTTTTAATGGGAAGTATTCCGAGTGCGTGCGCTTGGGAAAAAATTCTCCGTAGACTGAAAATATTATAAAATTATCAACAATATATTTCTAGAATAAAAGGACCATTTTGGAAGAGTCTTCTGTGTAATCCCTTTCCTGGACCCTATAATTTTAATATATTTAAGTCAAGCGTCAGTCGTTATCTGTCATGTTCATTGCCATGATTTTCAGTTATAAATACTCCATTTTTTTATTTCATCTCATTTCTCATAAGCATTTTACCTGTAGCTTTATAGCGCGAATTAATCTCAAACCTTGAATTGCGTGAAATACAGAATATTATATGGACGGCAGTTCCACGGGCGGGAAGTGCGAGAAAAGAAACTGATGGAGTAGAACTGTCATCTGCATTTGATTGATCTAACTATAAAAGTGTGGGACCTTGTTGCCAGTCTGCTTGTACGAGTAGATTCTTGTGGCGAGGGTACCAGTGACTTGAGTTCGTCGGAGCAGAAGCCATGAAAATAATTGTAGAATAGACAGAGGGATATCACATCCTGCCGGTGAAAAATGGCTGAAATCGATCTGCCAAGTCGGGATCTATCACATTACAGATTCTCTTTTGGAGCCTGCCGAGAACACTGATATGAACAAGACAAACCGAATTCCCCTCCTATGGAACGATGTATTAAAAACACAAGAATGAAAAAATCAAAATCATTCCTTAATTTTCGTCTTTTCTTTTTTGTCTTCTTATTTCTTATTGTCATTTAGCGTTTGCTTTCGTGTTCGTTTCTATTAAAAACACAAGAGCAAAAAAAAGAAAAAAGAAAAAAATGCATAAAAAATATTATCACGTTCACTCGGTGGTCACCATTGGAGAGATTTCAAAATTGGCTTCAATATATTTTTGGTGATTTTTTTATTCTCATTTTCTCGTTAATTAGTCACAAAAAAAAGGAAATAAATAAAGCAGTGATTTAGTCGTTCCTATCAGTCATCTTAAGGGAACAGAGCAGACGTCGGTTTTCTAAATTTTCCCTTGTGACTGCGCAAAATTTGAACATAAGATTTATGTTTCTTTCCATGAGAATTTATGGCTTTTATCTGAATGTCTAATAAGTTCAATGCCTGTCTTGTTATATATATATATATATATATATATATATATATATATATATATATATATATATATAAATTTATAAACGAGTTATTTCGCTACCTTGGTTCCCACCAAGAGTGTTTTTTTTTTTCAGACGATTTTTAAGAACTGATTTTACCTTTTACTGTTTTTCTTTTTAAGAACGCTCGTAACGGTTTTTTTAGTTGAATCTAAATAATGCGCATTCATAAATTCTCTACCACCTGAACGTTCAACTAAACTAAAACACCGTTACATGAAAAAAAGAAAAATATTGAAAAGTTCAACAATATAATTGTATAAAACACTTTTTAATACAAATATGTACTGGTCTAACTCTATTAGGACCAAATACTAAGTATTGAGCTATCAATATATATATATATATTGTCATCCGCAGACAGATCTGTTTCGCCGTATCGCAGTTAGACTCCGGTTGCTTTTTTTACCCAGGGTTGAAACCCGACCGAAATGTCGTCAGTCGGCGACTATACCCCTGGGCTATGGGCGTTCGGTGGAAGTAGGCAGACTTTTTAGCACATATCATTATACGCGCCCAATAGATAGCCCGCTCTAATTCATTTCACTGAATGAGCGATGCGTACACGCCAGAGTAGCTACTGTTTATCAAAGTCTACTATTTTTCCAGAGTGCTCAATCAGGGTGTGAGAGCGTATATATTTTTAATCGTGTCACCCCAAGCAAGGCATTCCACTGCCACTATAGCGCAGGGGGGTACATAGAGGGATTGGGTATGGGAAATGTCAGAAGGCGGGTGATAGACGACTTAGGATGTACATAGGGAGATAGTTGGAGAGAGTGGGTGTGAGTTAGTGTGTTAGGAGGTGTCTATATATATATATATATATATATTCCTTTATGTAGCTAACAAATCAGTCAATAAGTCCCGGCTCTGATATATAGATGGCGCCACCAACAAAAAATACATATAATTTTTTTGAAGTACTAATCTTCACGTGAGGAAATTTGGGCCCGATCGGATTATTATTTTACGAATTAAAGTTATTTAAGTGAAGCTACTCTTGCAAATTTTCTAAACGAAAGAAATATTTGAATTTTCTGTGTTGATAAAGCATTGCTTTCTAATACCAAAAATTACTGTTCAAACAAAGCCATGTCTTGATAAGTGTTATTCGGACTCTGTTTCATTGGATACAACGGTTATGAGGTGGTATGCTGAGGTTACAGCATATCACGTTGAATACACTCGTTCGAGTCACCAAAGTTAAGCAACGTTGAGCCTGGTCAGTACTTAGATGGGTGACCACTTGGTAATACCAGGCGCCGTAAGCGTTCAGTGACGGATGTGCGTTGTGGTGCAGTGGATATCGACTTGGAAAGAGAAATCGGTGAGCCGAGTTCGAATTCCGGTTGAGTACCCTGCATTCACTTTAGCACTGGTACCTTTGGGAAAGGTATTAATCCGTCTCTTCCTTCCAGTTATGGGTTAAATAACAGGATGGGGCCTGGAGACAGCCCATCTAGTGTTGGTGTCACGATAAAAACAATCTTGTGGAGATTGTAGCTATCAGGGAGGTGAGCATGGCGAAGACATTCCCACATTAAGGAAGTACGAGGAAAAGGCTACTAGAGTAGAATTGATGGTTACATTTGCCACTTTTGATGGTAAAAGTGCGGGATCTATTTGTCAATCTATGAGCACGGGCTATGGCAACAGTATTCAATGAACGGACAAATGGTAGATTTATAAATGCGTAAAATAGATTCTGGCAAGAAAAACGTCCTGGCTCGGCAGAGCGACACAACCTTCTTAGTAGCAGATGTAGCTATTGTTTAAATCAATTTATTCTATTTGAGATTGGCTGAGATAGTGAGGCAGTGGAAGCGTAGTGTATTACTTTCGGGAAACTAGTGTGATCCATATTTATGGAAGGTAGGAAAGCTTCTTCATGGTGGGTAAATGTGAGCAGTTTGTTTTGGAAGCATTAAGATTTACAAGCCATTTCTTACACCTATCCTGGAGGTCCTTTCCAAGAGTAGAAACGAGATCTACCTTGTCCACCATGGCAGATTTCATATTGAAACGGGTGTAGATGGTGGTGTCATCTGCTTAGATGCCAACTTGGGAACAGATTAAATCAGAAAGATCATTCATGAATAGTTTTCTGGTTGCAGCTTCCGTCTTGTAGTTAGGAGCCCGAAATCTGGTATTGTGATTTAGGAAGCCGCTTTGTATTATTATTTTTTATTATTATTGTCATGGTAGCATCACCCATTACGACGGATTGAACTCTTCCTACTACTAAATATACATCCCCTCACAAGAGGAGAGCAGAGATCAAGAGATCAGAGTGGGAGATCAGAGATCAGAGAGAGTATGAGATTCGCATGAGATCAGCATAAACAGATCAGAGCGATAGACAGAGATAGCTAAGACTGCTACCGTACGCCTATTGCGAATCTAAGTTATAGTATTACTTCCTAACCCGTATTTATTCGTTCTACTAACAGAGTTCCACGTATCTGGATTTTGCTGTGTTAATATATATCCGTTTTTCCTATTTTTATCGTTGTTATTATTTCTTGATGGACTCTTAACCGGTTCAACGCCAATTATTATTATTATTAGTAGTAGTAGTAGCAATAATAGTAGTATTTCAAACGTTATATTAAGTGGATACGCATTTTATTTTAACAACACATTTACGTCTGCTCTCTGTGTTTTCATGAATATTAATAAAGATGGTGTGCTTTGCAGTCGTATAGATTGCTCAGTCGCGAAAAGCTTTTCCAGTCCAGCTTTGTTGAATTACCGTAGTAAATAAGAGAAAACTCTTCATCCTTAAATGTGATATGTCCCGGAAAGGAATATATATATTATTCGAAGAAGCTCTTTCTTTTGTTGATACACACACACACACACACACATACACACACACACACACACACACACACACATATATATATATATATATAATTTATTTGAACATTATTTTTAATTGATACTCTTATTTGAGTAGACACTCTGCTTTTAATCAAACAGTATATTCATATATTTATTTCTACCGCCCTGATCATTTACCAAAAATTTTGTTACGAAAATGGGTGTCGATTTGAACTTGCAACCACTAACAACATAGTGGAAGCTACCAATTGATTGGGTGCGCCTTAGACCACTCAATGACAAATGATTCCACAGCCTAATCGAAGTCAAATCTAGCCTTATATAACACAATTTTCGATTCTACGTAAATAATCATCTCTACTCTATGTATCGTAATGTCAACAAATGTAAACATACCATGTTACGGAAAATCCCGAAGATTTAAGAAATGGTTTTAACAAGCGACATATTTAATTTATTTGTTTGAACATTATTTTTAATCGATACTCTTATTTGAGTAGATATTCTTGTTCTAATCAAACAGTATGATTATATATATTTTTTCTACCGGTCTGATTATTTACGATAAATTTTGTTACGAAAATGTGTGTCACTTGGCAGGATTAATCAGGCCGGTAGAAATAAATATTTAAATATACCGTTTTATTAATCACAGAATATCTACTCAAATTCGAGTATCGATTAAAAATCAAACAAATAAATGAAATACGTTGGGAGTTTAAAACCATTTTGTTAATCTTCGAGATTTTCCATAGCATATATATATATATATATATATATAAGAAAAAGAAATAGGTTTGTTCCAACGAGAGTAATTGATATAGTATAAAAAGTGTGAGAGGCCGTGAACGTTTAGTTTAAATTGTATATTTGTTGTAGTATAAAGATATTATAGATATTATGATATTTTAAGTGTCCATAATGGTATTGATGACGCTACACGTACTTCAAGTCTAAGATTGACTCTTCAGGCGAATAAATTTGTGGGTTTACATGCCGAGTTCCTTTATATAGATGTGGGTATATGTATCTATATATAGATATATATACTACGATTAGTATATATATATATATATATATATATATATGTTGTAATTGTAGCATTATGCCCACACACAAATGTCTTCAAATTCTTAAATCTACGACCCCAAACCAAGGTAATCTCGTGTTTTTGAGGTCGATAACTTATTTTAAAATGTCTCCGTTACGGAATCCATTGACTTAATCATTAACTCCGTATATAAACATAAATTAATCTCACTACCATCTGTCAATGATAATTCTCTCAAAAACCTTTTGCCTGCCTACACAACTAAGGTTCCGTTTTACGATCGTAAATGCCACATTTACAGACAAACTAAAGGAGTAAATATGGGAAACTCTCTTAGCCTATACTTCTCTAACTTTTACATGACCCACGTAGAAAGAACAAATTAAAAAAAAAACTGATGGTATTTTTATTTTACCTGAGAACAAAAACGAAATTGATAGTCTTAAACAACATTTGAAAGAAATTCTGTCTTCAATTTCACTTCTGAGATTAGTCAAAAAATATATAATTCTCTTCTTAGATGTCCTTGTGGTGTCCCCTAATAACACTTTCACTACTTCTCTATATAAAAACCCTCCAATAAATATTCTTCACATTTCAATTTTTCTAATCAATCTGATCTCTAATGCAAAATTAGTTCTACTAATTTTTTCCTCACGAGAGCATACGTCAATTCGTTTTCTCGCTGGGCTTTTCTTCCAAGAACTTCATAACTCGTAACAACAACGATTTCTAAATTATTTGTTTGACTACCACATTAGACATTTTATCTCAAACTTTACCAATATCAACAAAAAACACACGAATAAAAAAATAACATTAATATTTTCTACAAAAACGAAATGCTTACCAATTATAAACAAGACGTTTATTTTGAATCATCATCCGAAAATACGCAACACCCGTTGATTGAAACAAAAAAGTTAAATCAGTTATTAAACAAAATTTGAACGGTTAAACTCATTGCAAAATAAATCATTTTACCTGCAAGTTTTAAACTACGGCGAACCAATATGATATACGATTTTACATGTTCTTTGAAGAACTGTGTTCTTGATCCACTAAATTTTGTAAATAATTATATCAGACATACAACTACAAAGTGGCGCGAAAACTCACTCTGCATCTCTAAGAACAGCGGTCAATTTGCTCACATTTAAATACACATGCAGATCTACTAAATACTATCCGTAACATACTTGTTTACAAACATTTAACATTCATTAACCGAGCAACCAGTAGTGATTTAGGTTGAAATTTGTAAAAATATTTTTTATTAAAACAGTTTTCCCAGTTCCAGTAGCTGTTTTTGCTTTTTTCTTAGTATTGATGGAGGTTTTCTTCCTAATATTCATTTGTCGTATTACGGAAGGTCAACATCTTCATTACATCATTATTTGCCCTTCAAATTACATCTGATATAGATTTCATCTTCAGCTGTTTTTGCATTTTTCTTAGTATTGATGGAGGTTTTCTTCCTAATATTTCATTTGTCGTATTACGGAAGGTCAACATCTTCATTACATCATTATTTGCCCTTCAAATTACATCTGATATCCATTTCATCTTAAGCTCTTTTTTGTTTTTCTTAGTATTGATGGAGGTTTTCTTCCTAATTTTTCATTTGACCTATTACGGAATGTCAACATCTTCATTACATCATTATTTGCCCTTCAAATTACATCTCATATCCATTTCATCTTAAGCTGTTTTTGCTTTTTCTTAGTATTGATGGAGGTTTTCTTCCTAATTTTTCATTTGACCTATTACAGAATGTCAACATCTTCATTACTTCATTGTTTGCCCTTCAAATTACATCTCATATCCATTTCATCTTAAGCTGCTATTGGAAGTTTTTAAATGACGCCTTTCTTTATTTGATGTAGTTCTTTGTGATTCTGTAGCAGCAGTCACCAGATCGCAGAAGGATTATTTTGACGAAGAACATCCTTCAGAAAGCGATCTTTAACCACCAAATTTGGCAATACTTTTACTAAAACTTTTTTAAGCATATTTTGTCGTTCAATCTGATTGTCATACATTGAAATTCAGAAAGGAATGAATTGTCAGCAAGCAGCTATTAACGTAAGCATAAATGATATAATAGTTATTGTTTGTATAATTTAAGCGTGTTGTGAATGATTTTATTACAGAAATGCATAATAAATGATTCTTTTGTAGAATATGAACTAAAATTAAAGAAGAAAAAGATTTTCAATAATTAGTAATTGAGTCTCATTGTAGAATGGAAAAATAAGTTGTCTTGAATTTACAGAATAGAATTATGATCTGCATGTTCTTAAAATCTTGTAGACTGATGTAGCTATGGTTTAAAAACCAGCCTAAGATTTTCTATATATCCTTGGTTGGCACCCATATCCATGTAAAAGATTACACTGAATTTAAAAAAAAACCCAGATAAAGCACAAAGATATCACTTTATATTCTTTCCCAAGAGAAAATGGCAATTCACAAAAGGGAAGAAACGGAATTTGTATAGAATGATGAAAAGATCAATATCGATCTATATGTAATGGTTAAGATACGCATAGTTACTTTGATAATTCCACGGATGAAAATTTTGTCACGGATCATAATACAGGTATGACCTCAGAAATTAAAAAAAAAGTTTTATTTAGAGAAAGTAACAGAAATCGACAGCCAGAAAGAATATATGTGTGTCGTGATCACCTACAGCACGCTCTTAAATTATTTGATTCTACTCACTACGTTAGCTACAAAAGACATTGGCATTTATGAACTTTTGCCAATTTATAACTGTCACCATGTTTTTCTTTTACACATTTTTTTTTTCCACCGAAATAATTTCCGTTTTGTGAAAAATATATTAATGATGAATGAGTTATCTTAAAACTCATCATACAAGTAAATTATGAATAAATTTCGACTACATTAACATTCCTTAATATTCAAGCTGGGGCAACATAGATTGTACATTAAAGAAAAAGACTCAGGGCCGCATACAGCAACAAATACCAGCATAAATATAAGAATTCTATTGCTCTGTCCTCCCAGACCCACTATTTTTAACTGACTTTTCACAATCAGATTACAAGGATTACGTTGAATACAGCGGTTCTCGCTCGATCACCGAAGTTAAGCAACGTTGAGCCTGGTAAGTACTTAGATGGGTGACCGCTTGGGAATACCAGGTGTTGTAAGCCTTTAGTGACTGATGTGCGTTGTGCTGCAGTGGATATCGGCTTGGAAAGAAAAATCGGTGAGCCGAGTTCGAATTTCAGTTGAATACCCTGCATTCAATTAAGCACTGGTACCCTTGGGAAAGGTATTAATCCGTCCCTTTCCTCTAATTATGAGTTAAATAACAGGGTAAGACTTGGGGACCCTGCCCTTAAAAACAAATCCCAATGAATGTTGATACTCAAAAAGAAAAAGTATTACTAGACACAAAACTTATATAAAAACAACAATAAATTATTGAAAGAAAAAGATATTACCAGCAATAAATAAATAAAAATTTAGTTGGCAATAAATGACCCGCCAAGGTGTTGATTTGCCATAAAAACAAACAATCAGATTACAACTTTATTGGATCGCTAGAAAACACTTTAACGTGTAAAACTTTCTCTAAACAAAACCGCATTTAAGAATTCATCTTAAAATATTCACATCAAAATCCGAGGATTTTTACTCAAAGAGCTACCTAAAAAATGTCAAGTCATTGCAAATAAGGATGAATATTTAACCGAATAAAAGGTATTTTTACTGTAAAATTCATAAACACAAACAGAAATTATTAGAAACAAAAACTCATATTAGAGTTGTTTTCAGTTCTTTCATAGATATCGCCCCTCCCTATCTGTTCGCAAAACTCGTAAGATAATACGCCATTGAGATTAATACCACTGCACAAAGTAAAAGACCCAACAGATAAGAAAATGTGTCTATATTTCTGAGATTAGGTAGTATTTACAGTATTAATATTATTCGGACTGTTGTCCTCATCTTTGTTGCCATTTGTACATGGTTTTACGCAAGGAATGAAGATGATATACCTCAGTGATTGAAATAAGGGTTACAAGCTGAAAAAGGCCGGAGCGTACAACGGCCAAAACGTGGTATAATTTGCAAAAAAGCTGAAGACAATAGTCCGAATTATGTAAATACTGTAGAGAAGAAATTTTAATGCATTTTTAAGTAAGAAATAATATTTTATAATATAAAATAAGATTTTATAAGATTTTATAAGATTTTATAAGATTTTATAAGATCTGCACTTCAGACTAACTTAGCTGTCACGTTCATAACATTTTAACTGTTACAGCCTATAATCTACTTTTGGTTTATCTCTTTCTATAACAGATGTGGTGTGGTATAATGGATATTGGCTTTGAATGCGAACTTGGAGAGACGAGTTCGAATTCCACTCATATTCGTTTAATTCACTTACACAGAAATACCGTCGAGAATCAAGAATAGCTTTTGCTCCGCGTAGAAAATCATAAAATAATGATAATCTTTAATTTCTAATACTCTTAAAATATTATTATTATTCAGTTGGTAACATACTTCTTAGTGCAATCTTTTTTGAGCGTTCAACGCCAAACCACATATAATCACGCTCTTTTATCATTTCAAACTTATTGCTGTCCATGAAACAATTTCTACAACTTCATTAACACAAATTGTGTATCATGAAACACAGTATTGCACATATCAGTTTATTGATGAAAAATAGAAAGAAAAACAGAGGTTAAGATAAAGGATGCATTTCTTTACTTACCTAACACCTGCAAACTGTTTCGATCCAATTCTTGGAAGTGTTCGCTCAGAGGATCGGAGTCAATGACACCTTCATATATATATATATATATATATATATATATATATTCGTCAATGTTTTCGCATTTACAAAGTATTGCCTTCCGAATAAGAGGTATTAAAACTAACAGATTAAAATAAAAACTAAAGGCAGCCTTATATATATATATATATATATATATATATATATATATATATATATATATATATTATTATTATTATTATTATTATTATCGTTATTATTATTATTATTATTATTATTATTATTATTTTTATTATCATCATCATCATAGCGTACTGCAATTTGCTAATTATAAAGATTTAGTTTTTAATACCCATCATCAGTCAGTGTAATGTGGTTTATCTACATTTTTATATTATTAATACAGGTTTGATTGAATAATATAGACAAGTTCTGTCTATTTATTTTGTCTAGGATCCGTTCGTATGATCTGATTAGCTTGATATTGCTGTCATGGAAAGACGACAAGAAATCGCAATAATTGTTGATTTTTTTATCAGGTCTGAGCTTTCGGCTTACATAACCATTATCAAAGAATGAACATTTAATGTTCAGTGAACATAGAATATTTAAATTATTATTAACAGAGTGGAGTTATACAGAGAAAATTAGACAGGTCCATTTTTTTGTCGCACATGGCTGTAGGCGAAGAAGGAATGGTGGTAGTGGGTTTTTTGTTCAATTTAGTGTATAGTGGCATAAGGGATTGGTCTGGGAACTGCTGCTACTATGGTGTAGGAGGTAAGTACACAAAATAAATAGACAGAACGTGTCTATATTATTCAATCAAACCTATATTAATGAAAAAATGCTGCCAAAATACACACAATTTTTTATATTATATACCTCCAATAAATTGCTAAAAGAGAGCATAGTATGAATAAATAAATCCCCAACTTTAATAAAAACGAACTTTTTCCATCAAAATGTTTACATTACTATTAAGAGGAAAGATCAAAACATTATTTAATTATTCCTAATCCCTTCTAATACATTTGAAAATTTGGTAAAACTCTTGTATTGATTTTAGTTAGCAGGTAAGCAAATCTTTATGAGAGTTTACAATGGAAAACTTAATATTACATAACTCAGTTTTTTTTCCGTTGGCAAACACATTAATTTGTAAATTCATGCAAAAATCAAATAATTGTAAGATTTTAATGATACTTTCCGGACTTATTTACAAATAACTGAAATTATTTTAAAATTATTATTTTTAAAAATCTTGGTAAAAATATATTTTTTAATCTGTTTTAAGAAATTAGATGTTGTTGAGAAAATTGGTTTTATTAATTAAACGCAGGTTTTATTAGGAAATGTAAATCATCTATTATTTTTTTTAATTTTGTCTCTGTTGCTGAAAATTTTCTCTTAATAGAAAAATAAACAATGTAATATTGTAACACGTTAATTGCATTGCATGTGGAAACGTATGATAATATAATTGCATGTAGAAAATATAATCCTATGTTTATTACGACGGAGCGAAATAAATTATTACTAGTGGTATTATTAATTCTGCAGATTATAGTTTACAATATGAATAGAGGAAAAAGGGCCTAATAAATGATAAGATTGTTTATTGTCGATTGCAATAGGAGTGAAGTGAAAAAATATATATTATAATTTTTTTTAAATCCTGAAAACTAGCAAGAAAGTGAATTGATCAAAACATTTTGCAAGTGTAAAGTGACAGGTCAAATGATGTCATCATATTGTCGGCCATTATGTAACAAAGCAAAAACAAATGACTAAGAAAAATATCATTGAAAACCTCAACTTGCATCTGGTGGAAGAGGAAAAAATAAACTTAGCCAGACTATTGTTTCAGGCTTGTCATAAACTTTTGATGGGGTCAGGTAAAGTTAAATCCTCAATTTTCGAATTTGCTGGGAAAGGATTTATAAATTTGAAAACTTAGAAAATAAATGATATTATCAGTTGAATCAGAAAAGAGGAAGAAAAGAAATTCTGTCAACAGAAGTGTTACTATTTCATTGGTTAAACCAAATGAATAAAGCCACTCCTCTTCATAATACGAGCTGGGAGTAATCTCATTGGTTAAGGATTTAATTTGCATGGACATTCCGTGTCCGTTATGCACCCCCAAGAGAATTTGGGATATGCATTAAAACTAGAGCCCAGAAGGCCTAAATCACTCAGACAGTTGGAGTTGGAGTTGGTATTCAGTTGGAGCTGAGACTTGAGACCAGTCGAGATGTAACGACAAAGAGGGGATCAGCCGTAGAGACAGTGACGGTTGCCTCTGATAATGTCCTGGCTGAAGATGTAAGAAACAGAAAGAGCCGAGAAAGAGTTAAAGTCAAAGTAAGTTGTTGTTGTTGCGCAGAGCTAAGGCAGACAAGACGAATTTACCGCCGCCGTCACAAAGACCCCACTTCGGCAGTTTCCGTAAAGCTTCGGTGGAAAGCTTGAATAAGACATTTTGAATCGTCACAACTTGAAACTCCAATTAGATTGATAAACGTTACCAGCCGATAATTTGAATTAATGTGTCCGCACATAAACATTACTCTTTCGCTCACTTCCGTTCCCGAAACGAGGGTTATAATATAACTATGTTCATTATTTAATTTGATAAACTTTTAATTGCTTGAATAAATAATATAAATTAATGACATTATTGTTTGAAAAAGAATTCTTTTGATTAATAATGAAATTGTACAATAATTGTTTTCATTTACTTTTAATAATAATAATTTATAAAGTTTGAAAATTTTTTTAAAATATTTCAAAGATGTCTTGGCGTTAGTTTATAGAATTATAAAGCGATGATTTTGTTTACTAATCAAAAATTAAAAAATACAATACAAATCGTTGTGCCTTCATATTTTTAAAATAATTTTTAATTTTTTTTTTGTGTGTATTTGAAGTTTTTTTGGTGGGTATGGTAATTTCTATGTGTAAATTAAAACGTCATGTGTGACGAAGTTTTTCCCCTTACCGGAAAAAAATTTGTACAATTATGTCACTTGTGATCGCCATAAATTTTTCTCTTTTCTGGCATCTATAAATCCGTAAACACCTACGGTGAACAATTCAGAATGTTGAACTCTGTGTTTAAGAAGTAGTTTTATTCTAAATTTTAGGCTATAAATTAGTAACACATGTGTAAATCAGATTAATATAACATTAAATCTGCTAACTTTCTAGAAAAATGTGCCACAGCTGTATATTTTATTCTTGCAAGATTTTTAAATCCGAGAATTAATTTTTGTTTACAGCTGTGTCGATTTCTCAGAAAAGGCCGGAAATCTGAGACGTTGAAAAAAAATCTCAAAATTTTAGATTCCAATCAATATAATTTCTGTTTGAATTGCACTAGAGTATTTTGCTTAGTGAAAATAGTATGTTTAACAATATAGCTTTGAACCAAAACTAAAATGTTTCAAGAACAGTTTTTTTATTGTTACAAATTCAATTTAAAATTTTGATATCGAAAATGATTAGGGCTTCCTCATATATATAAATAAAGTAATTTTATTGAATTATATTAAAGTAAAACTAAAGAAGGCCATCAAATGTGATGAAGAAATTGGGGTGGGAGGTTCTTAGATTTTAAAACAATTGTGTTTGTGAACTCATACAAAAGATGTGTCAATGTGTTGTCAAAGATGACTGGACATGTCAAGAAGAGAATAAGACGATAATTGAGAAAAAACATTTAGAAAAAAACAATAAAAATAAAATTAAAGATATGAATAATACAAAAATAGAATATAATAGGCTTCTTCTGGCCAGAATGAAATAAAAGATATTTTATTTTGATACAAAGATGCCTGTCTATCGACGGCTAAACGCAGAGTCTATGAAACAGATTTCTTTTTGTGTGATTTTTCAAAATCTTGTTCTTTTTCTGTCTCCTATTAACACACGCACACACCCACGCACAAATATATACATTGTGATAGAATTGTGTCTGTAAAATTAATGTGAATGTAAAAGAATTGCTCGTAGACACTGGTAGTGATATCACAATAATCAATGAAACCCCATGGAAATCAAATGCAAAACCTATATTTAAAAGGTCTTCGAAAATGCAATGTCAGTACTCATCTATTGACCACTTGACTCTAGTTATTTTACCACCCCGTATATCCTCTCCTTTCTCTCCACCCTTGCAACTGTCATCATACCTGTATTCTCATCCTTCTCTTGCTCCTTTCTAACTAGTTCATCTTTCTCTTCACTCTCTTCTAATTAATCGTTTTACTATTATGCAGCCCCCTGCACATCAGTGGCATTAGCGCCTTGCTTGGGGTGATACGATTAAACAAAAAGTCGCAATTAGAGTGAAAAGTGATAAATTTTGTTTCTTAGCAAAATAAATTACAACGTAAAATTTTGTAAAAGCCAAATTATATCTATTTAATATATTTAATTATATCTATTTAATATATTACAAACATTAGAAACTGACTGGATGGAATTATTTGAACTGTGGTATTTATCTGCGATATTTTACGTTTATTGCAAAAACGTAAGCGAAAAAGTAAAAAAAATAAATAAATAAATAAATAAAGGAAGGAAGAATTGAAAAAAAAGCTTTCTGAATGTTCTGTCGGATGGGTTAGGTGTGTCTTCCAATACCAAAAAGAAATTTCAAAAAGGGTCGACGCCAGTGTGTTAACTGAAACTTAGGGAACTATTCGCAACATTAAATCAATTCTTCGAAAGGTGAGACAGACTTGGAAAAGTAGGTGTAATTAAAAAGATCAACCATTCCCTGTGTCTCTTCTACAAATACTTTCACGACTTCTGCTCTGATGAATTTACTCGTCCCACAAGATTAGCAACGAGGATCCCACCCTTTTACTGTGAAACCAATAAGACGTAAACGCAAATTCTACACCAACAGCTTCTTTTCTCACAGCGCACTTTTCGCCTGTGAAA
Organism: Ascarosepion bandense; assembly: GCA_037127315.1. NCBI lineage: Eukaryota > Metazoa > Mollusca > Cephalopoda > Sepiida > Sepiidae > Ascarosepion > Ascarosepion bandense. Next base: position 1,510,257 of record JBBBDQ010000468.1, read on the forward strand.
TTCCTTTCCTTTTACTTGCTTCCTCGATAGCTACAATCTCCAAGAATTTAAATGTAAAGTCAATTGTCATCTTCTATCTCAATAACTTGCATCCTCTCTCTCTCTCTCTCTCTCTCTCTCATGCTCTCATCTCATTTCTGCAGTATTCTCATCTGTCTCCTACCCGTTTCCTGACACCCCTGTATTCTGTCATTCTTTCTCATAACCTTCCTCCTATTTAACCCCCTGCACAACAGTGGCAGTATAATGCCTTGCTTGAGGCGATACGATAATAAAAAAAGTTAAAAAAATGGGCAGCAACAACAGTGTATATAAAGAAAAAAATTCACATTATTCGGACTATTGCCCTCATCTTTGTGACCATTTCTACGACATTTTAGCCGAAGCGAACTTTTATTACAATCACTGGGGTATATCATTCCTATTTCGATACCTAGAGCCTCGTCTGGTACTCAAGAGTTATCTACCTCTAACCCTGCCAGTTACTTGTTCGCCACTGCTGTAGCCTGGTATTGAACTCACAACTCTTTCAGACAAGTCACAAACCAACGTCTATATCCACTGGGCCATGTGTCCCTAACTGAATTATTGGGGCTTATAAACGTAATGACCAATAAATCTATTTTTACCAGAGTTTATATTGCAATTTTTTATCATAATGGCTTTCTCTAGTATTGTTTCGTACAAATGGCAACAACAATGAGGACAATAGTCCGAATAATGTAAATACTAACTCATCTCAGAAATATAGACAAAAATATAATTCGTATTATGCTTATTTTTTGACAGTGATAAGCAAGTGTTTAGAACCCCATAACTATATATTAATAAGTCAAGAGGAAATTATTGCGAAGTTAAACGATATAATTTTTTTTCGAGGCTGATTTTTCTGAATCTTATTTACAAATACAGGTCCAAGAAATTTTGACAACTATAAATACGCACAGAGGATTGTATAAATTAATCGAATTTCTTTTGCTATAACAGTGGCTCCAGCTATGGATAGCATGCTTTAAGATTATCATTTCATCTTATCTGTATGATATATTAGCTTATCTGTATGATATATTAATTGAATGTTTATCTAAGTAACAGCATATTCGGCATGTGAAAACAATTTTCGAAAAAATACTGGAGTACATCTTCAAAATCAGTAAGGAAAAGTGCGAATTCTTTTTGCCTAAATTCATCTACGTAGAACAAAATTTTGACAAAACGATCGTCAACAAAATCTACTGAGGGCAAGTGCAATTAAGAATATGCCTTTCTTAACAAACTTCATTAGGTTACAAGCATTTCTGGTAGTAGCAAACTGTTATCAAGTTTACATATCTAAATGAAGAATTTGAAATCTTCGCTGAACAATTTGCTTATAAATGATGTAAAGTGGAACAGGATTGAAAAGTGTCATAAGGTGTTTAAAGAAATAAAAAGAACTAACGCCATAATTTTCATTAGCGCACTACGATCAAAAAGAAGAAATCGTAGTTACCTTCAGATGCTAAGAGAAGTAATGCTACTTAAATGTGATGACGGTAACATGAAAGTCATCGTACCTTCTTCTCGTTCGCTACTATACTTTCACAAATTTATCTACCGAAGATATTTCAATTAAAGACAGACTACAGACTTCTCTTATCAATTTATGGCTCGAAAAAAAGAATTCCCCCACATACAGCGAATAGATTATAACGCTGATGTACCATCTTACGATTTTTGGTTAGAATAACAACCGTCCGGAAAATTAGCACATGCGAATGGGTTATCAAGTTTGATACCAAAAATACTGAACCGTTTGAGGGCACTGCTATTGTAGCTTTAAATGTGAAAAAATAAAAAAGATGTTATACAATCAAAAATATATTATGCAATGTAGTACGCAAATTACCAGTTACTCTGGAATAGTCAAATGTAAAAGCAAAACAATGCATGCTTCTTGCAAAGATAAAAAAAATGATTAAAAGATAGTAGGAAACATGAACAAGTTTTATAAACTAACTGTTGTAAGATTTCCCCTTTTTCTATGATAATGGACTCGACTTGAATATACATATACCCCTAAGATAGTGAGAAAAGTAAAGATCCGTAAGTTAGCGAACGATACCGAAGTTTCACAGAGTATACCGTGTCAGTAATCATAGTAGCTCTGAGTTCCACTCATCCAGAATAGTATTACACAGCAACCACCAGTTCCGACTTGGACATGCTAATTCTAACACGATTTCACTTCAAAAGATGGTGTATATATATATATATATGTATATTATATTTTAGAACATGTACATAACTTCTCTATATATAGTCGCTACGAAGGCGCGTCCGTTTCTGCATCGGAGTACCGATGCTTTGTCCGATCCTTTTCGTTTTCATTTATGTCGTTTTGTTAGGGGTACTGGCTGGGGGGGGTGATATTGTGATATTTCGTTGACAGTTGGAATTTTTTGTGGAGAGTGTTAGTGTGTGTTGGTGGGTGTTAGCAAGATAATGGAGTCAGTCTGTGACCGTTGGAATTTCTTAGTTGGTGCCGATATTTTTTTTTGTTTATTTTTATTTTTGCAGAGTGTTTACAATCGGTGTAAGTTTGCATGTTTAATCTTATTATTGGGTTTAGGGAATGTGTTATTTGTCTTATATATATATATATATATATATATATATATATATATATTCCTTACTAATCGTATTCCTGGATTTACTTACCTACGTTCAAGTTTGTATTTTTACGTTTCATATACTATTTTGTGCGGTTCCTCACCCGGAATCCACAATACTAACCCAGACGTGAAAGTCAAGACTATGCAGAGATTTCGCAGGTCCAATAAATGGATCACCTTATTTTGTGGTAGTGTATAGCCTTAATAACTGAAAGTGCACATAAACAAAAAACATTTACACCCAAACATCAATTTGTGTAGACTTTTTAAACAATGAACAAAAATCATTTATCAAAAAGATATGGTTTATTTCCCGAAAACAGAAGATATTTTAACGTATAAAAGTAACTCCCCATTCTCTGTTGTTGGGATGAAGTCGTTAATACATTCAACTGAAACGGATTTGGCTTCTTAATTATTCAACGTAATCTAATCAATCAAATGAGACATATTTAGTAAATAGGTTGGGCAACGTTGTGAGAAGGATAGGGGAAACGAGCAAAGCTTCTGTAATGTCAAGGAAGGCCTGACAGATCAACCGAGAGGAAAGATGCTATCTAAGAATAGGAAGAAATTGGTACTCCCTCTCATATTCATACTAGCAGTATAGGCCGGCGTTGCTCGGCTGTAATGAAAGCTTTAAAACTAATCCATGGTCCTGGAGCTCAGACTCTTTGGACGTTGGCACGAAAGACTAAAAAGCAATAGTTGTTTCCATTTAAAGCGAATCCGTAGACTGAAAGAAAAATGAATGAATGTAAGTCAAATTTTGATTTCCTGGTATCGATATCAAATAAGTTTTTTCGTCGTAAACTGAATTTTGAAGGCTAAATAAGTCCTCTGAGTAAATGGTTTCATGGCTGAGACTAGGAATTACAATCCGAAGCAAAAACTAAAATAAAAGGGATGAAAAACTACAGACATACAGGCGGATAAACAGGCATACACACAAACACCTTGCTATATATATATATATATATATATATATATATATATATATATATATATATATATTATCGATTTTCTGCACTATTGTAAGAACTGCAACCTTGAAACATCTGAATATTGTTTCTTTGTCTATGAGTGTATCAAATTTGATTAAAATCGGTCCACTCCATATATAACCCGATATTTTCTATTAGCGATTTTCGATATTTATCGGGGGTATCTAGACACAAAACCTAGCTAAGAACACTCGCAGACGCTTATAGTACAACTGTGTAAATTTTCAAGAAAATTGGTTCTGCCGTTTCGGAGTCTATAGGTAACACACACACACTTACAGATATAGTTCTATCTATAAATAAGTTTAGATATTTTAAGGCAATTTACAACGCGTTCCAATCCCTACCTAGAAGTGAACGCCCATCAAAACTAACACCAAGAAACTTTGGAAAACACCTCACTATGAAAGACTTGCAGACCTTTCTAGCTGCACCGGAAGTAAATGTACATCTTCAATCAAATATACATCGAAGCGTTCATGGCTTTTATTCCTGGGTTGCTAGAAGAAAGTCACTGATACCAAGGAAGAACAAAACTGTTGTTGTACTTATCAAAACATATTTGAACAAAATGAAGGTTTTCTAGAAAATCCATCCACTGGACAAACTTGTCAAAGACAGAATCGTCTGGCCACAATAAAATCTGAAATTTTCGAAGAAACAGCCACATTGCCTAACAATGTGAGTTATGCTTAATGTGCTCTTGATCAGAACGGCAGTATTATCTTCACAAACGACAACTGCTCAGTACTATCAATACATTCTGGATCGGAACCACCTGCTATCAGTAGAGAAGATAAAAATGCGTTGAAAATGCTTTCTATAACAATTTCGAGAATTTATATTTACATATATATATTTCTTTATTAATATTTCAAGAATATATATACATACATATATATATATATATATATGTGTGTGTGTGTGTGTGTCTGTGTCTGTGTGTGTGTATGTGTGTCTGTGTGTGTGTATGTGTGTGTGTATCTAATTATCTTAATCTCCCTCCCTCACAAACACACTATTCGACACCGTATGAAAGTATTTAAAAGAGTCATGCGTGTGTAAAAACAAGTAGACGACATTTTAAATATTTGTTACGAGTTGCTGCGTTGAGGCAAAAGTTTATATAGATATTTTAATTTGTTTTCATATCAGGAACTCGCCACCAATGTTTGTACAATTATTTTTGGATTGTCGCTTGGGTTTTACAGTTAATAGTGACTATCGTAAACCTTAAACTTAATAACTAAAAAACGAACAATGTAATGGCATAAAATTACGTTGACATATTTTTTCACACTCATCACCTGAGTATGTCAAAACTCTCCTTTCACACTTTGCCTCTAGGCGGAGAGGCTTTGCTGAAGTGTACAGTCTCTTTTGTGGTGAACAGACACGAACCCGACCCTGCCTTAAGCACTTTCTACGGAATATTTTTGGCTCAGCTTAAGGGTTTAGATTTTCCACTTTAATTGCCCTTGTGTCGGATCCACCTCGGGCATCTGCGCTAGTGGGGAAGTAGAAAATACTATTTTTTAATTGTGTATTTTTGAGTGGTGGCACAACTAGTTAGCTGTGTGCTATCCAGTACGGTTGAAAGCTTTTGCATTAGACACGTACCTCGAAGACAGACTTATGTCATATTAATCAAGAAGTTAACGTTACAAAATACAAAATTAAATAAAAAAACGGCAAGGGCTTACAATCACTATCACTGAATCACCACCTCCCGTACGGTCATTTTAGTTATGCATCGTCGTGTCTGCTCAGTACTTCGAAAGGTGACCACTTGGCAATACCAGTTGATGTAACTTTGGATGTGCAAGTGCTGTAATTGTGACTGGCTCGGAATATATATATATATATAATAAACTATTTTTAGAAAATGTACAATTTTTATCCACTACAAAGTGTGCATTTTGTTTCGACATAGATATTACAATGTCTCATCAGGTGGTGTGGAAAGGAATGGAAAGCCACTTTTCTTAAATTTGGCGTGTTGTGTGTAGGATGTTTGTGGGGGTTAGCGATAAGGGAATAAGCCTTTTAAATTGTCCGTTAGCATTTTGAAAGAAATGGGGTGGGTAGACTTTATTCTTTGGGTTTATGAGAGGAGGAAAGTGAGGAAGTGTAAAGGGTGGGTGTTATGGGATTGGGCCTATCTTTAATGTCTATTTTTACAACTATAGATTGTTTTTAAATTTAAACACAGTTTTTATAATTAATATTATTATTTATATTTAACCTTAATTTTGAATTTAGGAATTCACTTTTTTCTATAAAACTATAAATTAGATCACAGTTTGTGGAGTGTAATAGGTAAATTTTCATGTAAAAGTGTTCTTAAAACTATAAAGGTTTATCATCACTAAGGAGTCCTAGCTTTGGCTTTTGTAGTATTTTTAGCATGATTGTAAGTTTAGTTCTTTCATGTGTTTGCAGTTTACTGTGGTTTCATGCCTCTGGTTTAAAAGTTTGTTGCTATTCATGTATTTAATTATTCACTTTTTTCTTGAAGACAAAGGAAACATGGTTTCTTTATTGATTTTTTTAATCATTTCACCCCAAGCAAGGAATTCCACTGCCACTATTGCGCATGGGTTTATATAGGGGAAGGTGAAAAGAAAGAGTAGTTAGATATAGGAAATGTCAGAAGGAGGGTGATAGATGGGTAAAGATACCGAGGTTGGGGGTTGGGTAGATGGGAAGAGTGTTTGAAAGATGGTTAGTGTGTTAGGAGGTGTCTATTGACCTTACATTTAAACTCCTGGAGATTGTATTCATCGGAGAAGCAATCGTGTGGAAGGGAATTCCACAGTCGGGAAGTGCGAGAAAAGAAAATGTTGGAGTAGAAATTACGGTTGCATTTTATCGGTTTCACTGTAAAAGGGTGCGATCTGGTTGTTAATCAAGTATCTCGTACAAATTCGTACCTCGGGGGCACCAGTGATCTAAGTTCATCGGAGCAGAAGCCGTGAAAGTATTTATAGAAGAAACACAGGGAAACCACGTCGGGCCGGTGAGAGAGAGAGAGATTCTGCAGCCAGTCTGCCAAGTCGGTATCGATCACATTACAGACTCTCCGTTGTATTTTGTCAAGAAGCCCGAGGAGAATAGCAGGAGCACCCGACCAGATGTGGCAGCAGTATTCAATGCACGGACGGATGGTAGATTTATATATGTGCAGGATAGATTCAGACAGAAAGAACTTCCGGGCCCTGCACAGAGAACCGACTTTCATAGCACTGGATTTAGCAATGGATTCGATGTAGTCATTCCACTTGAGGTCCGCTGAGAGTGTCAGGCCAAGCAGGCGTAGTGTTTTACTCTGGGAGCAAGCCTGTTCTATGCTAATGGGAGGTAGGTGCAATTGTCTATGGTGGTTAATTGATAGCAGCTTCGTTTTGGAAGAATTGAAATTTTCGAGCCATTTCTTAGCCCAATCCACCACGGATTGGAAGTCCTTCTCAAGTTCGGCAGCGAGGTTCGCCTTGTCGCATACACCAAATGTTTGATCGAGGTGAGAGTAAACTGTGGTGTCATCGGCGTACATGCCTACTTGGGATGTTATGGCATCGGGGAGATCATTGATGTAGATTAGAAAGAGCGTAGGACCTAGGATAGAGCTTTAAGGGACACCCGCATTTGTAGAGTACTTCTTGGAGGCATGTCCGTTTAATACCACCTTCAATGTGCGGTTAGAGAGGAATGACTGGATTAGGTCCAACAAAAGTCTAGTTATACCATAGCTTCGCAGTTTCCGTAGAAGGCCAGCATGCCAGACATGTCGAACGCTTTAGAGATGTCCAAGGCAACGGTTGGGGCTTCACCATTCTTGTCGAGAGCCTGGTATATATACTCGGTGATGGTCGTTAGCATATCAGCAGTAGACTTGGTGAAGCAGAAACCATACTGATTTTCCGAGAGGAGCCTGTGGGCTGTGAGATGCTGAACCATCTCGGCGTTGATAATGGCTTCGAACACTTTGCCAAAGATCGGAAGAAGGCTGATAGGGCGGTAATTTGTGGGGTCCGAGGGTTCTCCAGGAACTACAGAGGAATTTATTTAATCTACTGGTTTAGACTGTTCTCGTTCCACCATTGTCTTGGGATCTTGTTTAGTTCTTATTTGTATTTAGTACTGTTTAGTTATTGCTCGCCAGTTTTCACTGAGATCAAGTGCACACTGTTCGACCCAGGGCTTGAACTCACAACCACTATGTTATCTAGTTCAACTAACACTAGGCCTTGTGAATAAAAACGTTTGTTGGGCAACAGCGAAGATAATGACGCTAGTCTGAATGTAAATAGTGTTAATAATGATAACCCCATCCCAGAAATTCAGACAGAATAATTTATCTTGAATATCATTGCAAAATGTATTTATTAATTTCTTGACAATCGCATGCACATTATTTATTTATTTATTTATTTACCCTCGGGCGCATTGCGATAAAAATAACGATAGTTTAATTTCAGTATGTTTTTATAATAGACAATAAATATTTTATTTTCATTGCTATGCGTCTGTATGTGTTCACGTGTTTTCAAGTTTATGCACGTGTCGAGGCATGTAAATTGTTTTTGCATTCCTCCGCATACATCCCGCTTTTGACTCCGGGCAAACTTGTTAAATTGCACTCCTTTTGTATACCATCTTCCGAGACAGAAAGAAGTTCCGTTCGTTTTCGTAGAAGTGAACAATACGATTTCTGACCTTCCCGAACAGAATATCAAGTGCATTGTTTAGAAATAGATAAATAAAGGAAAAACATGTAATTATAAAATAGATCAACTCTTCTTGGGTATTGAAATCTCAATAGAGATTATGCACTTGAGGAAAAAAGACGATTAATTTATTTCAATTCACAGAAAATATAAGCATAATAATAATTTATCTACTTTAAACATGCGCAGAACTGCATCAAATAGTTTTGTAACAACTACACCCACAATACTAGATATGAATTGTGAAGAAAACCACTGACAAAGGTTGTAATGTAATTAATAATGAGCCCTTAAGTTTTTATACTTATTACATATCGATGTTCACATCATAAGTGTTGTGGATTCTTGGTTAAAAAACCACACAATATAAGAATAACAAAACAGATATGAGAGGAAAAATGTAACTATGTTGAACAAAGGATATACAACCTGTACACGGTTAGTAGATTCAGGAATACTTGTTAGTGGAAATCAAATATATACAAAGAACTAAGTCCGGGTAATAAGGCTATATTCGTGCTGACAAACGAGCGGCGGTTCAACTACTCTGACAAACACCAACTATGGCAATAACAACGGCTCAACTGACTACTTAACTACCGTTCTCTGTAGGCAGGATTATTTGTATAATTTGTAAGAGTCCATATAGTGTGTAAAAAGGGGCGATACCCTAACAATAAAGTAATTTGTTGTTTATTTTAGTAAGCAGTACTTCTATAACCATTCTGGCTTTTACAAGATTAAAAAAACTTTCTTTTAGGAGTAATATGTGTTTTCGATCTTTCTCTTCAATCATTTTTTTTAACATTTTACAGTTGTTCAAACTGATTTTCTTTTACTACAAGCATTTTGTTTCAATTTCTTTATTGTCGAAGTTATTTCTTCTTCTTCTTCTTCTTCTTCTTCTTCTTCTTCTTCTTCATGTGTCGTGTTTTTTAGGACGTAGGCGATCATAGACTTCCACTTGGCTCAGTCTTTTGTCGATCTCGATATTTGTTCACTTGGTATCACTTCTAAGCCCCACTCCGCCATCCATTCGCTCAAACCTAACAAGTACGTCTTGCGCTGCTTTCCCCTGTCTCTCCTACCATTTATCCGACATGTGAGTATTAAATTCTCCAGACCCTGCTTCCTTATTACGTGTCCCAGGAACCTCATTTGTCTTTTACAAGCATTTTTTAATTTCTTTATTCTCGAACTTCTTCTTCTTCTTCTTCTTCTTCTTCTTCTTCTTCTTCTTCTTCTTCTTCTTCTTCTTCTTCATGTGCCGTGTTTTTTCAGGATGTAGGCGATCATGTCACCCGACCCGTGAGTAATTAAATTCTTCAGGTGCTGCTTCCTTATTACATGTCCTAGGAACCTCATTTGCCTTTTCTTGATACTAAGTATGTGTTTTCTTCTCGTTTGTATTCGTTACAAAAACCTCACATTCCACTCGTGTTCCGTCCATGGAATCCTTAGCATCCTTCTGTGAAAGTACATTGCTGCTACCTCAAGCTTCTCCTTCATTTTTGATGAGATTATTTAACATTCACTTCCATACAGAAGGACAGATATCAATTAGCAATTCGGCACTCTTTTCTTGGTTTCTAATGGAATTTTCCTGTCTTTCAGTGTGCTGGCTATTTCTATCCATTTACAAATCTCTTTATGTATTTCTCTTTATGGTACTTAGTATCATGCCAAATATTTTATTGCCATTAGGATTCAAAAAGTACCAATTAGATCATAAAACGAACCTCCACATTCAGTTTAACTTGATTCTAAACACACGTGTTTCCTTCTTCTTTTTCTTCTGCTTCTTCTTCATCTTTGTTTCTTTCTTTTTCTTTTTTCTACTTCTTTTTCGTTTTTTACTTCTACTTCTCCTTTAATTTATTTTTCTTCTTCATTTTCTACTTCTTTTTCTACCTTTCTTTTTCTTCTTCTTTTTTTGCTTCTTTTTCTTCTGCTTCTCCTTTCTTCTTTCTTTTTCTTTTTCTTCTCCTTCTTTTTCGTCTTTTACTTCTGCTTCTTCTTTACTTTCTTTTTCTTCTTCTTGTTCTACTACTTTTTTATACTTTTCTTCTTCTTCTTCTTCTTCTTCTTCTTCTTCTTCTTCTTCTTCTTCTAGTGCTTCATCATTATTATCTTTTTATCCACCTTATTTTATTCCTTCTCCGTTGTCTTTTCCTCCTTCATCTCTCCCCATTCTACCATACACGCGCACAAATCTTTTGGAACTCTGCGCAACTTCTTTCAATACACCCTGTGAGTTTTAATTTTCCAAAAGAAATTTCCTCATTATGTGTCCCATAAATTTCAACTTTCAGTAGCTAACTTTAAATAAAATTCTTCTTTTATTTCTTATTTTCATTAAAAACCCCAGAACATAAGCATCATGCCTCTCCACAACCTTCTATTCCTTGTGCTTCTAGTAAATTTTGAAGCTTTGTCTTATTTTTTCAAATTCTGCCAATAATTTCCTCAAAATAATTATGTAAATTACTCTCTGTTATTCTTGCTCCATCTTCGTTCAGTATACTCTGTGAGTGTTAAATTTTCCAAGCCGTCTTTCGTTTCAATGTTTCCCAGAATGTTAAACTGGCGATTCTAAATATAAGTTACTTTTCATTTCCCATTTCCGATTAGCTTACCTTTAAATATATATATATATATATATATATATATATATATATATATATATATATATATATATAGTAATTAAACCTTTTAATACAACTGTGTACTGGTCTAATTTAATTTAATGAAAAAAAAACGAAATAATTAATATATATATATATATATATGTGTGTGTGTGTGTGTGTGTGTGTGTGTGTGTGTGATATGTGTATGTATATAAATATATATAAATATATATATGCAGTTTGTTATATATATTATATATTATATATGCGCTGTACGTATTAGAAAGCGCTCAATATCAGTTATAGAGCTAACATATTCAGTTAGATAGGTGTGAGTTTGTGACCGTGGTTTTCACGATTTTGCGATCGTTAGACAATCGCAAAAACGTGAAACCCAGTGTCTCAAACTTGTCTTCAAACAATAGCAAATAAACAAAAGCACCGCTTTTTCCATATATTATTGGAAATTAAAAACAAAAACAACTACCTAACTACCTGGAATATCTTCACTAAAACCAAATCTTATAATGAAAAGGCATATTGATGTTAATCATGTCTTTTAGAAAAACTTGTCATTTTAAATTATATAAATAATTATATAAATTATTATTATTATTATTATTATTTTAATTATATAAATAATTATATAAATTATATAAATAACCCAAGTTAACAAAAAAAGTGAATTAATGACCACATGTTGCCAAAGAAAAAAGAATACTTACTTAAATTCATGCATATTGACTGATGCAAGTTCTTTTATACATTTGTCTCTTTCTTTCTAGCTCCCTTACTTTATTTCTTTTTCCCCGCAAATATTTTTTAAATCATTTCACCCCAAGCAAGGCATTCCACTGCCACTATTGCGCTTGGGGTAAGGTAAATAGAAAGAGTAGTTAGATATAAGAAATGTCAGAAGTGGGGTGATAGATAGTTGGGTGGGTGGGAAGAGTGTTTAAAAGAATGAAAGCGAGTTAGTTTGTTAGGAGGTGTCTATTGACCTTACATTTAAACTCCTTGAGATTGTAGCCATCGGGGAAGCAGTCTTGTGGAAGGGAATTCCACAGTCGGGAAGTGCGAGAAAAGAAACTGTTGGAGTAGAAATTGCGGTTGCATTTTATCGGTTTCACTGCAAAAGGGTGGGATCTAGTTGCTAATCTAGTATCTCGTGCAAATTCGAACCTAGGGGACACCAGTGATCTAAGTTCATCGGAGCAGAAGCCGTGAAAGTATTTATAGAAGAGACACAGGGAAGCCACTTCGCGCCGGTGAGAGAGAGACTGCAGGCGGTCTGCTAAGTCGGTATCGATCACATTACAGACCCTCCGCTGTACCTTGTCGAGAAACCCAAGGAGAACCATTAATAATTATGAATTACACTCCTTTGAATTAATTTCTCTGCATTTTAATAATATTTTTTAATTAAAATTTTAGTTTTAGTTTGTTTGTTTTTTTTTCAAGTAATTTTTGACTATTTAAATTTTACTACTAATAAATTACAAAATAGTACCCTAATATTATAGGATTTAACTACCATGAACATCGAGTGAACTTAAAGTCAAATCTCTTAAACGGCCAGTTCGTAATGTGTACATGATTATATATTTAGTGTATCGAGGCAGCAAATAATTTTCTGAACATCTAGTGTTAAATATAAGAGACAATGAATGTCTATTATATTTTAATACATGGTTCTGTTGTCATTTCGCGCTATCACGTAGTGATACGTCATAGAACCGCATTGCAAATTTGCGAACTGCGTTTGTTATTTTTGGTAACTATTGCCGTTGCCTTGCGGAGTTTTATGTCAACACAAAATAAAATCGTCGGTGATGGTGGATGATATTGTATTATCGTCTTAATAACCTCTCTGAAGATGGCTCATGTAAGCCGAAAGCTTAGAACCAAATTAATAAAAAATTATCCAAATTTTGTAGAATTTTTGTCTTTATTTTCAACTGAAATTAAAGCTAAAATACGACGTTTAGCACGGCTCATGATTAAACATAACAGATATTCATTGTCCCTTATATATATATATATATATATATATATTGTGTGTGTATATTTTGGCAGCATTTTTTCATTAATACAGGTTTCATTGAATAATATAGACAAGTTCTGTCTATTTATTTTGTGTAAGATCCGTTCGTATGATCTGATTAGCTTCATAGTGTTGTCATGAAAAGACGACAAGAAATCGCAGTAATTGTTGATTTTTTATCCGGTCTGAGCTTTCGGCTTACATAAGCCATTATCAAAGAATGAACATTTAATATACAGTGAACATAAAACATTTAAATTATTAACAGAGTGGAGTTATACAGAGAAAATTAAACAGGTTCATTTTTTTCGTTGCTCATGGCCGCAGGCCGAGAACGAATAGTGGTAGTGGCTTTTTGGTCAAATGAAAGAATAGTGGCATGCGGGGATTGGTCTGGGAACTGCTACTACTATGGGTGTAGGGGGTAAGTATAATAAAAATGACCTCTCCTGTCGATTATGGGCATTGAAGTATGTTAGTGGAGGTGTCAAAATTTATTTTGTTTAGGCTAGGTTTAAACTGTTTGATGTAGATAGCTTCTAGAATTTTGAGTTTTCGTTTATTATTTTCTTGTCTAAGTATATATGTATTTTCAACAAGTGTTTTCCTAAGAAGTGTGCGTTGATAGTCGTGGTGTTTAATTTTCTCGGTATAACTCAACTCTGTTAATAATTCAAATGTTCTACGTTCACTGTATATTAAATGTTCATCCTTTGATAATGGCTTATGTAAGCCGAAAGCTCAGACCGGATAAAAAAAATCAACAATTACTGCGATTTCTTGTCGTCTTTTCATGACAACACTATGAAGCTAATCAGATCATACGAAAGGATCTTACACAAAATAAATAGACAGAACTTGTCTATATTATTCAATGAAACACACACACACACACACACACACACACACACATATATATATATATATATATATATATATATATATCACCCTGATTGAACACTCTGGAGGAATGGTGAACTTAAAAAAACAGTAGCTACTCTAGCATCTACGCAGTGTTTATTCAGTGATGAATTAGAACACTGTCATTTACTGAAGTATGTTTACAGAGTATATCACACGCTAAAATCTGCATTCTTCTACCGAGCGCCCGTAGGTCAGAAGTAGAATCTCCGACTGATGTCAATTCGGTCGGGTTTAAATTTTGGCTAAAAGCAATCAGATGCCTCACCGTACTGATGAGCTGTCTGAGGATGACTGTATGCATTTCCACGTATATTTTCTTTATCCGTCGTTGTTTATTTTCACGCAATATAATTTGTTTTGATTTCTAAATTAGTTACAAATATTATGTGCATCTCTTGCCTCGATAGTCTTCGTTGAAACTCACTGACGACTCTTTTATGAGACTCTTTTGATAAAAATAGTTCGTTGTGCTTGGCTTCGTTAGTGGCTGGAAAATCAATGAAGAACATCTCAATTAATGGGTTTAGATTGCACCCTTAACAATAAGCAATGAAGTGAAATTTGCCGGCAAAACTTGTGATCTGGGTTGAAAAATAATCGATTGTCTATATTTCTACAAGGTTATCTGTTATAATAATATTTTTGTTGTTATTTCTTTATCAGTAACAGTTTTAGAAACTAAATAAATATTTTTTTCTGAAAACTTATACGTTGAATTGATACTTTTACTATGTTGGTGACATAACAGCGTACAACCACATCAACAGATACCCACTTCTCATCCAACAGAAATAGTTTCCTCAGCTCTGACTCTAGTGAATTCATAGATCTGATAGAGGAACTATATAGGTTCAAAAGGTTTTACGTGTCTGGAGAAAACATCAATACGAATATGTGTATCGTAGAATGAAAAGATACACAGTGGAATGTTGACAAACTACTTTATTACCAAAAAGGTATATACAATATTTACAGTCCCTCGCAGTAGTAAGTGTTACTTCACGAAGTCCGTTATAATGACAACACACCGTGGTAAACGTACATTGTCTTTTATACATCCGGGCGACCGGATGTCACTTGGTACGAGCCTCGACACAACAGAATAATTTCAGACCTCGTCAGGAGTTTAGCAAAGAGAAAGTTATTGCCATCATCTATTTAATTTCTACGCAGTCTATATTCTGTGCATATAATGAATATTTTTGTGCGTATTACGAAAAATACAAAAACAATTAAAGTTAAAAAGAGGAATTTTATTGCATACGAGTATCTCTCTATATATAAGGCAAGATGTTTGTGTGTGTCTGCCTATCTGTCTGTATGTCCTTTATACAAATCCACAATTTTTATCCGATTCTCACCAAACTTCACACAGATATTTTTTAAGCTTTCGGGCAGGTCATGGGCTACTTATTTTTTTATTTCTCCCCCCACCCCATATTGGAAATTAATACCCCGATATCCGATCAGGTCTGATAAAGATCAGGATTTTAGCCCTTTTAACGTGGTTCTTGTTGCAGAATTTGCTCTAACTTGGTAAAATTATAGTTTTAATCTCAAACATTAGTAGATCTTCTCAGACGACTCATTTTCCCCGATATTGGAAATCGATACCCCCGATATTCTATCGAATCTGATCAAAAACCGATATTCAGCCATCAATATGACTCATTTTCTCCAATTTTACTCCCGATGAGTACGATAAGTTTTCATGGACTTACTTAGGTTAGTTTATCCTTGGATGACTTATTTGACTCCGATATTGGAAATCAATAGCCCGATATCCTATCGGGTCTGATCAAAATCAGGTTCTCAGCACTTTTATTTTGGTTTTTGATTCAGGTTTTGCTCTAAGTAGGTATAATTGTATTTCTTAGTCTCATCCATGATACCATTTACTCAGAGGTCTTATTTAGCCTTCAAAATTCATTTTGCGAATGAAAACTTATTTGACATCGATACCGGAAATCAAAATTTGATTTACATCCATTCATTTTTCTTTTAATATACGGTTTTTTCGTTGACTGGATACAATTATTGCTTTTATGTCATTCGCGCCAACTTCCAAAGAGTCTGAGCTACAGGACCATGGATTAGTTTTAAAGCTTTCATTACACCCGAGCAACTCCGGGCTATACTGCTAATTTGTTTATAGAACTGCAGTGGTTCCTCACTACAATAATGCTGCCGCAGGCCTAGACCAACTATATACTGGGTGGTGGCCCTTAAGATTTCCGCATTAATGAACGGGTGGGACGAAGAAACCTACGTATGATCCACGAGACGCTGATGAGAGTGTGTCAAGAAGAACCCGGAAGAAGAGGCTGATGTGTTAGCGGCCTAAAATAACAGTGAAGGTGATTGCAAATTGTCAACGTCAACTAATGCATGTACAATGCCGTCTCTCAACAGTCAAATGAAAAGAGGGCGGAACTTGTCGTGCTTACTGAACCGCACGCGACCAACGCTATGTTTATAATCACGTTGAGGCGATTAACTGTACAATTTACTCAGTTTAAACTCTTTTGTCTAAAACAGTAGGATTTTTTTTTATCATTTCACCCCGAGCAAGGCGGAAACGCCACTGATGTGCAGGGGGCTACATAAATGTAAAAAGATTAATTAGAAAAGAGTGAGGAGTACAAACTAGTTAGAAAGGAACAATAGAAAGCTGAGAAAGCAGGTGCGATGACAGATACATATGTGGAGAGAAAGGGAAGGTTATACGGGGGTGGGGAGAGAGCAAGAGTCCAGTGGTTAGTAGATGAGTATTGGCTTTGCATTTAAATTTCTGGAGGTTGTAGCCGTCAGGAAAGCAAGAATACGGGAGCGAGTTCCACAGGCGGGAAGTGCGAGAGAGGAAGCTGCAAGAGTAGAATTGTCGTCTGCATTTGGCTAACCTGACTCTGAATGGGTGGGACCCAGTTGCCAGTCTGGTTGCACGAGTAAACGCCTGTAGGACGAAGAGGCACGCCCATTCAGAACGACCTCGATTAGTCCTTGGAGCCGAACTTGCTGTCGCATTCTCTCAGCAAACAACTGTTTGGAGTCATTTAGGGTTCTCTTGCACTCATTGCGAGCAGATATGAACAGGCGCCTATTGTGATCAGTTGACCGTCTCCGGAATAGACGGAAGTAATGGTTCCTGTGGGCAATGGCGGCTGAGCAGGCCGGAGAGAACCACGGAGAGGAATGAGGTTTTAAGCAATACTTCCTGGTGGGTATGAAGGTATCAATGCCAGCTTTCACCCATGACCTCAGAGGCACAGTCATCAACTGATAGGTCGAACACTTTCCCCTAAGGGACGTTGCAGAGGAAATCGCGAAAGGCATCCCAGTCAACTTTTTGGTAGAGGTAGGAGGTCCTATAGGTAGGGGGCTCCTGGGGGGAGTGAGATTGGAAAGAAATACTGAGAGAGACTACAGCGTGGTCGGAGTTGCCGAGAGGGCAAAGCTGCGAGACTTGAGAGGCGTTAGGCGCACAGGTGAAGCATATATCTAGTAGTGAGGAATGACCCGAGGGAGTGCTTGGGAAGCGAGTGGGGAAGTCCACCACTTGCGTAAGGGATTGTGAAATAGCAAAGTTCATGGCGTGAATGCCCGCTGGATCAGTAACAGCGTTTTCAAGCCACTCAGAGTGATGGGCATTGAGGTCTCCAAATACAAATATGTGAGCGAATGGGTGATAGGAAATAGCCTTATCTATGTCGTCAGCAATGCTATCTAGTAAGGAGCAGTCAGGAGAGGAGGGAGAACAGTAAAGAAAGAATAGGTAACTAACCGAACTGAGAGGAGACAGGCGGAGACATGTATTGGTGGTCAGTAGATTCGAGTGAAGTCACCCTAGCTATGAGGAGGTGTTCGCTGACAGAGACACCCAGCCCATGCATGTGGACAGTGGAATCCTTCCTTAAAGGGGGAAGATAACCAGGGATGAAGAGGTCAGAGGAGGGAATAGCTGAGTTGAGGTTAGTTTCGCAGAGCGCGAGGATGTCAGGGGACATTTCATGCAGGAACGCTTCTACACTAGGAAAGTTAGTACGAATGCCCCGGATATTAGTGAAGGAAAGGTTAATGGGTTTAGGTAGTAGTGTTAAGATACAAGTGTCCCAAGCTTTTGTGCAGCTTTTTCTTATTTTCTTGTTTTTCCTTTAGCAACTGAAGAACTTGGCATGTTCTGAAACAGGCCTCTGCGAAACTTGTCTAGGTACGGATTTCTCACAACTGTCTTCTGTCCCTAATAACGATGATTTCAACTCAACTGTCTTCTGTCACTAATAACGATTATTTTAACGTGGTTCTTGCTGCAGAATTTGCTCTAACTTGGTAAAATTATAGTTTTAAACTCAAACATTAGGAGATTTTCTCAGACGACTCATTTTCCCCGATATCGGAAATCGATACCCCCGATATTCTAATAACGATGATTTCAACTCAACTGTCTTCTGTCACTAATAACAAGAGGAAAACCAGAAATATGAAATTGACGAAACATTATACAGTTGTTCCCGTCTTAAAATTGTTGTGTCGTAGATTTTAAGGCAGTGTTATTTTCTTACCTCACGTCAAGTATTATCCTTGTAACTATTTGGAAAACAAACGTTTAGTGTTTTCTCAATCTCAACACACCTTTGAATTATTTTACAACAAAGATAATAAAACACAAAGAGCCAAATGGCAATAGAAAATGATGTCAGAAATATTTGTCTCTCATTCTTCTTAGTCTCGGAAATATTTAATTCTGTCCTCATTCTTCAGTCAGTTGTGCTATACGTGAAACACGCTTGTGCGATCATGTCTCGAAAGAGACATGACTGACTGGGCAGAAGGTTATCCCGCAGTAGGTTGCCATCGCTTTCTGTGGTAGACTGGTTGCCGACCAAGGCTATAGAACTCAATCTGTCCTGTTATTTAACCCATAACTGGAAGGAAGAGACGGATTAATACCTTTCCCAATGGTATCTACGCGAAAGTGAATGCAATGAATTCAACTGGAATTTGAACTCGGCTCCCTGATTTCTCGTTCCGAGCCGATATCCACTGAGCCACATCCGTCCTCATTATTACTTTTATTTTAATAGATTATTTATATATAGAAACATTACTGTATAAACAGTGAGTTGGTTCTACCACTAAATGTTATATGTCTAACAGCAGACGTTTAGTATAGGATCACTACCAAAGATAGTGGCAATAGCCTTGGCGTGTATTGATCTTGTACAGTTATCATGTCCCAGTTGTTTCTCTCTCTTCGGGCATGGTGCAGCTCAGTGGTGTCTCTGTCTGCTTGAAGAGCGCGGCTGAGAAAATATTGAGAGGTTCACATGGAACAACTACCCGAGACAGTACCCCCTCTTTACACTAAAGAAGAGCATCAACAGTAATACTGATGCGAATCTAGCGCAACCAGCGTTTTCGGGGTAATTTTTGTCCTTAGACCGGGTGTATGCGCTTGGGTATCCCGCATTAATCCTGGAACACTAACCAGCAATTAAAGCCAATCTAGCGCAACCAGCGTTTTCGGGGTAATTTTTGTCCTTAGACCGGGTGTATGCGATTGTGTATCCCACATTAATCCTGGAACACTAACCAGCAATTAAAGCCAATCTAGCGCAACCAGCGTTTTCGGGGTAATTTTTGTCCTTAGACCGGGTGTATGCTCTTGGGTATCCCGCATTAATCATGGAACACTAACCAGCAATTAAAATTATACCACTACTAACCATGGATACATCATACCCGGCATGAAAATATCAATAAAATATTAGATATAAGTATTTATTCAAAATATTTTATATGCAGGCACTTCAATATTTGTACTTTCAATTAAAATAGGAACTGAAAAACATATTTTCGGTAAGAAAATCAGGTACCGAAAATTATAATTAAATTGTAATTAAAGTGGGGTCATTACATATCCGGATGTGCGTTGTGATGCAGTGGATATCGACTCGGAACGACAAATCGGGAAGCCGATTTCGAATTCCAGTTAAATTCCTCACATTCACTTACGCACAAATACATTTGGGAAAGGTATTAATCCGTCTTTTTCCTCCAGTTATGCGTTAAATAAGAGGACAGATTCAATTCTATAGCCTTGGCTGGCAACCGGTCTAACACAGAAAGCAATGGCAATCTACTGCGGGATAACCTTCTGCCCATTCAGTCATGTGTCTTTCGAGACATGATCGCCCAAAGCGTATGTCATGTATAGCACAACTGACAATATACCCATAGTTAATGTTCTCGGGTTAATCTCGACATTGTGTTGCATAGTGTCATCGTGAGGAAACGCGTATATACCTGATCTTGGATTCTAGAACCCATTATGACTGCACTCAACCGTAATTCCTTCTTGAAATTTCATAACAGTAATAATGTCAGATCAAACAGAAATACATGATAGATTAATTAACAGCTTAATATGTATTACTGGGTGTGTCTCGTAAACAGCTTTCCTCGAAAATACGAACATAAGTTTTGAAACGTAAATTTGTAGAAGGAACACGCAAACGGTAAATATCTGATTCAACTTTTCAAAATAAATTACTTACGATTAGCGTCACTAAATGATCTAATTTATCCTCTGTTTTTAGCTTAGGATTCACGGGGTCATATTATACTGAATAGAATCCGGTAAAGCACTGATGAGAAGATATGATCACTGATAACTTGAACATTCCATTCAACATCCCAAACCGCTCTACTAAAAGAAAACATTCTTTTTTCCCCCACAATCATTCCCACTCCGAGGCCACTGTAATATCTAAGCTGATCACATAAATATTCATTAGTATTTTTGTTTTTGTTTTTTATTCATATCGCCTCAATCAATGCATTTTACCGCCACTGTTTTACAGGGGGTTCCATAGAAGGAAATTATGAGAAAGAGTAACAAGTTATAGGGTGTGTCAGGAAGTGGGTTAGAGAAGGATGAGAATACTGATACTGATGAGAGTGGAGTGGACGGAGAAAGGAGCATGAGGGAGAGGATACAGGTTAGGGAGATAGAAGATGGCTATTGACTTTACATTTAAATTATTGGAGATGTAGCTGTCGGGGAAGCAAGTAAATGGAAGGGAATTCCACAACCAGAAAGTGCGAGAAAAGAAGCTGATGGAGTAGAATTTTTGTTTACATTTTATTGGATTCTCAGCAAAAGGAACGGTCCTAGTTGCTAATCTTTTGGCTCGAGTAAATTTATATATAGGGGACACCATTGAGCTAAGTTTCAATAAAAATGATCTCCAACAAAGTGTGAACATCCTTGAGCAACTGTTTCAAGAAATAGAGCTCAAGATAAACGTTTCCAAAACAGAAACTATGATCTGCGACTGGAATGAACCCAGTATCCTTTCATAAATATTCACGAAGTGAAATTAATAAATACTGAAGATACCAAATACGCATGGTGCAAGTGTACTAACAATTTACCATAGTTATCCCCCTTGAAAAAAAACGAAGGGCATACAAAAATATTTTGTAACATTTGTCGGCAGACCAGACTTGTCAGAATTTAGTGCAATAAAGTTTAACTATCACTCAATTCATTGAACCCGTTTCTACTGCATATGGATCAGTTATAACAAATACAGTAAATTCCGAGTCGATATTTATCGCACCATTACACACACACACACACACACACACACACACACACACACACACACACACAAATCTTCAAAAATTTAAATGTAAGGTCAGTTGTCATCTATCTCTATGACTCGCATCCTTTCCCTCATGTTCTTTTCTCTGTCCACTCTACACTCATCACACCAGTGTTCTCATCTTTCACCTACCCATTTTCTGACACCCCCTTTGAGTTGTTCCTCTTTCTCATCACTTTCCACCTATGTAACTACCTGCACACCAGTGGTAGTAATACTGCCTTGCCTGGGATGAAATGATATATATATATATATATATATATATATATATATATATATATATATATATATATATATAAAATATATTGAATGAAATAATATATATATATATATATATAATATAATGAATGAAATATAAATGAATTTACTGGAGTTACTAGACTAGCAACTAGGCCCCACACTTTTTCAGTGAAATCAATAAAATGTAACAGCAACTTCTACTCTAGAAGCTTCTTTTTCGCAAATCCTGCCTGTATACTTGTCTCCCCAACAGCTACAATCTCCATGAGTTTTGCTCTATGGTTAATTGTCATCTCCTATCTCTATGACTCGTATCCTTTCGCTCATGTTCTTTTCTCTGTCCACTCTACACTCATCCCACCAGTGTTCTCATCTTTCACCTACCCATTCTCTGACACCCCCTTTGAGTTGTTCCACTTTTTCCTCCCTTTCCTCCTATATAACCCCCTGCACACCAGTGCCAGTAAAACTGCCTTGCTTCGGGTGAAATGATTATAAAAGAATATAGATATATAGATAAATAAATATACAGATATATAAATAGAGACAGACAGAAAGAGAGGAGTGGGAGGGAAAGAGAGCAGGAAAGGAACATCAATAACAGAGATTGCATTTTTCGAAGATTTGCCGCACCAGTGAGTTTGCTAAAAACAAAAAGATGAAGAAACGCGGAAGGTCAGTAAAAAAAAAAAAACTACAGGTAAATGCTGGGAAATTCTATGGACATCTGATCAACAATCGCATTCTAAAGTTGTTTTTGTTTTTTGTTTTTCCTTTTTCTCATCAGTTCACCCAAAGCAAGGAGATAATGACATTAAAGTGCCAGGTGTTACTGTCGGGAAAAAGAATGAAAAGAGTTTATTGAGGGAAATGGACAATAAAAGAACATGATTTCAAGAAGACGGAAGATTGTGATTGACGGGGAGTTTAAATTATTGAAGATTTTTAGGTGGCAGGAAAGCAAAAGAGAGCTCAATAAATTTCCACAGAGTTGGGAACTAGAAAGCAATTTTATTTGAAATCAGACAATGACAGTTGGAATTTCTCCGATACGCAAAGAGATCTTGAATAGTTTAAAACTCACAGGACATATTAAAGAAGAAAGAAGTCAAGCAAACCAACGAATAACTGTTCTAAAAAAATTGTGCGAACAAATGGCAGAGCCGACGCAAAGTTGGATATTAAAGAGTCAAAAGTTAACAAGAGACAGTAAATATTGGAGAGCTACGATCGCCAACCACCTGAAGAATGTAGACTAAGAATAAAATATATTAGGAGATGGAAAGGACGTGAAAATGCTTAACTATCGGCAATAGGTGTCTATATTTCCGAGATGAGGTATTGTATTTATTTAACTAATTTTATTGTTCGGACTGTTGTCCTCATCATTATTGCCATATTCACAACGTTCTGACATTTTTCAGGTGGTCGCAATTTCGAACTGAACTCTTTATTTCGTTCACCAGGATAGATTGTTCTCATTCCATTACCTGCTGCTTCCAGATATCTAAGTATCAATTATCTCTCAACTCTAAGTTTATTGTTCACCTCTGCTATTAAACTCATAACTCTTTGGGTCAAGTCACTGGAACCAACCAACGTCTATATCCACTGGCTCATGTGTCTTTTAGGACCTTTGAGTCAAGTCACTGAATCAAACTGGATTCAACGCTTTTATCCAGGACACAAGGCCAACTGGATAAAAGCGTTGGTTGGATCCAGTGACTTGACCCAAAGTGTTTCGATTTCAATATCAGGCTGCAGCAGATATTTGAGAGTTAGGTTAAAAGAAGATAACGAATACTGAGATCTAGAAGCGTTATGACTCATGAAACGAGAAGAATCTAATCCAGTGAGCGAAATAAAGTATTCGAAATTTCAATCACTTAAAGAAGGTCACAGCGGACAATGGCCGAAACGTCGTGAATATAGCAACAAAAATGAAGACAATAGTCCGAACAAAGCAAATAATGTAAATGCTGTCGGCAATGTTTTAATGTAAATTATTAATATTTCTCTCTTGTAACTTACACATCTGTCCTTTGCTAAAGAAAATAAGAGTTCGTATTTTGTATCATTTATTAGCAAAAGTAGCACAGACAAGACTGGTTTGTGAATTTGGCTGACAGGTTCATTTATGATTTTCTTAGCTTTCTAACTTTCCAACAATTTACATTGGCAAATGATTTGACTTTTTCATTTTCTCACTTACGATATGACTTTCTCGTGTCTCTTGATTTTGAGCTTAAACGACGGAAGTTTTCTATCTTATAATTTTTCTAAAATTCCTTGTGATTTTCTAAATGTAATCAGTTTACATGTCTCATCTTGAACAAGCAATCTAGCTTAACATGATGTACTCTCAAATATATATATATATATATATATATATATATATAAGAGAGTACGTCATCTTAAGCTTGATTCCGTGTTAAAGATGAGACATGTAAACTGATTACATTTAGAAAATCATAAGAAAATTTACAATATTGTACATGACTGAGGAAAATTGATTTTTCTGGCTACACCATTTTCTTTCGGCAAAATGTACACATTTTAGTTTCGAAGAAATCCTCTTACAGTTATTCGTATTCCTACTAAAAAATAATTTTTTAGACCAGTCTTAAAGAGACGTTTGGTATGATAAAATAAATTATAGTTTTTTGGTTTAGAGTACAGTTTTTTATTTATTCACCATATATTTTAACCCATATCTATCTTCAAATGCATTAAATTAATATCAAATATGTTATAATACAAAACAAAGTAAAAGATATATATATATATATATATATATATATATATATATATATAAGTTAATCAATACGCTTATATGAATAATTATCAAGTATATCCTCAGGTGAACGTTTTGCAATGTTTACATATGACAGTAATTTCATTACGGTTATTTAACATTTAATAATGTATAATTTTTCATATAGTTACAATGAGTATAAATCACTTAAAGACTTGCATAATCTGTTTTTTTTTGTTTGTTTTAATTTTCATTACATTATAGAGGATTTATTAGTTTCCTTTAAGTACCAAGAATATTTGGATCGAATGTTTGATTTCGGTACTTATTATTAACGGAAAGAATACGTTGATAAAACCTTTGTTTAAACAAACTTTTAGTACTTCCTACAGAATTGTGTTTATTACTAGTGGTTTCAGTAGAAAAAATATTACATTGGTAAAACATTGATGCTGTATGTCATTTATTTTAAAATGAACATTGAATATGTTTTCTACAAGTACATTTTTCTTTCTGTAAATTATTAATTTCAGTTTTGAAATTATTCTTATTATTTTAGGTTTCAATTCAAATTTCAACTGTTATTCTTCTGGCTTTTATATAACTTTTTCTACATTATCAGTACAAGTATAACTTGAGTTTAGTATATATATATATATATATATATATAAAATTCGAAATCGGAATAAATCTGCTCTGTCACAGAGACAAAGTTTTGTACTCTGTGACAGAGCAGATTTATTCCGATTTCGAATTTTTGAATTTTCAAACAGCTCTGACGAGTGAGAACATCTCAATGGTTTCCTCACGAAACTTTGAAGTCGGCATGAATCAGCTCTGACAAACTCTTTGTACTTCTCAATGTTCTATTTACACACTGATATCGAGCAATTTACGAAAAAAACTAACTTTCTACCGAAATACACTTTATCAGTATTAACCACAGAAAAGCAAGAACATTAGCACTAAGCATTCCAGAAGTTGAGTAGAGTATTAAGAAACAGGACAATTTCGCTACAAACAAGGAAGAGAATACTGGATTGCTATGTGTTGTTAGTTCTTCAATATGGTAGTGAATGCTGGACAATATCATCAAAGATGAAGGAAAAACATGAAGCAACTGAAAAGTTTTTCTACAGAAGGATGCTGCGAATATCATGGATCGAACATGTGAGCAATGATGAGGTTTTGGAAATGATGGAAACGAAAAGGAAATTAATACTGAGCATCAGAAAGAGAAAGTTCCTGGGACATGCAATGAGGAAGGACGGCTTGGAGTACCTGATACTAATAGGCCAGAGAGAGGGAAAAAGTGACAAAGGAAAGCAACGGATAACATATTTGAAGGACCTAATCAGGTAGACGATGGAACGAGGGTTGCATGGTGTAACAGGAGAAGGCGAGCTAAGAGCCACACGGGATAGAGAGACGTGAAAAGCTATGATCACCTCCGTCCTTAAGGGACAAGACACATAGAAGAAGAAGAAGAAGAAGAAGAAGAAGAAGAAGAAGAAGAAGAAAGACTGCTTATGAACGATTAAAAAAAAACTACAAAAGATGGGAAAAGTAGAGAGTCATGATCGTCTACGAGCTGAAAGGAAACGGTGCATAGAACAAACTATCACCAAACTATTTTGGTTTGCCGTTGAACATTTACTATATAAGTGGGAAGTGAAAAATATTTCCATGTGAAAGTTGGCCGTGGGACAAAAAAGGTTAGGAACCGTTGATTTATATCGCAATTATAATGTTTAACACAGTAAGAAAAGGATTATATATCATGATTTGTTAATATAATAATGGGACTCGAGAATAAAATTAAAGTTGTTGTTCTTTAAATAACCAGTATCATTAAGCCGTAAGAAGGCCTTACGATGAACAGAGACACAGAAAAGAATAAATTTCAACCAATGCTTAAAGTAATCCCCTGCATGTTGTATCTGGGAAGATCCCTAACATGTCAGTTATACCCTTAAGCATATTTGCTAAGGAGTTATTCACTGTGCTTATGTATTAGTCAGTCCATGATATGTATGAAAGAAATAATAGAAATATGACATCGTGTTCTGAACAGCAGTAATACTTACATTCAATTACACACTTTAACACACGGACGGTTTATTGGATGAATTTTCTCTCCTTACAAGTATACAAAACTGTACACACATTTCCTTTACAATTCGCATTATTAATAGACAAGGGCTTCTATCGAAGTCAATTCTCACAATCAATGTATTTGCCCGAAAGCTTTTCAGGAAATTAGCGAGATACCTGTGCAATTCCCGCCAGTCGATAGGCAAGTGATGTTCCCTCGCCTTCGTCCCCAATGAGCAGATGAAGCAAGTGCGCTAATAAGAAGCCAAATCAATCAAGCCGAGTATAAGCGGAAGTTGGAAGTTTTAAAACGAAATTAATTGTCCAAATACAAAAAGATTGAAGCTCGTACAGCAATTCCAATCAATAGCGGCGCATTGTGGATTCCCATTAAAGTCTGTTCTTAAGTAAGAACAACTACCTTTTGGCAAACAGAGTGATGGAAAAGAACTGAACGGCGATCGACTTCCGGTAGATATTGCTTATCCACGTTTTTGTGTGTGTGTGTGTGTGTGTGTGTGTGTGTGTGTGATGGCGTCGACACTTGAGATTGGATTTCTTAATTTACCTGTTGGCTATGAAATGTCTGCTCAGATGCAGCGTTCGTTTTTTTTTGTTTTTTTGTTTTTCATTTGTTTCGGTTCGTTTTTTTTTGTTTGTTTTTTTTTTCATTTGTTTCGGTTCGTTTTTTAGAAAAAATAAGTCAAGTGTGGGAAGAAAATCTATCGTTTCTTATTATGAATTTAAGCATAGAGAATGCTAACATTTTCTCGTGTTAAAAAACAGCATGTGATATGGAATTGCATATTGTTATTCCTCTATCTTTTTAGCCATCCAGTCAGTCAGTTATGTGTAATGCGTGATACACGCTTGGACGATCATGTCTCTGTCGATCCATGACTAACTGGACAGAATATTTTTCCCGCTGTAATTTTCCATTACTTTCTGGGGTAAACCAATTGCCAACCACGGCTATACAACCTAATCCGTCCTGTTATTTAACCCATATTTTTAGGGAAGAGACGGACTAATACCTTTCCCAAGGTTACTTGCGTGTTTTGCGCGTGAGTGCAACGAATTCAGCTAGAATTTGAACTCGGCTTTCCGATTTCTCGTTCTGAGCGAATATTCACTACACCACAGCGTACATCCAAATAAGGTATTAAGACACAATATTCAGCATTATATCACAAGATGAAATATTTACGACACATAGTAAGGATCTGTCTCACTCAGTCCGTCATTTAAGTGCAATACGTGATACAGGCTTGGGCGATAATGTCTTTCGAAACATGACAGAAGTTTGCCACTACTTTCTGCAGTAGACTAGTTCCCAATCAATGCTATAGAACCAAAGGTTTCCTACTAATTAACTCATACCTAGAGAAAGCGATGGATTAATACTTTTTCTAACGATATTTGCGTGTAAGTGAAGGCAATAAATTCGACTAGAATTCGAAAGCTGTTCCCCGATTTCTCATTCAGAGTTGATATCCACAACGCACGTCTTCATTTTAGCCATTTTTCTTTGTAGTTGATCATGTACTTTGCTCTGTCTCATATCGCTCTCGATATTTTTCCTCTTGGTAGCTCACCGAAACCACGCTCCGCCATCCATTTGCTCATGACTATCAGTCAGGTCTCCCTCTGCTTTACCCTGCCTCTCTTCCTTTCTATCTGTCCTGTGATTAAATTCCCCAGGCCCCTATTCCTCAATATGTGTCCAAGGAACCTCATCTGTCTCTTCCTGATATCAAATATGAGCTTTCCTCTCGTTTGCAACCTCTCCATCTTTGCTTACGGGGCACTCAAAATAGTAAAACCTTGAGTCCTTTTCACCTGGAATTATATATATATATATATATATATATGTGTGTGTGTGTGTGTGTGTGTGTGTGTGTGTGTGTGTGTGCACTCATTACGACTGAGCTTTCTAGAGAGATAAATTTAAAAAAATAGTAACAACTTCCGCAATTTATGCATTACTCTTTAGTAATGAATTGCGTTCTTTCATTGACTGGTGTGTGTATACCCCGCATATTTACAACACGTTAATATTTCTCTTCTCTAATTCCATACGCCTATAGCTTAGGGTTTAGCAACTCCAACGGACACCAAATCGGTCGAGTTTCCATCCCGGCCAGAAGTAAAATGAAGTCTAGCTACACTGATGAGCTGTGATGCAGCGAAACAGTCTTGTATATAGATGACGAATATATATATATATATATGTAACATATAGATGACGAATATATATATATATATATGTAACATATAGACGACGAATATATATATATATATGTAACATATAGATGACGAATATATATATATATATATATATATATATATATGTAACATATAGATGACGAATATATATATATATATGTAACATCCTGTTAACTTCATTTTAGCGAAGACACATTCAAACGCACTAGAAAGAAATTTAACACAATAACAAGCAATAAAATAAAATCAGTCACCTGCAAATAACACAACAATAAAAAACAGTCAATACAACAAAACTAATGAAAAATAATTACCCACATGTAGAACCAATCTCATACCAAAATATTAAAACAAGCTCCTTATAAAACCGGAACACAATAGATGATTGAAAAGTATACCCTGAGAAGTGAAGATATCATAAGAGTACCTTCACGAAACTTGGAAGTCGGCATGACTCTGCTCAGTTAAGTGACAAATTTATCCAACTAAATCCTTTTAACGCTCAATCTCAATATCGACACCAACCATATAAGGACCAAAACATGCTTGCCAACATATCAGTAAATTAATGACAAAGCTGCGATCTTTGTACTAAACAATATCACAGCTCAATATATATATATATATATGGTAATATTCTTCTATAATAAGTTTATAGTAAAAACATACTTTTCTGAAACGAAACAGCCGTTAGGTTTCGGTACTATCTTATTAGCACCTCGTCACGCAATGAATTTTTTTTTCTTTTAAGAATTATTATACATAAAATATTAAAAACAACACAATTTTTACAATATCCACACATTTTAGTGAGACTTTCGGAGGTCCTTTTATCAATGAACCAATAAAAAGCCAGGGCATGCTGTATCAGAGGAATATGACTGTAAGGGTAATGGATGAGAGAGAATTAAAATTACTTGAAAACCTCGACGTTTTCAGTGTTTCAGTGTCAGTGATGAATTAATTTAATGTATACATAAGTTTTTATTAGAATGTCTGAAAAGTTATCGCGTTTACTCTTGAAGCAGATACAGGAATTATTTTTCACTTACAGTAGTGAAAATGTAACAAATAGAGGAAAGTTTTTGTTGTGTCGAAACTTCGTCGCCAAGTTCTTGTGGCCTGTTTGAGCACGCAAGTATGACTCGGAAACAAGAAGATAGGTTCAAACAATGTATTAGAATAACAGAAAAATATATAAAATTATAAGTGTTAGTAATCAGCAAATAGAAGTGTAAGTCCGAACGATATAGTTATGCTGCGTATCGACTGTATTACCGGAAGTTACGCAGGTTATTATTTATAGCAGGAGGAAGAATACCTTCCTTGTAGAAGGGCACTATAACAATATTTTAAAAATTCAATGCACGTCAATCATATGTAGTTGACTTAGTAAGTAATCTATCCATTAAACGAAACAAATGAGTTATCAGATGTCAGAAATCATGACTTTATCCTAAGAGCGAAGATTATAAATTATCTAATTATACTAGAAAAAATACTAAACTTTAGGTATATCTTATACGATGATGACAGATAGAAGATACTTCGCTACGTTTATTTATCAGGTTTAATTTCGGGAATTTACTAATTTGGAATTTTTCCTATAAACGTAGAAAACTTGGCTCATGTAAAGATTTACAAGCTTTCTGTTTTTTTTAATATTTTTTTATTTTACGGCATATAATGCTCTACTAAGTATTGAGCTAGTCGAGATTATTCGTCTTTTGCAGGAATTGTCCAGCTACATTGGTCATATATCTACTTTTTATTAATAAAGCGCGAGACTCACCAGTGAATTTTTTTTGTTTCAAATATTTATCTATGAAAAGACCAAGGGAGGAATGGAATTTAGTTTAAAATGAACATCAGACGATTTCCCCCGACATTATCAATACGTTGGATACGTGTATAAATTTACACGCATTTATTTGCCATGCAGATTAATTTTCTTCTTATAAGCGGATTTTAAAGGAATCTAAGGGAGCAACATATTTTTACTCTTACTGCTACGGTAAAAAATGTAAGCGGGATCTGCCATATTTCTTACAATCGTCTTTTTTTTCTCTTAATCAAAAATTGCGGTTTCAGATATTTTTCAGTCATCAGATGAAAAGAAAAGATTAACTCATGACGTTAATAGAGAATTACATTAAAGTAAACAAGATTTTATTTCAGATTTTCGACCACAGTTTAACTCTTGTGTGTTTACTGAACGTACGTTTGCAAGTTTTATTCATAGATGTTTTCTCATTTACATATTTTGGTATGTTAATAAGATTATTTATTGTTTCAGTTATGGCGCTTTATCTACAGGAATGGATTTTTCTTCCGTCAATAAATACTAACCTGAGAGACTTCCGGGTACGTAGCTGTGAGGCAGTCAAAAGACAGTCTAGAGACAGTCAAGACGCGGCGTAACTATACCGTTCGGACATACATTTCTATTTTGCTGATTACTAACACTTACTATTGTATATATGTTGTGTTATTCTAATACACTGCTTGAACCGTTCTTCTTGTTTTCTGTGTCTTTATTCCTGGCCCTAACAGATCAGAAAAACTTGGCGACGAAAATTCGCCACAACTATTTCCTAGTAAAAAAAAATATGCATTCATTGTACAAGCAGCCAGTGCTAATTTCAGTCGAAATTTATAAAAATCTACCTTCAAGAAAATAAATTTCTTAAAGTGACTAAATGTTAACACTTTTGTCTATTATTATTGTCGTTTTATTTTTTTTTTCGTAATTTTGTGCTGTGGTCCTGGGTATGACAGTAAACTACATGCGGCAACAAGGCCTCTGATTGAGAGGTTGTGAGGAGCGTGGAACCACCTCTTAATTGCTGTTTTTTCCAGGTCTACTCTGACTTGGAGTGGTAGCACCTGTTAGGGTCACAGCTATGAGCAAATAGTTAACCCCAAAACGGGGGTCAAATCACTATGAAAGTATAAAAATACACTTTTATAGAAATATATACATAAAAAGACTTTTATAAAAAGATATACATATCTGGAGGAAAAATATTATTGCCATAATACATTTTTGAAGGAAAAAATTATTACCAACAATATTTTTTTTAATATAAAACTATAAGACATCTTCAGTTTTCTAAAATAAAGAAATCTTACCTCAAACTCTGACTAAATCAACTTTCTCACTATAACCGAACATTAAAAAATATACCTTTAAAATCCTACCATTTTTGGCATTAAATATCCCAGAAGATGTTAATATTCCGTTAAACAAAACTCAAACAAACAAAAAATAACTTTGTGCTATAAATAGTCCTGTTCGGGCTGTGTACTTTTATTGGGCGAAAACAGGTCGTGCATTAATGAAAAAGGTACAAAAAATAATAACTAGACGAGATATCCATATTTCACGAAAGGTGAATCGAGAACGATCTACTGCCTTAGGTACATAAAGCGCGCATTTGGAAATTCCCTGTAGGATACCCAGGTCAACATACACCTAATGAAGGTCGAAAAGATGTGATAACAAAAAAATTAGGGCAATTTTCTGCATGCAATTAGTGTAAATAATGGATGCCACATTTTAATCGAAGAGAAAATAATCACATATTAAACATTTTGATAGCACATACAAATTTTGACGAAACGTTAGAAAAGAAAATATCTTTCAATGCTGGGAAGAATGATAAGAGTTAATATACTTTACAAATATGTTCCCCTAAAAAAATGTTTTAAGGGAAAGCCTGTATAAATTTCCACCTAAAGCAGCACTTTAATGAAGGCCGAATGTTTCCTCATAAGGAAACGGCTAACTTTACCAGAAAGATTATTGTAGAACCAATTCTATACACTTATACCAAGTCGAAAACCAGGGAATGAATAAAAATAAAATAAATACGAGTAGCAATAGAGATTCGTCAATGAATGCCGAATACTTCCTTATAAGGAAACAGGTAACCTTGTCATTAACATTGTCGTTGTTAGTTTTGGAACTACATGTGTAACTTTATTAAAACTACGTAATCAGATGTTTTGCATCATTTTGTTCTGTGAACAATGGACCAGAGAAGATTGGAGCAGGAAAGATTGAATTATATAAGACTGGATCAGAGAAGACTGAACTGGAGAATATTGAACCAGGAAACATTGCACCAGGAAAGTTTAGATCAGAAAAGCTTGAACCAGGAAATACTGGATCATAGAAGATTTGACCAAGGTAGACTAGGCCAGAGAAGAATGGGCCAGAGAAGACTGAGCCGGAGAAGATTGAAACAGGGAAAATTAGACCAGAAGGATTGGACCAGTGAAGATTGGATCAGAGAAAACTAGACCGGTAACGATTGGACCAGTGACTATTCCACCAAAGAAGATTAGATCAGAGATTAGACCAAGGAAGATTAGTCCAGAGAAGACTGGATCAAGAAACATTGAGCCACGAAAGATTGAACCAGGGAATATTGGACCATAGATGGTTGGACCAAGGAAGATTGGGCCGAGGAAGCCTGGGCCGGAGAAGATTGAAATAGGGAAGATTAGACCAGAAAGATTGGACTACGGAAGATTAGATCAGAGAAAACTAGACCGGTGACGGTTGGACCAGGGACTATTGCACCAGAGATGATTAGACCAAGGAAGATTCGTCCAGCGAAGACTGGATCAGGGAAGATTACGCCAGGAAAGATTGAATCAAGGAAGATTGGACCTAGAAAGATTGACGCCGTGGCACCGGTTCAGCTATTGTTGTTTCAGTCTAAAGATGGGTTTTGCGTATTGAGAATCCTATTTGAAGTAATAAATACAGCCTATTTTCAATGCGTTGAAAAACCTTGATACTGTGTTTATCAGTAGATGATGGTTTTTGTTTGGCTTGATTTCTTTTTAACATTGTATCAACTTCTTATGGGTCATTTAATGCCAAATTTTCTTGTGTGCTTTGATATGTATTTTAACAAGTGTATTAATGGCATTTATGCGATCATTTTAATTAAACCTTGATTTTACATTTTCATGTTTTAATCCTAGTTTGGAGGATCCCTATTTTTCCATACCTGCGATCCAAACAGGTATTACCATCATCGCTCGGGTAGAACTCAGAAAAAATGTAATTAGGAGATTTCCCGGTCATTCATTCCTGCCGGCTGTAGTTTCTTGTTATACTCAGGACAAATTTTTTCATGGTTGCTATTTACACTAGAGTATATTTAGATTGGTGCGATATATCAACTAAGTGCCATACGTGATACACGCTTTGGGCGATCATGTCTCGATAGAGATATCACTGACTGGGCAAAAGATTATCCTGCAGTAGGTTGCGATTGCTTTCTGCGGTAGACTGGTTGTCAGCCAAGGATACATAACCCAATCTGTCCAATTATCTAACCCATAACTGGGGATAGTAACGGATTACTACCTTTCCCAATGGTATTTGTGCGTAAGTGAATATAAGGAATTCAATTGGAATTCGAACTCGGCTCCCCGATTTGTCGTTCTGAGTCGATATCTAGTGCACCAAAACGCACATATATCCACTGAATTAGCAATTGATAGGCTGCTTTTTAACAAGTTATTTTATAAATATGCTTAAATATATTAGAGTATTAATGCGTATTAAATAGAAAGCTATAAGTTACATGTGTTCTTCAAGTTCTTTAACGTGTTTTATTTTTTGACCTGGGTGAAAAGCTTTCAGCTCGAATTAAAATCTCAAAATCAGATGATGTGCATGGTCTCAACTCACAGAATCCCGTAGGATTACCGATATTAAGCAACGCAGAGCTTGCTCAGTACCTAAATGATTGACAGCTTCGGATATAAGAAGTGCTGTAGTCATGGCTTTGCGTTCGGTGAAGTGGATAACGACGCAGATATTTCTTAATCGGAAAGCTGAGTTCCAATTCCCGTTGTGTTCCATATATTCATTTAAGCGCAAATAACACTAAGAAATTTATGGATTCACATTTTCTCCTCTACATATGGGTTAAGTATTAAGCGTTGTATCTCTAAAACATTATCATCTTTCAAAGAAAAAATCTTACTCTCTAAAATATTTGCTAGATTCAGATAATCTGCAAAGGGTTCATAAGCCATAGAAGCAATCAAATCAGAATCTGACAAAGAAAATACAAATAGTTGTTGTAGCAAATTCTTGGAGCAGGTCCACAAAACTTTGTCTTGAAAGTGTAGTTCCGGGGAAAAAGAATTAGAGGAAGACATTATTAGACGGAGTGAAATTACTTTATTCTGTAGTAACCAACTAATATGTGGCATGTCTTATATAAACTTTCGCAAGATTGTCATAAATGTCTGGAAAAAGATAATGTTATTTTGCAATGTGCTACAATTAGAAACTGACTAAAGATAAAATATATACGCTCTAATTCTTGGTGGTCTTGGTTTGTTTCAGCAAGTTTATGCAACATCTTAACTAGCACTGGTGAGACGAAACTAGTCCTGGGAACCACTTCGCAATTTAAAACCTCACTGATTCTTGACAATGACTATAATTCTTTAACACTGTGTACTGTCGCTACACAATCACCCAGTAAGTACTCCCCACCAAAAAAAAAAAAAAAGAAGAAACCATATCTGCTGAATACTACCAGGGGCTGTATCTATTAATTAGATATCACATGTACCTGGTAGGGAGCACCTTGACTTGGTGTAATGGTTAATTAGCTTCTCTTGCTAGGAACTATCAAAACTGATTAGAGAGTTTGATCCTCACTGGGTACCCCATCTTTTCGACCTGGTACCCCTTAAGCGGCGCTTATAAAATCAACATATACTGGTAGAGAAAATAATGAATTAATCACAATATTAACTTTTGGCATTATTTCAAATAACATTAGGCTGGAAGAGGCATCAGTACTGGAAAAAATGGAAGCAGCAAAATGATTAAGAATCATATTTTCCTAAACATTTTTGTAGAAGCAAACATGTGTCTATATTTCTGAGATAAGGTAGTATTTACAGTATTTACATTATTTGGACTATTGTCTTCATATTTGTTACCATTTGTACGAAGTTTAGGGCGTTGTACGCTTCGGCCTTCTTCAGGTGCTAGAAATTTCGAACCGAACCCTTTATTAAAATCACTTGGGTATATCATTTTTCCCTGCCTAGAGCGATTTCTGGTACTCATGAGTTATCTCCCTCTAACCCTGTAAGTTACTTGATCAATTAGGGACACATGGCCCAGCGTATATAGACGTTGGTTAGTTCCTGTTACTTGACCCGAAGAGTTGTGAGTTCAATACCAGGCTACAGAAGTGGTGAATAAGTAACTTACAGGGTAAGATGGAGATAACTCATGACTACTAAAAGTGGCTCTAGGCAAGGAATAAGAATGATATATCCTGTGATTGTAATAAAGGATTCGGTTCGAAATTCCTAGAACTTGAGAAAAGCCAGAACCTACAACGGCCGAAACGGCGTACAGATGAGGACAATAGTCTGAATAATGTAAATATGAGAAGAAATTTTTAAGTTAAAAAAAAAAAAGCGACTGCTGCAGAAAATTAATGCTGGATGTTTCTTTATAAGGAAACAATGGATAGTATCATTATCATAAGCATTAAATAATTAGAAAACAGGGTGGAAATTACACAAAAATTGTCTGCAACCGGCATTAACATAATTTATTAAGGGAAAGTTTTTTCTTGCGGAATCTGTACAATAATATTCTATCGCATCGAAAGCACATGATACGTCGCGCCATTTCTTTGTTTCAGCGAAGAGATGAGTTTCAAGATGTGATCTTGCTATCTATTCTTTCTGAGGGCCTTTGTTTATCTAAAATTATTTCTAAATGGAACTGTGTGTGTGTGTGTGTGTGTGTGTGTGTGTGTGTGTGTGTGTGTGTGTCCCCGTTACCTATAGACTCCGAAACGGCTGATTTTCTTTAAAATTTACACAGTTGTACTATAAGCGTCTGCGAGTTTCTTAGCTAGTTGAGGTACCACCGATGAATATCGAAAATCGATAATCGAAAAAATCGGGTTATAGAAGGCGTGGTCCAATTTTAATCAAATTTGATACACTCATAGACAAAGACATAAGAAACGATATTCAGAAGTTTCAAGGTTGTAGTTCTTACAATAGTGCAGAAAATCGATAATATATATATATATATATATATATATATATATATATATATATTAAAAAAGGATTAATTCAAAGATGTTGAATAGCCATTTCGATATGAAGATCCCCACGGGGGACGACACATGTTGCTGAGGTGATGTGTCGTCCCCCGTGGGGATCTTCATATCGAAATGGCTATTCAACATCTTTGAATTAATCCTTTTTTAATATATATATTTGCTCTGTAATATTTTATTACATGGAGCTCTCTTCCTGTATCATTTTTTAATATTAAAATAAATTTTTAATATTAATTAGGATCGGTTTTTTGGAATTTACCTTCCTGCTTTTTTCCCTTGGATTGAAGTATCTGAATTAAAATATATATATATATATATATATATATATATATATATATATATATAAGGTAAGATGTTTGTGTGTGTGTCTGTTTATCTGCCTGTATGTCCTTTATACAAATCCACAATTTTTATCCAATTCACACCAAACTTCACACAAATATTCTTTAGGCTGAGTCTGAGCTCCAGGACCATTATTTTTAAAGCTTTCATTACACCCTAGTAACGCCGGGCTATACTGCTAGTAAAGTTATAGATATATCTAAATAGTAACTTTATTTTAGATTAGTGTACTGCTGCTGACAAAAATGACAACGAAGTAATGACGTGAGAATTATTATAAATATAATATATATATATATATATATATATATATATAAGTCATCCACATACATGCATGCTTCGCTGTATCATAGCTTATCAGTGTGGCTAGACATCTACTTGATTCAGGCGGGGATCGAAACTCTACCAATTTGGTTTCAGTCGGAGTCGCTAGCCCACTAGGCGCATGAAAAGAGAGAGAAAGGAAATTTTAACGTCTTAGATATAAGCGGTTTATACACATGCCAATCACCGGAAGAACTCAATTCATAGCTGGAGAGTACCGTGTAAATCACAGAAATGGTAACTATTTTTAAACTTTTCCTCTCTAGATAGCTCAATCGTAATGATATATCGTAATAATGTATTAGTCATCCATGTATATATATATATATATATATATAAATTCCGGTAAAGAAGACTCAAGGTTTTATGGTTTTGAGTTTTTGAGTGATGGAAATCATTTTTCAAACTAACACCAAATATTGCCAGAAAACGAGATAGAAAATAGAAATTGAAATTTCCGTGTCGCAATGTATTATTAATTTTTATATATAGGTTTTTATTATAATAGGGAGAATATATATATTCTTCACAAATCGACAACGGGATTGAAGCAAAATATAAAATAAGGCATTGTTAAACAACAAATACGCGACAAGAGTCTTCATAAAATGTAGTAAAAAGAATGAACGGAGGTGACTCTATCTCACTATTGTCTCTTTTGGCATGAGTGCGACAGAAGGAATATATATATATATATATATATATATATATATATATATATTTATTTATTTATTTAAAACTGTCTTTATTACAACAGAGCGGATTCCAGTCGAATCTAGAATATATTTCTATCTGATTTAAATACATTTTACACCTATCGATATTTGAATGATGCGAGTATCATAAAATTAAAAAAAAAAACGAGTTAACCCGGGATTATTTTTGTTCGTTTAATTTAATATTGCTACTATTGTTGAATCACTTATCTATCAGAGTAGTTGGTAATATGACCTGAAGACTAAATGTTGCTGGTCCACTTAAGGAATCAACGAACATTGCCAAGAGGTTTGGATATCATTCGGCTTCCTTAAGGAGCATAAAAATGAGTGCAATACGTTGGCAAACTGCAAAAATTTCTTCAATGATTCACTTATAAGATGCAAAAACCAATACACACATGCATGTATATTAGACTATCACAAGTATATATATGTATATATATATATATATATATATATATATGTGTGTGTGTGTGTGTGTGTGTGTGTGTGTGTGTGTGTGTGTGTTTGTGTGTGTGTGTGTGCCCGCACATGAGTATATATATATATATATATATATATATATATATATATATATATAGGTACACACACTGATATATAAATATTTATCAAGCGTTAATAAAATAGTACTCAATGCAATATGAGCAGTATATATTAACAAATATATATATATGAGCCTACATTTAAAGCACGACTCAGAGTTTCATGCACTACGCAATCATTAGGTGAATATTATGAACTGAGCGTTTTTTAGATTTTAATTTTGTTTTGGTTTTTGTTTTTTTTGGACCCCTGGTTGGAAACATAATATATGTGAATATACATAAAAAAATAATAAAAGAAAAAAAAAGAAAATGACAGAAAGAAAGAAAGAAAATCAATAAAAAAAATCTAAACTTATTTATAAATGGAAATTTGTGTCTGTTTGTGCACGTGTGTCTGTGTCTGTGTGTGTGAGTCCGTTACCTATAGACTCTGAAACGGCGAAACCGATTTTCTTGACAATTTACACAGTTGTACTATAAACGTCTGCGTGTGTTCGTAGCTAGGTTTTGTGTCGAGGTATCCCCGAAAAATATCGAAAATCGATAATCGAAAAAATCGGGTTATAGAAGGCGTGGTCCAATTTTAATCAAATTTGATACACTCATAGTCAAAAACATAAGAAACAATATTCAGAACTTTCAAGGTTGCAGTTCTTACAATGATGCAGAAAATCGATATTATATATATATATATATATATATATATATATATAAAAGGCAAGATGTCTGTGTGTGTCTGTTTATCTGCCTGTATGTCCTTTATACAAAACCACAATTTTTATCCAATTCTCACCAAACTTCACACAAATATTAACAAACGCGTTAAAAAAGACCATGTGTCCCATCTCTCTCAAGTGGAGGATAAAAGTAAATATCACCTCCGTGTTCGGCAAACTGGGCTCCCGGTCGTCCGGCTGGGGTCCGAAATAACTAAATTAAGGCAAAATAAAACCAGTTTAAGACCAGTTTAGACAGGTCTTGAACCTATCCACCGCGGTGGATAGGTAATATTTTGACCTGACCTGGACGTACGCGCTCATGTTCATTACATTAGAAAAGACCTTGTGTCACATCTCTCTCAAGTGGAGGAGAAAAGTAAATATCACCTCCGTATTCGGCAAACTGGGCCCCCGGTCGTCCGGCTGGGGTCCGAAATAACTAAATTAAGGCAAAATAAAACCAGTTTAAGACCAGTTTAGACAGGTCTTGAACCTATCCACCGCGGTGGATAGGTAATATTTTGACCTGACCTGGACGTACGCGCTCATGTTCATTACATTAGAAAAGACCTTGTGTCACATCTCTCTCAAGTGGAGGAGAAAAGTAAATATCACCTCCGTGTTCAGCAGGCAGGATAAAAATGTAATATATGTTCTCAGATACTCACTTCCTGTTCGCCAGCCGTCTGCAGCACTCGCCACCTAGTGGCGGATGGGTGGTTTTGAAAGACAGTGACCAGCTTTGACAACCTATGATGAGTTTCGATAAGGTATGGCTTGCTAAGACAACTTTTGTATACAGTTAAAGCTTAACTGAGGGCTGAGTAATCTTTAACCGAGTGTTCGCGCATGAGGTCACCACTTAAAAAAACGACTATGTGTTACATCTTGCCTCAGAGGAGAAGATGGGTAAATAAACCTTTTTTGGCCCGGAGGACAGGATCAAGTGTAGTATCTGTTCTCAGATGTTCACTTCCTGCTTGCCGGCGTGGAAGCAATGCCCAGCTAAGACTAGCTTTTCACCAACTTTGACAAGCATGACCAGCTTTGTACCCAGTTACCGCATAAGCGGGAGCTGGGTAATCTTTGACCAATGGCCTGAGCGTACGCGCTCAGGTTCCTCACATGAAAAACTGACCTTATGTCACAACTCGCATCAGTGAGGGAGTAGGGTAAATATCAAGAGTAGTATTTGTTCTCAGATACTCACTTCATGCTTCCCGGCGGAGAGGCAATGGCCAGCTAAGACCAGCTTTGTACCCAGTTACCGCATAAGTGGGAGCTGGGTAATCTTTGACCAATGCCCTGAGCGTACGCGCTCAGTTTCCCCATGTTAAAAACAGACCTTATGTCACAACTCGCTTCAGTGAGGGAGTAGGGTAAATATCAAGAGTAGTATCTGTTCTCATATACTTACTTCCTACTTGTCGGCCGTCTGCAGTACCATGACCTTTGTTAAGAAGGACTCTCCACTCAAATATGACGTCATCAAGTGTAGTCAAGCTAAAGGGAGATAATTCATTTAAGGGCAGATATTGATTGTTATGTTTAAGTGATTAAAATTTTCAAAATTGAATTAATGACATTAAAAGAATGACAAAACACAATAAATATATAAAAATGTTTTATTTACTTGTCTATTTATTTATTTATTTATTTATGAAATGTTTACAATTTTCTTTTTTATACTAACATTTTTTGCATTATTTTGTTATTTTTTTTTTTTGCAAACATTATTTGATATAGAATTTGTAGAAGTCCACACCAACATATTTTCTATATTAGGACCATCATCACAAGAATCTACATGAAATAAAATGTCATAATCTGACAAAATATGTACACAGCTAAATGTCGCTGATTTATTGAATAAAGAAAAGAAGTGTTTTCGTTAGTTTATCCAAAAGTACATAATTGTAGAGAACAAAATTTGCTCCTGTAGCAAAATTTGGGTGTAGCAGGGAGCCCTTGCTAATACCCTGAAGATAACAGTTACTGTCAGGGATTTGTTCTGCATTGTCTGTCATTGCTCTAGTTATTAAGTCTTTGCAGCTATTTCATTTTACCTTTTTGAAAACTGCATGACAACAATAACCTGCTAAGTAGACTATTACAGGCAAAGCTTCCGTATATTTAATAGTATCATCTGTTACATCTATATTAAATTTATGAATATCTAACTATTGAACATCTGTTATATCATTCTAGTTAGTTTCTTGTAAATTAATGAGATCAATACTTTTGTTATTAAGCGGCAGATTTAATTTGAAAACTGACATTCATTTTTTCTCACACTCAAATAATTGACGTATCGATATATTATACTGACCACCTGTAAATTGTCGGCACTGGCCAAATCTTAACTCCAGGTGATCCATCTGTAATTTACCTGGTAATATATATTTCATTTTTAATTCTTCTATGCAAGAAATAGCCAGTTGTAGAATAGCATGTATGGTATGATGTAAAGGTTTCCCTTGTTAGCCTCCCACTAATCTCTGGAATATTATTCCAACTCTCTAACCAGTTATAAAAAGTATTAAGAAATATAAAATTTGGATCACTGTTTTTATTATTAAGTGGGTTAGCATATTTATTGTTAAGCCTGCGACCTTTAAATGGGTTTTTGACATTTAATATTGTCCACCAAGTATGAAATACCTTTATATATTCTGCAACTTCAGCAAAGTTTGGTAAACATTTCTGATTCCCTAAAGTCAACAGTCCTTGAATGGTGTATTCAGTAAAACTTTGCATAACAAAATTTACATTTTGCCTTTCCAAATTATTAGGATAAAGAGCCTTTGAAGTTAATCGGTAGCAATATTTAAGAAGTGACTCTGATTCAAGTTTGTGCATTTCCAGTAAAGTAGTAAATGGGGCTTCGAGAAGAGTATCTGATTGATTATCTTCATTATCATAAAACTTAGGGAATTTCATGCATTTGTTATCATCTTTTTGGCCAAGCCAGTTGTTTCTTATGAACTATAAAATGTGAACAGAATCAAATATGAAGAAAAGAGGCCTAGACTTAATAAATGGGTGTTGATATAAAATTGAAAGTTTTGAGGGGTTACAAAATAATGACATGGCTTTCTTATTAATAGTATTATTATCTGTTATAATAGATATTATTTTGAACCCTAATAACCTCTACTCCAATTATTACCTGTTTTAATATGTCAAATAAAGTTTGTACTTTAAGACATTTAGTAGGCATAATATGCACAACATCCTTGTATTTTGAACAGACACTGCTCAGCATGAAATCAAAGGCACTTGTTGCAGCCTTATAACTACTGCAGGCTAAGCCAACTACATCCCACCTTTAAAATCAAAGTATGGCTTTAAATAAATCTCATCGACAAGTAAAGATATTGTCTTATCTTCCTGCGATAATAATTTTAATTTATTCTTTATGTACATCAAAAAATTATTGTCATCTTGTTCAGCTACAGGATTCTTATAGTTTGTTAGAGTTAATCTTCTGATGGTAGAATAACTGGGCCAAATGAGTTTATTACAATCTCTGAATAGTCTGTAACCTTTTGGAGAGCAGTTGTAAAATAAGGAACAAAAAAATTTCTGCTGAATACTCTAACTTATTTTTTGTCATTAGATATAACTGTTCACATATAAATTTTAGGATTGTAAAATTTTTAAAAGACTGGCCTTCAATCAATCACAACAAGAAAATTACTAAATTCAACAAAGCAATCACATTTGCACAGTTGGCTTTGTGTTCCTTAATATCAAGTTTTCTCATATTATTAAGTAAATCTTCAAGAGTGATAATATCACTTACATGTGTAGGAATTTTATATTCCCCTATAAATTGTATTTGTACATCACCATAGAAAACATGTATTGTGCAGTCAGTTGCAACCTCAAGAGAGAGAATTATTTTTGGATATGGGGATTTGATGATGTGACATATAAAATGTGTCCCCTGCTTTCTAATAATACTCCAGTATTGTTGGTCCAGAAAGTTTAACTTTTTTTTCAAGTTCGTCGAGGTTTTTAAACCCCTTTTCTTTTTGGTATTCTACCTCATCGGTGATACTTTGTGCCAAAGCACTTTCCAATGAGCAGTTTTCCAAACGCATTTTCCTAAAATCTGGTGATTCTCTCATAGAGCTTGTTGAGGTCATGTAGGAGGGACAATTGGAGAATTTAGTTGGGATAGCCCCTTCTCGTATGCGTGGATTCTTAAGCTTAGCTGTTAGCCTTTTTCCACTTTTTTCATCAAAATGGTAAGTTTCCCATAAAATGTCCTTAGCATTAAAATGCAGTTAAATGACAGAGTAATTGATCCATAATACACTGATAGGTAAAAGAACAGATAAAATGTAAAACAAAAAATTAAAAACATTTTATTTTATGGACATCAATTCATTTTTTTTTTGTACATGCAAGGATTTTAAACGAGAGAATGTTGTTCTGATATAAGGCTATTCACTGAGCATCCATAAAAAAGCTTTTACCGACATAAAATCATTTTTCATTAGCAAAAGTCTCACGTGAGAGAATAATATTCTTCAATTTTACCTGACACAAGGCCAATAAGTATTCGTCAAAAAACTCAAACTTCATTTTTATGAATATCCATTCATTTCGTTATTTTTTACGTGAAAAAAGAAACCCT
Source organism: Ascarosepion bandense (assembly GCA_037127315.1). Taxonomy (NCBI): domain Eukaryota; kingdom Metazoa; phylum Mollusca; class Cephalopoda; order Sepiida; family Sepiidae; genus Ascarosepion; species Ascarosepion bandense. The sequence continues at coordinate 1,554,651 of JBBBDQ010000468.1, forward strand.
CTACAAAATGAAATAATGATTCGAATCTCATAAAAATTTTAATAGAAAAAGAAAAAGGTTTTTTTTAGAAATTTTAGTTTATCAGTCGGAAATTTTTTTAAAGAAAATAAATGTTTTAATTAGTTTTTACTAGGTTCAAAAATATTATTGCTGCTTAAATTCATTAAAAGTGATTTTTAAACACGAAAATCATCAACAAAGAGAAAATTCAATTCAAACAACATGTTAAAATTTTAAAAAAAGCTGGAATTAAATAAAAGTTTTCTTCACTTCACATAAAATTCTGAAATTGATTTTAAGACATAAAAACGTTACTAAATAAGAAATTGTTAACTTACTCTGCTATACTTGCTAACTGAAAAATCTATCCGTTTGATGGCCGGAAGCCATTTGTTGCACATTTCTTGATTTTTGGGAAATCTAAACACGCTAACTTTTGGCCCTTTAGGATAATTTCCTTGGTAGTTAGGATCAACACAATAAAAAAGCATTTTCTTTCAAGTGGACAAAACTGAAAATGAAACTTATTGGTAAAGTGAAACTTATTAGTAAAGTGAAACTTATTAGTGAAGTGAAAAACAACGTGTTCGTAGAACGAGCTTCTGAACGTATTATGGCGTCTCAACTGACTACACTTGCTGACGTCACAACAAACATGGCGGGTAGCAAGAGAGCCTTTTTAACGAAGGTTACGGCAGCACTCGACACTTGGTGGCTGTTGGGTAGGCTTGGGAAGCAATGCCCAGCTTTGATAAGTTACGACCGGCTTTGATGAGATATGACCAGCAAAGACTAGCTTTGTACCCAGTTACCGTGTTGGCGAGGGCTGGATAATTTATGATCAGTTACCCCAGTGTTCACACACAGAGTGCAAACTTTAAAAAAACCGACCATGAGTCACATCTCTTCTCAGTAGGGGAGGATGGGTAAATAACGCCTTCTTTCGTAGGTGGACAGGACTGAAGTGTAGTATCCGTTTTCAGATACTCACTTCGTGATCGTCGGCCGCCTGCAGCACTCGGCAACTAGTGGCTTGGTTTTGGAAGACAATGCCCATCTTTGACAAGTAATGATCAGCTTTTACAAGCTAAGACTACTTTGTACCCAGTTCGTGGGGGCTGGGTAATTTTTGACCAGTTACCCCAGCGTTTGCGCCCAAAGTCCAAACGTTTAAACAAATGGTCAGGAGTCCAATTTCGCCTCAGTGGATTATTGATTTCAGTTTTGGATTTTCTTCTTATGTTCTAGGTTTAGATTTTATTTCTCATGCTATTTTTATGTTTTTTTAATACTTTTTTTAAATTATCAGTACAACTATAAAATCATTTTAGACTATTTTTATTGAACATCTTGCTGAACGAATTATATTTCAAAAAATATATCTCTGTCAAAGAGAAAATTTTAGCCTAATTTACTTCTAGCCTTTGGTTGAATGGTGGTGTATACTAAATAATTTTTCAATTTCTATTTTTTATTTGGGGGTAGATATTCTCTCTGAAATATTTAATATTAGGGTATTTATATCAAATATTTTAAAAACATTATTATAAAAATACTGTGTATTTTAAATACATCTTCCTTTGCGGAATTTGTACCAATTCTATAATCTATGGATGAAGGCACATGCTTTATAATGGATGGAATAATGGTTAGATTTTAAGTGGATATATAAAGGATTGTATTTGTTTTTTGTTTTTTATAAGGTTGGTATATACTATTTTATAAATCACATCGAGGAAATTTATTTTTTCATATTTGTAATAGTAGTAACTTTAAATTAAGGTTTTAAACTCTCTATGTATTAACTTTATAATTTTTTCAATTTTAAAATTTGTGTAATTTCTCACAACCATAAGGACATCATCCCTGTATATTCCAATATATTCTGTATTTTTATCATTATGGGATGTAAGAATATATAGAATAAATAAGCCAGTGAGATTGGAAGACTCTGCAGAGTCGGGGGATTTCATTGTAATAACAAAATTGTCTAATGAATTATTTATTATTGACTGTTATTTATTATGAACGAGAACTGATCTTTCTGGATTCATATTGATGCTACTTTCATCCTCCGACAACAGTGGGAAATTCCAATGCAGTTATAAACAGTTTCCTTTTCTGCTCCCCTCTCTATATTAATTCTTTAATAAGCAAACGTATTGTTTTCTGCATTTCTAAATTTGATATCATTTTCACTAAAGTTACCGAACATTACCTGATGACGAGATAAAAACTTTAAATCTCGAAACATAAAAATTTTTGTGTGGCATTGTAAATTAAATTAATTTTAAATAAAAAATTAATAATATTACGCTCTAAGATCTACGGATAACTCTGGATTCTATACCTATTGGTGCACTTCATCTAGATATATATATATATATATATAGAGAGAGAGAGAGAGAGAGAGAGAGAGATATTAGTCATCCACATACAAGCCTGTTTCGCTGTATCACAGCTCATCAATGTGGCTAGACACATCCACTTCCTTCTGGCCTGGATCTAAACTCGACCTATCTGATGTCAGTCGGAGTCGCTACCCACTAAGCCATAGGCGCATGTAATCAGAGAAGGGAAATTTTAACGTGTTGTATATAAACAGTGTATACACACACCAGTCACCGAAAGATCTCAATTCCTTTCTAAAGAGTAATGCTCCTATACATATATATATGTGTGTGTGTGTGTGTGTACATATATATATATATATATATATATATATATATATATATATGTATGTATAGACACATCGTTACGCTTGTGCAAACAAATTTAAACGTATATTTACATATGTATATATGGCTCTCGGTAATTGATAATAAAGCTGTTCTTGATGTATAATAATATAATATATATGAGTCTGCGTGTGCGCGTGTATGTGTTTGTAAGTGTGTGTGTGTGTGTGCGTGTGTATGTGTGTGTTTGTGCGCGCTTACTTAAGCTACCATAGGTAATTATACATATACAAAAAATGTAGACTCTTTCTAAAGGAGAAAATAGCTATTGTTACTTTCTCAGACAAACACAAATTACAAATAAACGATCAGAACAAATCTAAAATGCAAATACGAAAAGAAAATTTTACTAGATTATTTAAAACTCGAAAGCTAAAAACGAAGGAAAAGAATAAATAAATGAATAACAAATAGAATAAAATAAATAAATTAGCAAAATAAAATAATCTAATTCAATAAACAAATAAAGAAATTAAGTCAATAATAAAGATTAACAAACTACGAATACACTCATAAATACAAGCAAAATAACAATCAACAGCAAGTGTGAAAGAAATCAGCAATAAATAATGAGTAAAAAGCTTTTCCAAACAATTCTATATCTAAAAAACTGAATTTGGCTCTTTAATTATTTGTACTCAGTCCCCCGTAGAATAACTGAAAACATAACCGTAACTGCCCAAACAATAACCGTTAGAATAATAAAATAGATTTAACCATAATGCACTGACCAGCATATATAAATAGCAAAAACACAAAACATACAAAACATTACGCACTTGGCCTAAAAATTGCTTTTAATCATCAAGCAGACTGCCGCTGCGGTGGCTGTTGATCTCAATGCCTAAAAGTTTCTCTCTTAGCTGATTGATGTTACTTACTTCCAGCGTCCCGACTTCAGAGTTTTGTAAACTGATCTGTCCTTCCACTTTTCAGGGGTATCAGCGGTTAACTGTGTATATTTCTTGATTTTTCTTTTTTATGCACTTGAGTTTGGTGTAAATTGGCATTTGATCACCAGACCTGAAAACCAACAGGACTGAAACCACTAAATCTAAAACCACCAGACCAAAACCACCAGACTTGAAACCACTAGACCTGAAACCACCAGACCTGAAACCACCAGACCAAAACCACCAGACCTAAAACTGCCAGACTTGAAACCACCAGACCAGAAACCACCAGACCTGAAACCACTCGACATGAAACCACCAGACCTGAAACTAACAAATATTTTTTTTGAAATGAAAGATCTGGTTAACAGGCTGAAACCGAAAACAACTTCTGACTTAAGGAATGTAATTCCTAATACACTTCCTGATATGAATGTAAAAAGGTGTCAAATGGTTTGTAACAGTTTTCCGGGTAGTATTCACCGTTGACTTGCGAACATGAAGGGGATCATATTGAACATGTTGAATAAATATTTTATCATAACAAGTGATGTCATTTTGATGCAAAAATTCCTGCAAATTTTCTATAACTATCTATCTATTAGGATGAAAAGAGGATGTCTTTTCTTTTACAAGCACATCTATCTATCTATCTATCTATCTATCTATCTATCTATCTATCTATCTATCTATCTATATAAGTAAATTAACCTAGTGAGCCAACAAACCTACCGAGGTTTCACCTAAACAGATCTTCAGGTATTGAGCGCTTTTTTGTTATTGATTATTCGTCTCAAGTTTTTTCTTTGGGCTACGTACTGACTCGGTCCAAATCGCTTTGGCTGATGTTAATGTGCTTAGCTCTTTCTTTTTTTACAACCATTTTTTCCTTACGCGTATATCCGCGGAGGGTTTTTCGAAACGAGTATAGTGATAAGTTGGAATTTATATATATATATATATATATATATATATATTATGTATGTTAATCTATTTCAGTATCATTTTTTATAAGAAAAGGTGAGATTGGGAAAAAGCCGGGGCGCAAATTGATATGTTGGTCGTACTGGACGGCGGCGCTCTCGAGGAATTTCTTTCTGAATAAATTGCTTACATTTTTTATTAGTGTGGCATTTTTTAAATCAAAATTGTGGTCGAATTTATTTCTGTGAATCACTCATGCATTTGTTAGATTATTATTATTAGTGATGTCTCTTTTGTGTTTATATATACGTTTTTTTAAATTTCTACTTGTTTCTCCGATGTACATTGAGGAACAATTTCGGCAATTTACTTTGCATATACCTGCTTGTTCAGTATTATGATTTCAGTTATTTTTACATACTACAATGTCCATACTAGTTTTCGAAGTATTTGTTACTATGTGTTTGTTTTTTTAGATGGGATAAATTCTTTTGGATAGTAGATGCAATACAGCTGGTGGATAGTATAATGTATCTGTTATTGTTTAGATTATTATTGTTAACAGTGTTGTTTTTGTTGATGTCGTATAAATTATTGTTGTGTATTTTTGTTTAGAAAACCACACAATATAAGATATGAGATGAAAAATGTAACTATATTGAACAAAAGATATACAGCCTGTACGGTTATTAGAATAAGGAATACTTGTCAAATATATACAAAGAAGGAAGTCCGGGTAATAAGTCTATATTCTTTCTGACCAACGAGCGGCGGTTCAACTGCTCTGACAAGCAACAACAACCCGTTCTCTGTAGGCAGGATTATTTGTATACCATGGAAGAGTTCATAGAGTGTGTAAATAAGGGTGACTCTTTAACAATTATGTGCCTTTCTTTTTGCATTGTCAATAAAGTGATACAGGTACTGTATTTTTCTGAATGTGTTTTCTATGTATTTTTCTTCTTTTGTTAAATACTGAGGGCTGCAGATTCTTAGTGCTCTTAAAAAGAAGACTATAATAATATCAGATTTGATTTTGGAAAAGTGGTTAGAATAGAAATTGATCAGGTCGTTTTTGTTGGTAGCTTTTCTATAGATGTTAAAATTGAGTTCGTTGTTATTTTTATGTAATATGATTTCTAGAAAAGGTAGAATATGATTAGATTCAGTTTCGAAGGTAAAGTCTATTGTAGATTCAATGTTATCGAGTTTATTGACAAGATCTGCTCTGTTAGTAGTTTCTGGATAGATTAGAAGGGAGTCGTCGATATATCTAAAGTAGGAGGAGTTTGGTGGCAAAATGTTTATGAAACAATCTTCATTGAAAGTGAAGAAACGTTGCTTAGTAATTAGATAGCATAGTTTTATGATTTTATGCGTAGGTAGAGGTAATTTTGTTTTTGTTTTTGTTTTTGTTAAGTGTGTTTTTAATTGATTTAGGCATTTATCTATAGGAACATTTGTGTATAAGGATTTTATCTTGTCATGTGTTTGTTTTTATGTCTATGTTTTTTAGTTTGTTCAAAAGGTCACCAGAGTTTTTTATATGTCACGGACAGATTGTGCCGAGAAGTGATGTTAAGTTTTTACTTAATTTCCCAATCTCACATTTTCTTATGGATATGATACTGAAACAGACTAATATACATAATAAAAAACCCAAGAAAGACGAGGAGCCCTCAAATAAACAAGGAAAAAGTAAAAGTCGTGCTTGGATCATGGTTGGTTAGTTGTGGATGAAATAAAGCTATCTGAACAAAATCGGTGTTATAACTCACCAAGGTTCATATGAGCTTAAGATAAGATAATAAGATGTTGAGGAAGAGTAATGTTATAAAAGAACGCCGCTTTGCCCATGGAAGCACCCAGAACCGTTCTCCTACACAAAAAAAAAACAAAAAACAGAGAAAACAGGCAAAAATGGTTGATTTGTATCTAATGCCTTAAAGATCAAACTAGTTACACAGGGTGTCCATAAATTTTGTTTGCATTTTAAAATATTTATAACTTTATTTGTGTTTGTGATAGAAATAATCTGTAAAAATATTATAAAGTTTAATGTACGTAATTTTACGTTTAATTATTGAATAATTCTTAACTACAAAATTTGCAACAATTTTAAATAAGTAAAAAGATATTTTCTTTTTTTTCAGAATCAATTTGATCCATGTCTTCTAGTGACATGTGAAAACAATTGTTTATGCAACCAAATCTAGTTCATTAGAAGATTTGAAAGCTAAAATAACTAATGTGACTCTAGACATTACTGTAAAACAGTTGGCAAATGTTTCATGTTAACTGCAAAATCGTATTACCCTTTATTTTACTAATGATGGAGGATATGTGAAAACTTAAATAAAGTTTCAATAAAACCTTAACAAATATAGATTTACTTCTTTCTAATCTGTTTTACAAATTATTTCTATCGCAAATACAAATAAAGTTATACATTTTTAAATGGTACACGAACTTTACAGACACCCTGTATTTCATCCTCACCGATCGGTTACCGAGAGTCACAAAGAAATTATGTACCCCGAGGTTACTCTGTGACTTGAAAAAACTATTAGGACTCAAACTCGTAACTGACCTCAAGTGGAACTCACACATACGATTCATTACAGTAAAATTATCGATTCCTTTTACCGCTCCCTTACGAATCCAGCTCGTCATTTTATCCTCTTCCTTTTAAAGAGAGAGAGAAAGAGAGAGAGATCAAGTCAAACATGAAATACTATTGTCATATTTGGAAGAAAGTTTCTTAGTCATCACTTTCCGGTATCAATACTGTTCAAAAGCATCTCTGAATCTGGTGTTTGACATCATTTTCTACCCTCCAACCTCTCTTCCATGCACAGGATACGGTGAGCCTCTGAATGTTCTGTAGCTATTTCAACAGAAACTGCTCGGATGAACAACATTTAGTGCCGCTAGCTCTATCCATCACGGCTAATACTCGACATACCACTTATATTGTACCAAACTACCCATATTGTGTCGTGTTCCATCGGTGGGGAAAAAGTTCCACTCGAAAAGCTTCTTCTCGCGAACCACTGAAAGTACAGAACATCCTGAGATTAGATGGTCTATTGTTTCCTTGTATTTGTCACAGAATTTGAATTTTGGATTCACATTATTGCGTATTATATTTGCCTGAAAGTTTCTAGTAAAAAACTGTGGCCTTGCGCTACCAGAATAAAGCCTTCAATTTCAAACTTTAATCCAGATGCACGTAACTAACCATCGAGGAGTATTAACTTTATCAACAATGAGTTTATTAACACGTTCTGGATATGGGCCATGCAGTGTTTTGTCTTGCCTGCGTTGTTTTATCTGTTCAATGGTTTTATTCTTGGCTTTATTTTTCATATTTCTGCTGCAACAGATAGTTCTTGGGTTCTGTTTTGGTTTTCTACAGAATCTGCAAAATGTAAATCTTATTTGTATTTACTTCCGTCTTTCATCATTGAATATTTTTTTCTGTTTTAATGTTTTTTTCACTAATTGTGAAATCCAGTCTTTGTTGTTTCTATATATGTTAGTAAGCCAATAGTTGTTATCTTGTACAAAAATTCTAGCTAAATAAAACATCTTCCTCCTTCTTTACGGGGTATGTATAGGCGGTCTACATCAGACTTTTGATGATGCAACTTATGTTTAGAAAAGAGCTTTCTTGTCTTAGAATCCATTCGTCTGATGTCGTTTAGAGTCCAGTTGAAGATGTTGAAGCTATATTGTACCACTGAGATGGCAAGGTTATTAATGGCTATAATTCTTTTCTGAGAATCCAATTCAGTTTTTAATATCAGTCGTAGCCTTTCTAATACTCTTTGCGCATTATTTCTTTCATTTTTATGGTGAATTTTTTATGGTGAATTTTTTCACTCTCATTTACACCTAGGTATTTATAAGCTTCTTCTTGCTCTAAATCTTTTATTGTTACAGCAGGGTCTAAGCTAATTGAAGACGTTTGTTGTAGCGATCCTCGTAAAACTGTAGCTTTAGCACATTTATTCAAATTGAATTTCATTCCAATATCTTCACTGAAGCATTTTACAGTTTGCAGAAGATCTTCCAGCTCATTATCATTCTTAGCATACAACTTTAAGTCATCCATGTAAAATAGATGGCTTATTGTCTTTTTAGCTATTTTATAACCACATTCTGTCTTGTTAAGTTGACTGGTTAATGCTATTATTTATATGCAAAATAGTAAGGGAGACAAAGTGTTACCTCGAAATATACCTCTTTTGATGTTTATTCCCCAGATTTATAGGTTTCATTTAAATGATTGAGGTAAAGGGTTGTTTTCTATATCGACATACATTGTTTGATGAAATTGATGAGGAGAGATGATACCTTGTACATATGTGACACTATCTTACACGGTGATGCTTTCGCTTCTTCCGCGGGGATACTTTCCTTTGGTTGGTTTAAAACAACGGAGAGAGAAATTGATATTCGTGACATTTTATTGCGTCACGCGATGTGAGCTTAAGGAAAAAATAATAATTTTAGTACCATCAAGTGCTTCTAAAAGCATGGAAATATAAAATAAAGTTATTTGGGATAAATATAAATTGCTCGTCTTTCATGATTTTCGCCTCTTTTATGTTCAATATTGATTTCTCTTAGATCTGGAGTGTATTCCACTAATCTGAAGAAGCGTTGACAAAACAAGTGTCAGAGTGATTTGATAAGGTCACCCAAGGTCAGGGCCGCTGGTGAGTACATCGGGTCCGTGCGAATCTAAAATAGAATCAAGCTCAATGTGAGTTGGCAAAATCTCATTCGTTGAGCTAAAGACATCCGCAAATCGAGTGGACGAAGACCGATTTTCATTGGCCAAAGACTGTGGGCCGGCCGGATTCCCAGAGAGGATCGAAATTGGTTATAAAAATAGATGCTCGACACAAAAAATTCAGTTGGAGAGCTAATTAGCTCAGATTTTCGGCAGAGTGCCACCGCCGTCAGTACCCACACACACTCCGCAACGGCCGCTCCCATTCGGCACATTCCGTCAGATTCCGTCAAGAACCCGAAAGAACTTTGCTGTTTTAGAAGTACATTTCAACGCTAACAAAATTTAAAGTAAACATTTCAATTAACGATTAGAAGCTTTGATGCTTTTGGCGAACTTTCTCTCTCCGTTACAACCAGCATTTTAAACAACTGTATATCATTTTCGACAACTGTATACTTGGGAAAAAACAGACATTGTTTTTTTTTTCTTTATATAAAGACATTCTACGTAGCTCTCCAGGCGTGTTCGACTTCGTTCATTTATTTTATTAATTTTTTTGGTGCCGTGTTTATTTTTTTTCAACTCATAAGTGTACACCAGTGTCCGGACTGGCTAAAAGGGACCACTATTGAAATTGCACGACGAGACTTCTGGGATCTAATCACAAAGTGAGACAGTGGCCCGTTGTTGCAAAAGACGTCCTGTAGTCCAGCCTTTGTGGCGACATCATGGGACAGGACCGCGACCAGGTGGCAGTATCACGACCGTCAGGGAGAATGAGCGTCACATAAGGGCTACCGTGCCCTGTGCGATATCAAAACTGGTTGCCGCCGGGCGAATTGAGGGCCAGCCGCACTGCAGTGTCACACATATTTAAAGTCCTTAAGATCCAGGAATGTGGTACACTATCGAATGCCTTACGATAATCTATCCAGGCAATACGAAGATTTTTCTTTGCATTGAAGCAGTTTTCAAAGTTCATCCTGTTTATAAGTAATTGGTTTTTACATTCGTAACAGCCACGTTTGCACCCGTTTTGTTCAGGCGGTAGTATGTCATTTCTTTTAAAAAAGAAATATGTCTGTTTTGTTAAAATAGATGTTAATAGCTTGTATGTTGTCGGAAGGCATGTTATTGATCTGTAGTTTTTCAGGTTATTTGTGTCATTATTCTTGGGTAGAAGAAATGTAATTCATTTGGTCATTGATGCAGGAATTTTAGTGGGATCGTTAACTATTGAAGTTCTTTGGCTAGTTTTTTATGTTTTGTATTTAAATAATATCGCCTAAAGTTAGGAATTTTATCTGTCCCTTATTATTATTTTTTTATTTGGTTTCTGGTGTTTACACTTTTTTTAAGGGAAAGAGACTTTGATTTCAAAATCTTTGTATTTTAATTTTTTTTAAAGATCTTCAGTTGTACATTACATTATGTAGTTTTTGCCATGTGAATAACATAAAACACATTTTGTTTTTTGCTATCCTGTCCCAATGTTATTTCCTCGCAAGTGAATATAACTTGAATTTGAACTCCGGCTCTTCGATTTCTCGTTCCCAGCCGATATCCACAGCAACAAAATGGTTAAAAGTTCCTATGTCTGTAATCGGGTCTGAGTGGTGTGCAGACCTTTTTTCCTCTTCTTTATTATTATTATTATTATTATTATTATTATTATTATTATTATTATTATTATGTCATTTTTCATTATAATTCGATTTCTGCTGTGATCGCACTAACTACCAAGTCTACAGGAAAACCTAAGGCCGTGGTGTGTTGTTATGGGTCCATTTCTTTTTTTTTTTTTTATATTTCGCTAACATCCCTAGTGTTACATAGACAAAGTTCCCCTTAGTGTGTGGGTTGTACTTAAGAAGACAAGTTTTTGTATATCTCTTAAACTGGGATTTCCAGGGATTCTTTCAATATGTTGTTTTGTTCCATTTTTTATCATTCCAAGTGCACCTACTATCACTGGCACGATTCTTGTTTTCAATTTCCACATTTGTTCCATTTCAATTTCCAGGTCTTTATATTTTGACAGTTTTTCGAATTCCTTGGTTGCTATGTTATAATCCCCTGAACAAGTCATATCAATTAATAAGCAGGTTTTTTCTTTTTGGTTTTAGCAATAATGTCCGGCCTATTTGCTTCGATTTTTTTGTCTGTCGAGACGGTGCAATCCCACAGAAATGTGACATCTTCTATTTCTGTTATTGGTGCTGGGCAATATTCATACCAGTATTTGTTCCCACATTTTCCATTGTGTAAATATTGTCCAGTGTAAATATTGCCCCATTCTATCATGACGATTTTTATATTCATTTCGGGCAAGTACAGAACATCCTGATTGTCTATTGTTTCTTGGCATTTATCACAGAACCTGCAATTTGGATCCACATTATTATGTATAATATTTGCCCAACAGTTCCTAGTAAAAGACTTTGGTCTTGCGCAGCAAGAATACAGGTGTCAGTTTCAGACTTTAATCCAGATGCACGTAACCATAGATTATTATCATTATTATTATTAGGCAAGTTGCAAAAGTAGGAGTATGACTAGTGAAATCTTAAAAACTCCTGGGTTCTTACACAAAGAAAAACAAAAGGAAGTTCATTTTGATCAAAATGTATTAAAAGAGAGTTTAGATTACTGAACGGCTGATTCTGAATTGAAGATACCATTTACACTATTTACATTATTTGAAACATTATCCTCATCTTCATTATCATATCTACGACGTTTCAGCCGTTAAACGATCTGGCCTTCTTCAGGCGATATTTCTTAGAATTTCGAACTGAACCTTTTATTTAGTCAACGGTAGTTATAACATTCCAAAAAATATCTAAACCGAAGCGTAGAACGGCTGAAATGTCGTGAAGATGGCAATAGAAATGAAGGCAACAGTTTAAACAATGTAAACAGTGTAAATAACTAATCACAGAAATATAGGCAGATGTTGAGAGGATAAGGTATTATTCATGAGTTTATATTGGAGAGGATGTGAGGTCAGTGAGTAACATGTTCCATGTTATTTTCGTTTTGTGTAAATCAACTGAATTTCTTTTTATGTAACAAAAGGCGTAATGTGTAATCGACAATTTTTAAGCGTTATTTTCTTGTAAATATAAACATCATCTTTTATTAATCATTCTTGCAGTCATCAGGCAAATTTCTATGAAAACAAAGAAAACTATTGAAATTATTGGTTTTATTTCCGTATTCAAATTAAAGCAAAAATAAAAACAGTATTTACATTATTCAGACTACTGTCCTCATCTTTCATGCCATTTATACGATGTTTCGACCGTTGTACGCTCCGGCCTTATTCAGGTGCTATGAGTTTCGATCCTCTATCACTGGGATATATGAGTTTCGATCCTCTATCACTGGGATAAAAAATTGTAATATGAGCTTTTAAAAAATACTAGAGAACACCATTAAGATCAAAAATACTAGGGAAAACAATTAAAATAAAAAATTGCAATATGAACTCTAGTAAAAAGGTTTATGGACATTAGGTTTATAAGTCCCAAAAATTTACTTATTCTTGTTCTTAAGGACGTTGGTTAGTTCCTGTGACTTGACCCAAAGAGGTGTGAGTTCAATACCAGGCTACAGCAGTGGTGAACAAGTAACTTACAGGGTTAGAGTTACTTGTTATGACTCCAGAATGAATGAATGGAGTTCATATACCCCAGTGATAAAGGGTTCGGTTCAAAATTCCTAGCACCGTAAGAATGCAGGAGCGTAAAACTGCCGAAACGTCGAACAAATGGCAACCAAGATGAGGACAATAGTCCTAATAATGTAAATACTGTAAATACTACCTCATCTCTGAAATATAGACATATACTAAAAAAATGATGTTAGTTCTCTGTTTAAACTACATCTAGAAACAAGGCCTCTGATCAAGACATAAAAAGATCTAATGAGCGTTAAACCACTTCCAAGTTACTACTCTTCCCAAGTACAGCTTAAACTCGAATGGTATCACCCGTTAGAATTACAGATATGGGCAAATAGTGACTCTTCCATGTAAAAAAAGCAAACTCTATGAAAATACAAACAGTACCTTTTATAAAAGAAAAATTACCAACAATGCATATTTATACAAAAAAACTGAACAATAGGTTTTATAATAGAAAGACTAACAATACATTTTAGAAGCAAAATGATCAACCATAAATTATATCAATTACGTTCAAAATACTTTTTTGCATATTACTCGATTCTCTATGTAAATAAATATACTTTTTAATTATATATATATATATATTAAAAAACAGAGCATGTATCCAAATACGAATAAGTATTAAAATAATCTTTAAACAAATAAATTAAAAAAACATAGTATACAAACTATTTAGATTTTGGCATTAAATTCATGGAAATTGATATGCCGCTAAACAAAATCAGCCAACCAATAAGCCATTAAAATAATGTCTAAGGTTTAAAATGTAAATAGCCTAAAATATATTCTACATAATTGAGCGGATAAAACTTTTTCTTCTTCATATCTCATTCTCTAAGGAAAATTGAAACATTTTAGGTTTATAAACCTTTTCTATTTCTTTCTCGTCCTATCATATTGTCGGATTCAATCCATATTTGATCTCTATTTAATTGCATTTCATACATACACACTCACATACATACATACACACAGACACACACATATATATATATATACATACATATATTTTTATAAGCGTTTCACACCGAGCAAGGCATGTCACTGCCACTACTGCGCAGGGGGCTACATAGAGTGGAGAAAGGATGATTAAATATAGGAAATGTCAGAGGGATACCGAGAATGAGGGTTGGGTAGATGAGAGTGTTCTGAGAATAATTGGGAGTTAGTGTGATAGGAGGTGTCTATTGACCCTACATTTAAACACCTGGAGATTGTAGCTGTCAGGAAAGCAAACTTGTGGAAGGGAGTTCCACAGGCGGGAAGCGCGAGAAAAGAAGCCGTTGGAGTAGAATTTATGGTTACATCATATTTGTTTAACTGTAAAAGGGTGGACCCTAGTTGCTAATCTAGTATCTCGTGTAAATTCGTGCTTAGGCGGCACCAGTGATCTAAGCTCATCGGAGCAGAAGCCATGAAAGTACTTGTAGAAGAGGCACAGGGAAGCCACATCACGCCGGTGAGAGAGTGGTTGCAGCCGGTCCGCCAAGTCAGTATCAACCACGTTACAGATCCTCCTTTGTATTTTGTCAAGAAGCCCAAGGGGAGCAGCAGGGGCACCCGACCAGATATGGCAGCAATATTCAATACATATATATATATATATATATATATATATATATATATATATATATAACACTTGTAACTTCGTGCTAACCCAACCATCGACAGCACCCAAAACACGTTCCGTTTACAAGGCTTGGGTCAGCCAACATCAAAAAGTCACCTTTCCATGTGTGTGTGTGTGTGTGTGTGTGTGTGTGTGTGTGTGTGTGTGTGTGTGTGTGTGCGTGCGTGTGAGTCCATAATTCCATCATTTTTTGTTTATAACTTATAGCTACTTTTTATTTTGGATTTGCCTAGTGTACTATAATAAAATATAAATGTAAAAAACACAACTATTCCCCGCAAGCAAGATAGAACTGCCACTGACGCACAGGATATAACAGAAGAGGTGAGATGAGAAAGAGGAACAAGTTACAAGGAGTCAGAAAATGAGTAAGAATAAAAACATAGGTAAGAATACGGATGTGAAGAGGGCTGCATGAGAGTGGAGTGCAAATGAAGAACAAGATACAACGGTTGTTATGGAAAGTGTTATGGTGTCCTCCTGTGAGGAATGAACTTTTCCTCTTGATATATATAAATTACTTGCATGACTTCTAGAGATCATTTAAAAGTACCTACGAGCAGTTAGTTACAGCAGTCAAGTGCAGCAGTTAACGAGAGCAGTTAAAGACAGCTACTAGTCAGGCAGCGTAATAATACCTCAGGATTTACTTATTTCAATATTACTTATTATCAACACATCTTTTGGATATATTATTTCTTGTTATACTAATACACTGTTTTGAACGCATCATCTTGTTCCGTATCTAACTTCCGGCACAAACAGGTAACTACAAATTTGAGGCACAACTCCACAACAAATTGGCGATGAAGATCCACAACAGAAAGGATGTGAGCCAAGAAGATAATAGAAATTGAATTTAAATTCTTGGAGGTTGTAGTTTTCAGAGAAGCAAGTATACTGAAGGGAATTCCAGGGACAGAAAGTGCGAGCAAAGAAGCGTAGAGTAGAAGTTGCGGTTACATTTGATTGGTTTCATTGTAAAAGGGTGGGACCTAGTTGCAAGTCTAGTAGCTCGAGTAAATTCATTCAGAGGGGTTAACAGTGAGCTAAGCTTGTCAGGGCAGAAGCCGTGAAAGTATTTGTAGAAGAGGCAGATGGAAGCCACACTACTTCGGTGATTTATCTTGGGATCACTTCAATGTCCAGAAAATATAAAAACAGCGAAAAACACATTCTTCTCGTATTCTGTCCTAGTGCATTCAATCTGTTCTCAATTCAAGCCGTATCTGCCTAACAGAGATAATGTTTTTTTATTTTTAACTCATCCATGAATAGCAAGTTTTCTAACATCTTTTTTGTGTCGTACTCTATAGACAACTGATTAGATTGTGGTATCATTTTAGCAACCATCACGCTACGGTTGGTTTCTTATTATATCATTTCCGCCTTGAACGTTACCATTAGAAATCTTACACTTAACTTAATCTAAAATAAAATCTACCGCCAAAGACGCAAATATGAAATGGTTCTGCTTTATGCTTTCCAAATGTAAGTGCACTTAGTTGCTGTAACGTTTCAAGTTTCCCAATTTCGAGATATAAGGTTGTAATGACATACAGATACAAACAAAAGAAATGTGTTACCCGGATTAGAAAAAAGTAAAGCATTGCTTCAATTTCTACTGCTTTTGTAACTTTAGATGCAGTTTCGATGATTTTGAAGAGTTCAGTGCAAATCAGCTTTTTTAAATATACGAGCGAAGGAATCTTGAAAAAAGAGAGAATAATGTGTTAAAATTAAGACAGAGTGAATAGACTGAGATGGATAATTAGAAATCGACTGAATAAGCATAAAAAACATATTTCTCTTAATATTCATTCTTCACATAATCTACAACTTAACGTTGTAGGATTCTGTACCAATATATTCAACGGCAAACATATTTACCGACGAAAAAAAAGATCAACCTATAGTATTTGTCTAAATATCTGAGATGAGGTAGTATTTACAGTATTTACATTATTCGGACAGTTGTTCTACTTTGCTCTACGACGTTTCGGCCGTTGTACGCTCACGCTTTCTTCATAAATTTCTAGGAATTGCTATTAATTTCGAACCGAATCCTTTATTACAATCACTGGGGTATATCAAAAATATTTTTGGGACTTTTAAACCTAATTTACTCTGGATAAAAAAGGTTTACTAGACCTTATGTTTATAAGCACCAAAATTTCAGTTGTTCTTGTTTTTAAGGACACGTGTTCCAGTGAATATAGACGTTGGTCAGTTCCTGATTTGACTCTTAGAAATGTGAGTTCACCAGGCTACAGCAGTGGTGAACAAGTAACTTGCAGTGTTAAAGGCAGATAATTCATGATTTCCAATTGAGATTTAACGTAATGAATGAGGATGATATACCCCAGTGATTGTATTCAAGGGTTTGGTTCGAAATCCCTAACAATTCAGGTAAATTCCTAGAAAATCCTGAAGAAGTGCGGAGCGTACAATGACTGAAACGTCGTACAAATGGCAAGAAAGATGAGGACAATAGTCCAAATAATGTAAATACAGTAAAATCGACCTCTGTTGTCTAATAGAATAATACAAAAAATGTTTATTGCATAATATGCCCATGTTAAGTCTAAATTCATTTAGCATTTTTATTTTCGGCAACATTGTTTTTAATGTATAATTAACATTTCACTCGCCTTTTTTTATTAAAAGCTACAATTGATTGTGTGCGAATTTATAATATCTGAAAACTACTTTACACACGAAATTTTATTTGTTTCAACAACTTACTTCTCCCACTCTTTTGTCTTAAATCCAGATGTAACATTTTCCAGGGTTTTGAATGAAAACTTTAATTAACTTTTCTATTCCTGGGTATGACGATAAACTGTATCTGGCAGGAAGACCTCTGTTTGGGAGATTATGAGAAGCATTGAACAACCTCTTAATTGTTGTTGTTTTTACGTCTACCCTGAACAGGAGTGCAAGTACCTGTTAGAATCCCAGCTGTGGACAAATAGTTCACCCACCAAACTGGGGTCAAAACACTATGAAAGTATAAAATAGACTTTTATAGTAAAAATTCTCACAATACTTTTTAGAGGAAGAAAATATTACCGGCGAAATATATTTTAGGAAAAAATATTACCAGTAATATCTTCTGAGGAAAAATATTACCAGCAATGCTTTCTTATAAGAAAGAATATTACTAGCAATGCATTTTTGAATCAATCAATAGTACCAACAATATATTATATATATATAGCCATCACTTTTACTCCAGAAGTTTCTTTTCTCGGACTTCCAGCCTCTGGAAGTCCCTTCTGTATACTTCCTTCTCTGATAGCTACAATCTCTAAGAGCTTAAATGCAACATCAGTTGCCATCTCTTACCCCTTGACTCCTATACTTATCTCATCCTTTCCCCCCAACACTCTAGAATCTCGTTCTTCTTCCTTTTTTACTCTACTGTCACGCAACTCTCTTCACACCAGTATTCCCATTTTTCTCTTGCCCATTCTCTGACACCCGCTGTAAACGGTTCCTCTTCGGTTCCTCTTTCTCTTTGCTTTTCTCCTACATAAGCCTTCTTTCTCCTCTTATGTAGTCCCTTCGCACCAGTGGTAGTACTTGCTTGATGTGAAATGATTAAAAATAATAGATCTGCGATAAACATTTTTACAGAACTACATAAATAAAACCTGATCTTCAAACTGATTTCTCACAAAGAATATATATTCAATTCATACGAATGTATCGTAAAAACTTCTATAATTTTCATTTCCCTTACATTTTATTTACCTCAATAATTTAGTAAACGCTTTCTATATTTCTTTCTTTTCCAGTTAGATCAACCAAATGCAAGCGAAAGTTCTGCTCCATCAGTTTCTTTTATTGCGCTTCCCGCCTGTGGAACTCCCTTCCATATACTTGAATTCCTGATGGTTATAACCTCCAGGAATTTAAATGCAAATTCAATTTCCATCTCTTATCCACTTAAGTCCAGCCCTTTTTATATCACCCCGTATATCTTGTTCTTTTCCTTTCTCTCTACTATCTCAACTGTCTTCATCCAGTGTTCACATCATTCTCTTGCCCATTCTCTTTCACCCACTGTAGCTGGTTTGTCTTTGGCTTCACTCTCCTCCTGCCTAATACTTCAACCATCTTCTGTAAAACCCTGCACATCAGTGGCGTTAACGTCTTGCTTGGTGGGGATGATTAAAAAATAAATAAAAATAATTATGAAATATTTTGACATTGTTTTTCTTAACATATGTTATTTACGTTTCGCGCATTTTTTTATTAATATCTCTAAATTACTTTTCAAACTATTTTATGAACGCAATTAGCAGTAAAGCACGGCGTTGCTCGGGTATAATGAAAGCTTTAAAACTAATGGTCCTGGAGCTCAGACTCTTTCGATGTTGGCACGAAAGAATAAACTGCAATAGTTGTTTCCAGTTAAAGCGAAATCGTAGACTGAGAGAAAAATGAATTGATGGAAGTCAAATTTTGATTTGCTGGTATCCATATCAAATAAGTTTTTTCGTCGTAAACTGAATTTTGAAGACTAAATAAGTCCTCTGGGCAAATGGTATCATGGCTGATACAAAGAACTACAATTATACCTACTTAAAGCCAAACCCGAAGCAAAAACTAAAATAAAAGGGCTGAAAAAATACAGACATACAGGCAGATAAACAAACACACACACAAACATCTTGCCTTTTATATATATATATTATCGATTTTCTGCACTATTGTAAGTACTGCAACCTTGAAACTTCTGAATATCGTTTCTTATGTATTTGTCTATGAGTGTATCAAATTTGATTAAAATAGGACCACTCCTTCTATAACCCGATTTTTTCGATTTTCGTTATTTATCAGGGGTATATCGACACAAAACCTAGCTACGAACACCCGCAGACGCTTATAGTACAACTGTGCAAATTTTCAAGGAAATCGTTTCAGTCGTTTTGGAGTCTATAGGTAACGGACACACACACACACACACACACACACAGAGACAAAGTTTTATTTATAGATAAGTTTAGATATAGAGGTTCCTCGACCTACGACAGAGTTCTGTTGCTGCAATGCGTTATAACTTAACTGAATAGTAAAATCAATATCTGATACATAACATGTTCTCTCTCTGACACGCGTTAACATAATTAGGACTAAAAGTAGGCGGGGAACATGAATATAATAAATGCGAGACCTGATAAAAAATATCAGTATTGTAGAAATGGTAACGGTGCTTAAGTTGCAGAAAGCCGCTTGACACAAATTGAACTCTTTCGCGCATGCGCACTAAGTCATAAACGTTCCCGCACACGCCCGTGGTTAATAGCCGTGCTAGGAAATAAAGTATGTAGAGTATAATCGTCAACACTATTCTTGTTGAATTGTCAGCTTTTCAGGTCTCGTCTAGGGTAAATAGTTAACAATCCAACCCTCTGTATGAAGGGTCTACGTCATTTTTCCTTACAGTAACAATTGGCCTTGTGCCACATCTCGTCTTAGTGGAGAGAATAGGGTAATGACGAAATTCATCAAAGTTCGTATTTGTCAGATTGTCTGCTTTCGGACAGAGAAGAACTTGTATCTGCAGAGACATGGTTAATGTTCATTAAATTGGTCTTGTGTCAAACACAACCCAACTTTCTAAAACTTATATTTATTACAATTTTCATCAGAATTATCAGAAGGTTATCAAAAGGTGTATTAGCAGAAAAATAAAACTATACCTTTTGTATGTTTAAATAGTAATTTATTCATAGAAATGAATATAATGAATCGGTAGAAATTAATCGTTCATGAGAAACAGTAGTAAGGAGGTAAGGGTATCAAGAATTCGTAGTAGTAACTTGCAAGAATGAGTTTATGTGTATGTAGGCAGGAATGTATGCATGCATGTATGTATGTATGTATGTATGTACGTATGTATGAACGTTATTATTGGGTAGGAATGTCTTTGAAATTATCGCTCAGTGTGATAGAAGAGACGGATTAATCTTTACTAAGGGCATTTGCGCGTGTGTGAATTCAACAAATTTAACTGGAATTCGAACTCAGTCCACCGATTTATCGTTTCGCAACGCACATCTTCACATTCCCCATGTATATCTATGTCCCTCTTACTCTGCAATTCCCTACCTCGAATGGTTCTTTGGCTTAGAACATCATTGTAAAAATCTAGTAAAGGAAACTGGTGAAAACAGCGTATAAAATATTTTAAGATTTGGTTTGAATGATAATCTTCATAAAGTTATCTAGAGCAAAAAAGCAGGAAGTTTTCGTGAAGTATGATCACCCACGTCATGAAGAGGCACGGCTCATAAAAAAGAAAGAAGAATTATTAGAGAGAAATAAAACTGTATAGCACTTTTTCTTTCAAGACAAGGCATAGAAGATAATTTAAAGTGTGTCCATGCTGATCTATACATTTGGTGAAATGATGAAGAATCTTTGAATGTTTACTTTTAGTTTGTTTTCTGTCTCTTTTTAATTCTATTTATTCCGTGGCTCCAATAACTTGATTCTGTTATTTCCTTGAGGTAAACAACTTCGTATTTCATAACATAAAGTCTATCGATTAAAAAAAGACGCAGCTGGTTTTCTATTACGACAAGATCGTCGAATAGTAATGGTTATTTATTACGCTTATCGTCTTTAAATTATGTTTTTTAAACACAAGACCACGGTTCGATGAAAACGTGTAAAAATAGACTACAATTTTTATGTTTGCGAGATCGACCTGCTGAACATCAATCTCAAAATTGCACCGAATTCTGCGTAGATAATACACGTAGGAAGGGTGAAAAATATGTCCTTGGTCTTCGTAACAGAATACAGACCCCCTAGATGTTCTTCCTCTTCTTAACTTTGTATCATGTATACCTTTAACTCATTTGACGTATATGGGGCTCCGTCAAAAGTACAGGAGCCACTAAATTCCACCCATCCCTGAGCTCCAGGTATCTCTGAGACTTTAACAGATTTATGACTCTCCATTCTCGGATGTTGTTCTACCATCTTTTCTCTCTGTCTCTATCTGCGGGTTCCTTCCTTGCAAGATACATGTTGGTCAACCTGATTAATGGGAAACATGGCCGTAGGATCTAAGCATCATTTTTTACATTATTTACATTATTCGGGCTATTGTCCTCGTCATTGTTGCTATTTCTACGACGTTCCGGTCATTGTATGCTCCAGCCTTTTCAGGTGCTAGGAATTTAGAACCGAACACTTTATTACACTGGGGTATATCTTTCTCTTCTCATGCGTAGTAATGCCTCGATTGGAAGTCATGAGTTATCTCCCACTATCCCTGCAAGTTACTTGTTCACCACTGCTGTAGCCTGGTATTAAACTCACAACTCTAAGAGTCAAGTCAGGAACTAACCAACGTCTATATCCACTGCCTAGTGACAGGAGCGTACAACGGAAGTAATGTCTGAATAATGTAAATACTGTAAATACTACCTCATCTCAGAAACATAAACAAATCATTATTTCTGTTTGTTTTTTAGAACTTATGAGCAGGTGATCTGTAGCAGACATGAGATACAAACTGAGACTAGCACTACTGTTTGCGACTTAACCTTGTCCCCGCCAAAAGAGAGCCCGTATTTGCTTAGCGTGTAAACCTACTGCAGCTAAAATGAAGGAAAAAGAAAAAAAAACTTACCGCGATGACGTATTCCGTCCTCGGCCAGATAATGTAAAATAATGAGGGGGGGTGGACTTGCATTGCATTTTATACACTAAAAATATGCAATGCATTATGGCATAACAGGAAGACGCAAATGGATTATGGGTACATGGACAGATACAAAAGCAACGATTTTTTCCCAGTGAGTGGGAGGAAAAAGAAACGTTTACAGATGGTGGCTGAAACGGCTGTTAGTGAGATTTTGTGACAGAGCTCAAGAAGGAAAGACTTGATTGGAATACCAGTTGGGAGAACCACAATTCAGTCGCTGGTTGCTGTTTTAAATTTATTTTGCCACATGATCATAAATGTGTTTTCATTTTATCATATGTTCATTATAAAAGATACATAATATCTTACTCTAGTATTTCATCCAAGTTCCCAGAAATCTTTAAATTTTTGCTGAGAAGGTCTAAGACACCTTTGATAATTAAGAATGAGACTAATACAAGGAAAGTTAAGAGTTTCTCTATGAATTACTGTACTTGAGAGTTAGCTAGAAATAGGAATAATATGTACTCACTACATAAAATTTTTAAAAATATAAAACTCTGAATAAATGCTGCATTGAAGAAGACAAAGATTCTGTCGAGATTGTTACGCTGGAGATCCTCCCGATTTGAGATTAATCTTCAAGATGTGCGTTGTGATGCATTGGATATCGGCTCGGAACGAGAAATCGGGAAGCCGAGTTCGAATTCCAGTTAAATTCATTGAATTCACTTACGGGCAAATACCCTTGGGAAAGGTATTAATCCGTCTATTCCTTCCATTTATGGGTTAAATAACAGGACAGATTGGGTTCTATAACCTTGGTTGGCAACTAGTCTACCGCAGAAAGCAATGGCAACCTACTCCGGGATAATCTTCTGCTCAGTCAGTCATGTCTCTTTCGAGATATGATCGTCCAAGCGTGTATCACGTATGGCACTTAACTGACTGACTGACTTCTTCAAGAGACAGAGCAAGTGAGATCTTTTTTTTAATAGTTTCTCTTTATATACTGCTTGCTTTTCTCATATGTGTTTCAATTATATTACTTCTCATTTTGTTAGTAACCGCAATTAGGAAAACAATGCGACAATATGCAATGTACTCGAATTCGTCATATCATTGTAAAGTAATAAGGCTTTGTCTTAACTTGAGATCAAATTTCACTGTCTTTCTTATTCTTCTTCGATGTGATGTGTCCCTTCAGAACGTAGGCAATCACGGCTATCCACTTTCCTTCTCTCTATCCATTGTAGTACTTAACACGCTTTTTCTTGTTACCACTCACAAACCCTGCTCTGCCATCCATCCAAGGCCTTCTTCCTCAATATATGTCTTAAAAACTTCGTTGTTTTTTCCTGATGTTAAATAGAAGTTTCCTTTTCGTCTCCATCGTCTCTAAAATTTCTTCGTTGCTAATGTGTTCGGTCCATATCCCCCTTCTGTAGAACCACATTTCAGCTGCTTGAAGTCTTTCCATCAGCTATGGTGAGATTGTTCAGCATTCTCTACCATACTGAAAGACAGACTTCACATAACAATCCAGTCTTATCTTCTTCGTTTCCAACGAAACTTTCCTGTCTCTCGATAATCTACCCAGACTTTGGAATGCATCATTATCTATGCCAATACGTAGCTTTCTTCTTCTATTAACTGTATCTCCAGAATATAGGCGATCATGGCCCTCCACATTTCCCTATCCTTTATCGCTTTTAATACCCCTTCTCCTGTTATTTCACTCAATCCCTGCTCAACCACCCATCTGCTAAGTCTATCATGTATGTTGCGCGCTGCTTTCCCTTGTCTCTCCTCCTTTCTATCCGTCCCGTGCGCATCAGATTCTTCAAGCCCTCCTTCCTCATTGCACATTCCAAAAGCTTCAGCTGTCTTTTCCTGGTGTTAGGTTTAAGTTTTTTTTTCGTTTCTATTCTCTCCAATATCACGCCGTTAGCTAATATATTCGGTCCATGGTATCATCAGCATCGTTCCGTAGAACCACATTTCGGCTGCTTTATGTCTTTCTTTCTTCTTTGATGAAATTGTCCAGTATTCGCTGCTATATTGTAAGATAGACAATACATAACAATTCAGAACTAGCTTCTTTATTTGCATCAAACTTTTCCTGTCTCTCAATTCTCTACTCAGTTTTTGGAGTGCATCCTTGGCCATGCCAATGCATCTTTGAATCCCTGTATCTCATTTTTCGTCCTCTGTTATAACAGTTTACAGGTATTTAAATTTCTGCACCTGCCTGATTTTGTTATCACAAACTTGTAGTTGGCATTTTGGGCTCATCTTGTTACTGAATGCTATGCATTCAGTTTTCTTGTAGTTGATATGTAGTCTTTTCATTCCACTTGATTTAACTAACTTCGGTAGAAAGGCTTTTATTTTCTTTCCTGTATCTATTATCGGCAATACGCAGTGCAAGATCTAGTTTAGACCGAAGAAAGATAATCCCAGAGAAAACAGAGTCCTGTCGTCTTGCGGTGTGGAATAAGCCGACTTCAAATTTACGCAGGGATAAGACCCTTCCTCAAACGAGGCCAAAAACCGTCAACATAATGTCTTACCTGAAATAAAAATAATGCTAAAATAAATAATACCTACAATAGATCATCTGAAAAATATATATCTATATATAAATCACATGTTTTCTCTTAAAGTATAAGTTTAGTATTTGTATATGAAGGCATGAGATTGCTTCGACGAACTTAAATCACTGGTGCCCCTGCCACATGACTTTACTCATGCAAGCAGACTGGCAACTGGGTCCCACACATTCACAGTTAGATCAACAAAATGCAGCCGACAATTCTATTCCCTCAGCTTCTTTTCTCACACTTCCCGCTTGTTTAACTTGCTTCCATATTCTTGCTTTCATGGCAGCTACAAAATTCAGGAATTTAAATGCAATGTCAATACTCATCTCTTAACCACTTGACTCCAGTTCTTTCTACATCACTCTGTATGTCTTTACTTTTCTCTCTACCTTTGTAACTGTCATCACACCTGTATTCCCATTCTTCTCTTGCTCCTTTCTCTGACACCTCCTGTAACTGGTTCATCTTTCTCTTTACTCTCATCCTATCTAATTTTCTCTTATTGAACCACCTGTGCATCAGTGGCGGTACCGCCTTGCTTGGGGTGAAACAATTAAAAAAATCTAAAAATATACAAGTGAGAAAATAAAATTGCATACAATATATTTAGATTTCGGTATGAAATAACACATAGAAGATGAAAATGCCGCTAAAAAAATCAGCTAAACCAAAGAAGACCATTAAGAACTGGAAATCAGACGGTGTCGAAAAGATTCCTATCCACCTAGAGTTAATCGTCTAATCCATGATTTATATTGCTATTTAAAACCGTATCATTTCTGGTTTTTAACTAATGGATATCTCTTTCAGTTGTTTCATAAAATAAAAGCGATTTTTTTCCCTTTACATTGTGTTTGCATTCTGGTCAGTTTTTTCAGCACATAAGAAGAGTTCATGCCTGCAGTTTCGTAACATGTTTACGCTTCCTTTTTTTCTAGAGTTGTAACTCCACGACAGGAAGTCTTCTCTTGAAAACTCGAAATCTTTTGATCTCATCGTATGTGTCATCACTTTTCCGATTTGACATAAATTTCTATCTGTTACATTAGAGATTGTTTTCATTATCTTACATCTGAAATGAACATATATAACCGTGAGTCCTATGCTAACAGTGTCTTCTCTCGAACTTCTGCTTTGTTAAATTTTCCTCCGGTCATTTGCTTTCCAATCAATTTTGATTTTCAAAAATTTAAAGGCGCTGTCGATCGTTACGTTTTTATAGATCTCTCTGCTTAATAATTATTTTTCTTATATTCTCTCACATTCTTTCATATTCTCACATTCTTATATTCTCACAATCTTATATTCTCACATTCTTATATTCTCTCACATTCTTATATTCTCACATTCTTATATTCTCACATTCTTATATTCTCTCACATTCTTATATTCTCACATTCTTATATTCTCTCACATTCTTATATTCTCACATTCTTATATTCTCACATTCTTTCATATTCTTTCCCAAGGAGGGTTTAGAGGATCATATAAACACAGGACAGATAGAGGAAAAGAGAGACAAGGGAAAGCAACGCATGTCATACTTAATGGGCCTAAGCAAATGGCAGAATTCGGGAGTGGTAACAAGAGAAAGGGTTTTAATTGTTTTTTGTTTTTTTGTTTTTTTATAATAGTTTCTATGCAAGCAAGGAGGTACTAGTGTATAGGGGGTTACATGAGAGGAGAACGAGAAGAAAGAGGGTCAAGATACAAGGGATGTTTGAGAAAGAATAGGAGAAATGGGAAAAGCTGGTGCGCAGGGTGTTACGTGAGGGTAGAACGAGAAGGGAGAAGAACAATATACAGGGGCGTCGGGAAAAGGATAAGCTAAAGATGGAGATCAGGGAAATAAAAATGCCAGCCAATGTTGAACTTAAACTCTTGGAGATTGTAGCTATCAGGAGAGCAAGTATACGGAAGGGCGTTCCACAGGCGAGAAGTGGTGGAAATAAAACTGGTTGAGTGGTGGTTACATTTGACTGTTTTGACTAGAAAAGTGTAGAACTCAGTTGCCAATCGAGTAGAAATTCATGTGTAGATGACATCAGGGAGATAAGCCGTGAAAATATTTGTAGAAAAGACAGAGGGAAGCCACATAACATCTGTGAGGAAGTAACTAAAGCTGAGCTGCAAAATCAAGATCGATTACATTGCAGATCCTACTTTGAATTTTGTCTCCTCTCCCATTTTGGTAGCTCCTGTTGGGTTCCCAGCTATGGGTAAATTTATAGTAAAAATTACAGGAATACATTTTTTAAGAAAAAATATTTTCCAGCGACAAATGTTTGACGGAAAAAATATCATCACCAATAAGTATTTAAGGAAAAACTATTACCAGCAATATATTTTTGAAGGAAAAATATTATCACCAATACATTTTTGAATTAAAATATCTTACCAGCAACATATTTTGAAGGAAAAAAATTTTACGAGCAATACATTTTTGAAGAGACAAACTCGGTCATAACATTATCAGACAAGCAACTTGTTGGGACGCCCGCACCTATTCGGCTATAATGGACTATTCCATTACTATGTAAAGTAACGGTGGCATCTACGGAGGAGAGTGTGCCGAGCAGCCGTATTCTACTACGACACTGTCAGCACTCTGACTTCGGGTCGAGGGCGCTGCTTCCGAGCGGAGAGCTACAGCCCAGTCGTGGTTCCGCCGAAGGGTAGAGGCACGACTGGGCAAAAATAGACAGATTTTTTGGCCGAGCCATATAGCCCGGAAATCCCAGTTATAACTGACCATGTGTCACATGTTGCCCTTACTGGGAGGGACAACTAAATATAGAGTGTGCCGAGCAGCCGATCGACAAGTCAGTCGTAGACTTCCGGTGACGACCCGGAAGTACCCATTGCTCATACTACGTCTTACGACGGTTGAGACGATTAACCTTTATTCTTGTATTGGATACTAATAACCTTTGTAAATACTATTTTCACGGAATACAACTATTCTTGTTGTTGAGTTATTTATTCTTACTCACGACATAACACAACTGAAAGTACACTTAAAAAAATAAATGAATTAATAAGAAGATATCATTTCTTAAAAAAATCCTTTTTCATCAACCTTCTCATTATAATCGAACATTTTCAAAATTACCATAAATTCCCACCATTTTGTCAATGACTCTCGAAGGTTGACATGCCGTTAAACAAAACCCAAACTAAAAAACATATATATTCTTTTAGTGTCTTCATTGCCTTGTTTAGGAGAAAGGATTCAAAATAAGGAAAAAACAATTTTAAGAAAACAATTATTTTCATTTTCATTTTAAGACATCAAGTGGCATGAGCATTTTATTTTTAGGGCCACAATGCCCATGATACAATTTAACTAATTTTTCTTCTTTCCATCTTATGTGTAAAAATTATTTGAAATCTGTATTTTTGGTTTTCTTTTAGTACAGAGTGTGGCATCATAAACTATCAGATGTGTGGTGCTCTTAATTGCATGAGGCAAATACGTCTTTCAAAGTCTCAACATTTTTTTTAGATACAATGAGTTATCATCATGGCTTGAACCGATGTACCCCATGCGTTTTCTGTTGGAACGTTCAGTTTTAAAGAGACTTTCATGCTGATTTCATATTACCTCGGAATTATGGTATTCCGGATAGAAAGTAGATACTGCTATTGGTTGAAAACTTTAGGGCCACAGTTTTAATTCTTAAAAGAAAGCGACTCGGTAGACTGTAAAGCGATGGAATTACCGAATGATGGAAAACTTTAGAAATCGTTTACAACAGTATATAGTGAATAGAGGTCACCATCTTGAGGACTTCATTTTTAGAACTAAATAAATAAATAAAATACCCCTTTGTTTAAATAACAATGAAATCATTTTAAAAGCAGTTACCGCAGAAAGTAATGGCTACCTACTGCGGGATAATCTTCGGCCAAGCGTGTATCACGTATGGCACTCAACTGAGTGACCTTGGTTTTATGGTTAAATTTTAAGATATAGTTGGTATTTCATTCATACCCTGTATTTAACATCCATATTTCTTTTCTTATACATAGCTTTTGTTTCTGACATTTTGATATTAATGATTACAGTTTCTTGCTGACCCATTCGTTCCATGTTTGCTGCATGTCATTCCTGTTGCTTCCTAGATTAGACTTGATTTAAACAGGAAACAAAATTCAGAAAAAGATGTTTTCTGACACCTGCAGATGATCATCGTCAGAAACAGTGAAAAATGAAACCACACCAAACCCTAATATTTTTAACTTTTTTATTATTAAATTAAAAAAAATTAATTTTACCAGTTGTAAAAAGTAAATTTGATCGTTACTAATAAATGGGCCACTTTGTTCTATTGCTAACAATATGGGAAACCAAAATATTCATTATTCTTTCTCAATGTCCGCATATTATAGATTGTAGTCTTTAATATATTTGTATATTCCCGATCATCATGCCGTGGATTACTTTTCTCTATTGCCTTTCGAACTTCATCGTCAAACTTCAAGTGACACACAGATATGTCTTCCTCTTCCAACAATATATTCTACTGCTTGAATAGACATGTCATTTTTCTTTAAATATCTGTGTGCAATGCATTACACATTTTTCCTACAGGAATAAAGGTTCCAGAGACATAAAAAAACGTAAATTGTTTTGTTTGTATTTTTGGGCGAATGACAGAATCCAAATAAGTCATTATATATTGTGATGCATTCTGACAATCTTTCTTTGATACATTCAAATGACAAATCACAGTATAACTTAATAACTTTCCTCTTTAAATAAAAAAATATGCCTATGTAAATTGATAATACAGAAGAGTATGAGTTCAACAGACGTACAAAAATAAACAAGGGGTGGAAGACAAGGATGTGTCTTCTCACCGGACATATTTGACTAATATGTCCCAGAAAGGGATATATATATGGATAGAGAAATATATATATATAATTCCAAGTGAAGAGAACTCAAGGTTTTTTTTTTATTTTGAGTACTCTGGCATTTATTTTATTATAAACAGTGCTCAATATAATGAGTAATATAGAGCTTAATATAATATAATTATATAGTTATGTATCAATTTTACATTGCGAAATGGAAATTTCTGTTTCGAGATAGGTTCTCATCATCAGGCAATGTTGATGTGGTTGTGCAGATGATTTACATTTATATATATATATATATATATATATATATATATATATATATATATAAAATTATAGTTTAGAACATGTACTAATTACAAACTACTACAAAGTGTACATTTTGGTTTCACATTGAAAGAAAAAAATTTGTACATGTTCTAAAGTATAATTTAAAATAAACATGAAAAGCCCTATTGCTATATTGCGTACTGGTTTAAATGAATGCTTTGAATGTTGTTAAAATTTTCTTCCTTCCTTATATATATATATATATATATATATATATATATATATATATATATATACCTGCGTATTTAAGCAGCAAAATTTTCTTTTAGTTATGTCAGATTAAATAAATTTCAAACATTGTGCCTGCTTATTTTAATAAAATTTATTCATACTCAAGGATAGTCTCGCTTGTGAACATCGGAAAATGAATAATAAAATAGTCTGTCAAAGTTACAGCTCATTTCTTACATCTTTCAATTATTTTACCCTAAAGATTATCCGTGAGTATGGACGGATTTTATCAAAAATTAGGAGACAAAATGTTTGCAATTTTTTTTAATCTGATATATATATATATATATATATATATATATATATATATATATATATATAAATTTCGAGGGTGATAACCAGCTGCTTGATATATTGCTGACAAGATGTATGAAAGAGTACGTCTGATGATTAATCGAAAACTATAGGTCGAGTTTCAATCCTGGGTTAAAAGCAATCGGTGTCTAACCGTACTGATGAGCTGTGATACAACGAAACAGATCTGTCTGCGGATGACTATATATATATATATATATAAATTGTTACGTGTTACTTTTGAAGTCTTCTTTGAAAAATCACACATCAGTTTACCTGAAAAGGAACCATGAAGTTATTAATACTGAATGTACAGACTATTGTTTGCAAGGTTTCACAGCTCTAGCACCATTCCGTCATTGTGAGCCTATGAACTTTTCAGCCAGCCCACCCTCTTATGAATCAAATAAACAAGATTTAAAAAGTTCGAACTGAATATTTAATTTTATATGTTTGCTATTTAATTTGATTTATTTTCTTATATATATATATATATATATATATATATATATATATATACAATCGAACAATAAGTGCATTCATCGCTTGTTGTCAAGTGAAAAGACCGCTTTGCTGCTGAGTGATATTTGAATTTAACTTGTGGCCATGATTCTTTTTTTCTTTTTTCTTCAAATAACTGCGTTCAATGAAGCGGTAGGTTGCAAGGAGCTGAGATAAATACCGATGCAGATAAAGGATATTCTTGATTTATTTTTCCTTTTTCCAGCAGGAAGAGACAAATCTTATTGATTCTTTTTGCAAGAATCAATTTAGGTTATATCTGATTCCATTCCTTTTTACCTTTGCTTCGAAAGGTTTCTTTTACGTGAGTTAACATCAAGAGAAATCAATTCTTTATACGCGAATATATTTGCAATTTTTTAAATATAAATTTCACTCTTCTATATATTTGAAACGTTAAGTAACCGAAATTAGCGTTATAATTTTTTTCACCCCAAGTTAGGCGAGAAAGTCACTAGTACGCATGAGTAAAAGAAAAAAAACTGGGTATAGGGAGAATTTAGGTATGTTTACCCGTTATCCCCACAACAGTGAGTTGTGACACAAGGTCAGTTTTTAAAGTGAAGAACAGGAGCACGGACGCTAGTTTCAAAGTTCAAATATTGCCCAGCTACCGCTGACGCAGCAAACTGAGTACAAAGAGGAGGGAGTATTTAGGAAAGAACAAAAGAGGAACGGGATTCAAGAAGACAGATGATGCAGATTGACGTAACATTTACTTTTGTGAAGATTTATATTCATCAAGATAGCAATTAAATTAAACGCACGGGACATTCTATCTTTATATAAAAAATTGCTCGTATTTTTGCTATAAAATTTGTTTTTATACTTTCCTAGTGTTTTGTTTAGGGGTTTCAATGTTTGTTCAAAGCCAGGACTTAAATACCCAGGTTGAGGGGGATCTGGGAACTATAGCGGTTTGGAGGTGCTTCTTAAAACCTTTAATTTTCCGATCCGAGGCCTTGGCCCGAAACGAAAACCCTGCGATACATCTTGTTTTTTTTTTGTTTTTGTTTTTTTTTAATCATTTCACCGCTTACCAAACGGAAAATGTCACTAGTACCGCAAATTGAATTATGGGTCATTATGATAGAGAATACTGAGTATAGGGAGGTTTGCAGAAAGAACAAAAAATGAATGCAATTCAAGAATAGAAAAAATGGCAATTGATGTTGAATTTAAATTGGTAAAAATTGTCCTCATACGGGAAGAAAGTAAACAGAACGGATTTCTACGGACAGGAAGTGCGAGAAAAGAAACTCTTGGAGTAGAAGTGATGGTTGCGTTTAGCTATTTCATCAGTAAAAATCTTAGACTTATCGGCCAGAAATAAATCGGACGATATCTCATCCCTTACCACCGTTCTCATATCTGATTAACCGCTGAATGACTTGAGGCGTAGGATACTGAATTCGTTCTATTTACTTCCTTTTTAGCAATTACTCCGCAATTTGTTGTGTTTCGGAACTCATTTTCCGCGTATTAATCGCAAAATGTAAGTAAAAACTGAACAATCGGAAATCTACGCGTGAAGTCAGTCTGCAGTGAAGAACATTTTTAACCGTGGTTAGGGGGTGAGATAAACAGCGACAAAATGTTCCATATTTTTCTTCTCGATAAAATGCAAAAATGGTAGGTTTCTTCAATAAAAAATTATCGATTTGCCTTCAGCATATACATTTGCACGGAAATAGGGATTTTTGGAAAGATTTGAATGGATAAAGGCCTTCGGGTCCAAAAACGAAAATTTACCTTAGATTCCAATCTAGTAGACTAGTTAAATTCATGTAGTTGGGGTACTAGGGAAACAAAGCTCATCAGATAAGTTACAATAAAAATATTTGTAGAAAAGACAGAGAGAAGCCACACCATGTCGGTGGAAAAAGTAACTGAGGTCTAGATGCCTGGTTAGGATCGATTATATTGCATATCCTTCTTTGGACTTTGTGGAAAACCTCAATATAAATAACAGGTACACCAGACCAGATTTGGCAGTGTTATTGAATGCGGAGACGAAAGGTAGATGTTAATTAGTAGTCGCTCCACTTGAATGTCATTTAAAATATGAGACCTAGAATGTTTTGTTTTTGTTTTTGTTTTTTTGTAGTCTAGCATCAGGCATAATGATAACAGGTAGAAAGATTTCTCTATGCTGGTTAAATAAGTGGTTTTGTTTAAGAAACTTTAAAATTTACAAACAATTTTCTATCCCAGTTAACGACTGATTGGAGGTTTTTTCAAATAGAGTAGCCGTTATTTGTCAGCTATAAAGAACTTTTCTACTGAGACAAGAGAAAATGGTAGCGTAATCTGCCCAAATACCGACTTGGAACTGATGACATTAGGAAGATAAAGATCAGAAACAACGTATGAAAATGGATAGAACCTTGGGGAACAATCATGTTCGTGTGAAAGGATCTAGAAGCAATCACAACGACTTTCATTCCACGATTTGATAAGAACAATTGAATTAAATCAAACAATCTTCCTGTGAAAACAAAGAATAAGTAATAATTAACATAATCTAATCTAATCTAAACTTATTTATAAATGGAACTTTATCTCTGTGTGTGTGTGTGTCCGTTACCTATAGACTCCGAAACGGCTGAACCGATTTTCTTGAGAATTTACGCTGTTGTACTATAAGTGTCTGAGAGTGTTCTTAGCTAGGTTTTGTGTCGAGGTACCCCCGATAAATATCGAAAATCGATAATCGAAAAAAATCGGGTTATAGAAGAAGTGGTCCGATTTTGATCAAATTTGATACACTCATAGACAAAGACATAAGAAACGATATTCAGAAGTTTCAAGGTTGCAGTTCTTACAATAGTGCAAAAAATCGATAATATATATATATAAAAGGCAAGATGTTTGTATGTGTGTCTGTTTATCTGCCTGTATGTCCTTTATACAAATCCACAATTTTTATCCAATTCTCACCAAACTTCACACAAATATTCTTTAGGCAGAGTCTGAGCTCTAGAACCATGGATTAGCTTTAAAGCCTTCATTACACCCGAGCAACGCCGGGATATACTGCTAGTTTATAATATATACAAAAAGAGCACGTCTAATCAACCAGGTCGTGCTAGTAGTCTGTATGTTAAATATCTAATTTAAAATATGCAAAGAATGTGCTACGAGGTACATTTGAAATGGTCACTGTACCTAAAGGATTTCATTATATAATTTTCTCAAATTTAATTTAATGTTTTTTGATATTCTTATATCATCGTTTCTATGATCGACCATGATTATCGCCTCACTTCCCAGCTGAACAACTGATCAGCTCCCTCCTTATGTTTTGGTTGCGATCAAATGTCTAATTTTCTCCGAATGATCTTGCAATCCAAAGGTATTAGTTTCAGTGTATCTATTGTTCAGTTTCTCTCGTGTTTCTTTTATTTAAGATAGCATTGAAATTCTTATTGACTCTTATGATATGCCCATATCATTTCAACATTCCACGGTGCTTATGAAGGGTTCCAATATAGTTTTTTCATGATCGATGGCGTCTCGATTTTAGATCTACAATGGAATCAGCTATGTTCGAGAATATGGCGGTTCTTCAGTTAAGAGGATAAGGTCATTGATCTTACTCTTCAAGTATGTTTAACTAAATCAACTAAATGCTCCTCATGGAGGAGACAGAATTTTTTTGGCTGCATTCTGATATTTCTGAAATGCAATATTTCAAATTCCAATATACTAGTATCAGTTAAGTGATATCATGCATAGAATAAAACAGTTAAGTGATATCATGTATAGATATGCATAGAATAAAACAGTTAAGTGATATCATGTATAGATATGCATAGAATAAAACAGTTAAGTGATATCATGCATAGAACGGTTTCACAGCGCTGTAAAATAAGTACATAATTATATAAACGCAATAATATTTTTTCAAATGAATGTTAACTTTCTTAATGTTTAAAAAAACACCTTATTTGAAAAGGGTTGTGGTGCCATTCTACGCTGAATTGACTCTTCCTCTTGTTATATATGATTACCTGCTTGACTTCCGGAGAGCAGTTAGTAAAGACAGTTAACAGCAGTTAACAAAGGTAGTTAATGGCAGTTAACGACAACTACCAGTCAGGCAATAAGCAGCGTAATAATACCTTCGGAATTACTCATTTTAAGTTATTTATTTTTATGTTACTTATTATTAACACTTCCTTTGAATGTCTTGTTTCTTGTCATACTAATACATTGTTTTGAACCTACCTTCTTGTTCTGTATCTTACTTCCGGCATAAACCGGTTACTACAATTTTGCGGTGAAGTTTCGACAAAACTCCACAACATAAAGTATTTTATGTTACATGTGTTGCCCCTCTTATAAAATAGGGATTCAATGATTTTCAGTCTTTCTTTGCAGTGAGTGCTGTAATAAATATCGATTTCATCTGCTTATATTTATAGTATAATCGTAATTGATATAAGCTCGGAATGATAAATTGGAGAGCCGAGTTCGAATTTCAGTCAAATTCGTTTCATTCACTAACACATAAATACCATTAAGAAAGATATTAATCTATATCTTCTTATGTAACATGAATAGCAGGACTGATTGGGTTTATAGCCTTGGTCGATAAACGGTCTACCGCAGACTGTAATGGCACCCTATCTTCTTCCTAATCAGTCATGTTTCTTTCAAAACATGATCTTCTAAGCGTGTATCACGCACGGCAGTTAACTGACTGATATAGTTGTATTGGGCTGACCAAAATGTTCGTTCGGTATATTAAGTAATTTTTTTACTTAACTTTATTTATTTATTTATTTATTGCTTAGGCAAATATTCTGACTATGAGATATGATATTCGATATGGGCAAGTAATACGCCTTATCTCCGTAAATTGCAAGCTTAGTTAAGTGGCATAGAATAATGCTGTTCTTGTCAGACGCCCCCGCTGTTCACCTCAGTGCTCTCGACAGGCTCCAAAGGAGAATCTGTAATGTGATAGGTATCGACTTGGCGGCTCAACTCCAGCCACTTTCTTACCAATGGGATGTGGCTTCCCTCTTTCTGTTCTATAAATGTTTCCATGGCTTCTGCTCCTACGAACTTAAGTCACTGGTGCCCCTGCCACCAATTCACAATTAGATTAACCAAATGCAGCTGATAATTATGCACCTTCAGCTTCTTTTCCCGCACTTCTCATCTGTGGAACTCTTTTCCATATTCTCGCTTTCCTGGCGGCTACAATTTCCAGGAATTTAAATGCAATGTCAATACCCATCTCTTAACCACTTCAGTTATTTCTACATCACCCTGTATATCTTTTCCTTTCTCTCTACCTTTGCAACTGTCATTACATCTTTATCCCCAACATTTTCTTGCTCCCTTCCCTGACACCCCATGTCATTGGTTCTTCTTTCTCTTTACTCTCCTCCTATCTAATCTTTTTTCTCTTATGTAGCCCCCTGCGCATGAGTGGCGTCACCACCTTACTTGGGGGTGAAACGATTAAAAAACGTTAACCAACAAGGGATGAAGCTTCTTCCTGTGCACATTCTAAAAACATTCAGAATCTATCGACATTTCAACCCTTAAAGAGCATGGGGATATTTACATATGTAATGTACAAACTTTCCCCCCCAGAGGAGTGAAAAGAACGAAAAGAGATTTCCATAAGATTTATACTAATCTGCTTGACTAATTTCTTTTATTAACTTACCAACTAACGGAAAAGTCTCAAAGATCAACACCCCCCATAATAAGGCGGCATTTCATTAATTTTTGGCGTTCCTAGTCAGGACAGCCATTTTTTCTTTTCATTACAAGACAAGCAACGTTTGTGCAGAGATTACTATTTTTTGTACATTTACATATTTTTTTATACTTGCATTTATTATTATTATTATTATTATTATTATTATGCATATGATTTCTCAGTTAAATATTCACACGGAAACACCATTATAAACATTGACACACACGTACGCACACATACATACACACACATAAGATCTAACATATTTTACACACAGTTTATATTATGCCAGTCTGGTTTTTTAAAGTCTTTCTATTTATCTAGATATCTATCTATGCAGACTTATATTGAGTTGTTTTATACGTGGCCTGAATATTATTAATCATCTCTAATCATATTAACACATCTATTTCTGCATTTTACCATTTTCGTTAATGAAAACGCTACAAATATATATCAACATCATATGTATTTATACATATATATATATATATATATATATATATATATATATATACATTCAATTTACTCAAATGCTATTACAATTATAAATTGAGTTATAAAACCTTTTATTCTAGCAATCGCTTCTATCGACTTTGATGAAATAAATGAGAAATATTCTATTCCATTAAGAAAGTGTTCTTGAAACAATGAAAACGGTTATATATATATATATATATATATATATATATATATATATATATATCAATGAATGATGGCTAATTTCCCTCGGTTTTGCAGTTTTTTGATAAGATTTTTCAAACTTTTATCGGCATTCAGTTTCTCGTGTTTTTCTTCTTTGAATGAAAACTCGATTCATCAGATAATTCTTCCGTATCCTGAGATGCAATTTTGATTTTTGGCGTTTGCTTTCAATGACATGGTAATTTGCTATTCACCCCACAACTTCACCAGACTAGGATCATGGTCTAATGAATTTCTTTTTCATTTGGCACAAAATAGAGATGAATATTTTTCTAGATATTCTAGTACTGACTAAAAGACAAAAGTCTCGTTTAGTGTGTCTGATTTGAATCTGTTTCATGGATATAGAAGTTTTGTTCATCCCATAAGTTTTTGCCAAACTGTTTCTTTACTACTTTTTTTCTTTTATAATCATATCGCCCCAAGTAAGGCAGTTTACTGCCACTGGTGCGCAGGGGGTTACATAGAAGGGAAGTTATGAGAAAGAGTTACAGATTATAGGGGATGTCAAGAAGTGGGTAAGAGAAGGATGAGAATACTGATGAGAGTGGAGTGAACGGAGAAAGAAGCATATGAGTGATGATGCAGGTTAGTTAGATAAGAGATGACTGTTGATTTTACATCTAAATTCCTGGAGATTGCAGCTGTCGGGGAAGCAAGTCAACGGAAAGAAATTCCACATGCGGGAAGTACGAGAAAAGAAGCTGAGGGAATAGAATTTGAGTTTACATTTTATTGGTTTATGAAACACATGGAATCAGAAAAGCATTGTGGTGCAGTGGATATTGGCTTGGAAGGACAAATCGGGGAGCCGAGTTCGAATTCTAGTTGAATTCCTTGCATTCACTTATGTACAAATACCCTTGGGAAAGATATTAATCCATCTCTTTCCTCCAGTTATGGGTTAAACCGCAGAACAGATTGGGTTCTATAGCCTTGGTTTAACACAGAAAGCAATGGCAACCTACTGCGCGATAATCTTCTGCCCAATCAGTCATGTCTCTTTCGATACATGATCATCCAAAGCGTGTATCACGTATGGTTTTTAAAAGAAGAAAGATACACACGCCAATCGCCGAAAGAACTCAATTTTTGCTAAAGTGTTATGCTTATATTGTGAAAGTGGTAACTGTTTTTTCAATTTTTTCTCTCCAGAAGCCTCATAATGAGAGCATTATATATATATATACGAAGTTTTTTGAGAATATCTAAGAAAAGTAAAAATGTTTGACGTGTTTCGTCTTTTAACATTTCATTGGACAAAATTTAGAATGTTATATTTTCTTTTTTACCATGCGCATATTTAATCACATCCTCGTAAACACATTTTAGCCTGATTATATTCAATAGAATGAAACGAGTTACACAGATTTTTTCAAATTTGTTAGTAAATTAGTTAGTAAAATACATATAATATATAAATTGCTCTAAAAAGAAAATACGTCATACTTATCCCAAACCCGAGGACCTTTTCGGCCAACACTTTTCAAGGGCTTCGTCTGCAAAATTATGAATAGGGCGAGAACGAAGACAATATCAAAAGGGGAAATTACTCACAGTACTATATAAATTCTAAAGAATTAATGGATTTTATTCGTTAATAAGACATATTTTTATTTTTCTTCCTTGAAACGTTATTTTTTTGGATAACCGTATTTGATTAGAGACTCCGTTTTTTAAACAGTATTTATTACGTCTAACTGCCTGTGCCCTCAAGATAAGTTAGCAAAGAAAATGCTCTCTCCAGGAGAATCTGAAACTGCGTCGCACTTTTCAGAAGAAAACATTACCAAGTAGGTTCTTATATTCTTTTAATGAGTTTTCTGTTGTGTAAAGTCCGCTCGACAAAATGATCGCTATTTAAAAACAGCAGTCTATAGTTGCTTTTTGTATATTTAAAATACCATTAAATTAAAAACTATACGAAAGTAACATTCAATATATTTTCTATTGTCTAACGTTTATTAAAATAACTAGAAAACATTCAAGAAGATATTCAACTTGTAAATTATTTAAGTTTTCGTTAAAATTTAATATTTTTGATAATTTATCTACTTTTTTGTCGAATATATTGTCTTTATATTGTTTAAGAAAAATCCTTCTGATATTTTCCAGTATATAAAATTTTAATTGGAATTCGGTTTCAAATTTCGATGAAATCTATTCAAAAATTATGTTGCAGATTAAACAACTTTCATCATTACAATAATATTTTCCATTATTCAAAGCCGTTTAAAAGCAATTTTCCTCAGATACTTATCTTATATTTACAACAGTGTTAAATTTTTAAGAATCGATTTCCGATAAATTTTCTATTGCGTAAAATCTATTTTTTCAAACGTGAGAATTATCGTTAAAATGAAGATAAACAAAACTAAAACCAAAATATTCCAGAGAATATCTAACGAAAATAATACCATGTTGAATTAACACCTGTAACGTCAATGCTTGTATCTAGTGGTGTTAACGTTTTAGTCTAATTTTATGGATGAATTTAGATCGATCATATCAATTTAAGGATACCTATTTTCATTGTGCGGGTTTTCTTTGATCAATTAATCTGCAGCTGTATATCTATCAATAGCAGTATCCTAATTTATAATCATATCGATACAATTATGTAAATAAATCGCCCAGACTGGCGCATTGAGTTCTTTCCGAAAGAGTTAATATATTTCGTTCAGCAAACACTTTCTCTTGAATAAGCCTTCGCTGAATGACTTTGCAGGTGTGGAAATCTTTTGGAAGATATATCGGTGTTAAAGGAGAGTTCTAATGAGATCGGCAATTTTTTTTTTATTTATTTATTTTTTGTTTGTTCAGATTTCCTTTATTGTTAGTGGCAACAAAGTTTTGATTGTAATTTTCATTTTAGAATAATCGATATGATATAGGAGCCGTTAGTCGTACACCTGTGTACAAAACTATTTTTCACTGCAAATATTACACTACAGGTGCACCTCGGGTTACATCGTTTTCAGTTAAATCGTTCTTGATTATACGGCGTTTGTCATAAAGAAAAATATAGATAGAAAAATAAAAATCATTTTTGTCTCATTTTAATCGATTCTATATATGTCTGCCACAAATACAGAATTCGTGATATCACCAGAAATGCGTTAAAACAACATAAAATCATGTTTTTACTTCTATCTTTTCAGGACGTAGGTGATCGTGGCTTTCCACATCTTCCTATCCCCTGTAGCTCTTAGCACGCTTTCTCCTGTTACACCACACAACCCCCG
Source organism: Ascarosepion bandense (assembly GCA_037127315.1). Classification (NCBI taxonomy): domain Eukaryota; kingdom Metazoa; phylum Mollusca; class Cephalopoda; order Sepiida; family Sepiidae; genus Ascarosepion; species Ascarosepion bandense. The sequence goes on from JBBBDQ010000468.1 coordinate 1,595,455, forward strand.
CTCTGTCAGCCACCTGCTCAGGCCTTTTAAATATTTTATCCGCTGTTTTCCCTTGTCTCTTTTTTCCTCTATGTGGACTGTTCGTATCAGGTTCTCCAAGCCCTTCTTCCTCATTGCATGTCTCAGAACTTTAGCTGTCTCTTCCTGATGCTCAGTATTAATTTCCTTTTCGTTTCCATCCATTGCAAAATCTCATCATTGCTCACATGTGCACTGATCACATTTCACATTTCAGTTGCTTCAAGTTTTTCCTTCATCTTTGATAATATTGTCCAGCATTCACTGCCATATTGAAGAACTGACATCGCATAGATATTGTGCAGTATTAATAAAAGAACCATTCTATTTTCATTTAGAATTATCCAATTGGCAATAAATACTAAAATTAGTATGAAATACTTCATTTACTTAAAATGAAAACACTGGGGTAGCCTGATAATTGTGGCCGATAGTGTACATTTGTAGTAAATGCTAATATCTAAACTTATTTATAAATAGAACTTTGTGTCTGTTTCTGTGTGTGTGTGTCCGCTACCTATAGACTCTGAAACGGCAGAACCAATTTCTTGGAAAATTTACACAGTTTTACTATAAGCGTCGGCAAGTGTTCTTAGCTAGGTTTTGTTTCGAGGTACCCCCGATAAATATCGAAAATCGATAATCGAAAAAATCGGGTATAGAAGGAGTGGTACGATTTTAATCAAATTTGATACACTCATAGACAAAGACATAAGAAACGATATTCAGAAGTTTCAAGGTTGCAGTTCTTACAATAGTGCAGAAAATCGATAATATATATATTTATAAAAGGCAAGATGTTTGTGTGTGTGTCTGTTTATCTGTCTGTATGTCCTTTATACAAATCCACAATTTATATCCGATTCTCACCAAACTTCACACAAATATTCTTTAGGCAGAGTCTGAGCTCCAGAACCATGGATTAGTTTTAAATCTTTCATTACACCCGAGTAAGGCCGGGCTATACTGCTAGTAATCACTATAAATCATAGAAAACGAAATATGAAAACATTTGTGACTGTGCTGTCTTATTTAGCGGTCATTAATATTGGTTTTTCTCACGTTAGTTCCAATAGGTCTTGCTCTTTATCATGTAATTTTTAAAGAAAAAAAAAATAAATTCAAAGAATTCTCGACCAGTTTCTTATGAAAAAGCGTATCGAACAGAGTTGATGCTGACGATCGACAGTCATCTACGTCGGTAATGTAAATAAACAAATTGAATGTAAATTTTGGTAAATTTTACATTAATTTATTCTCTACTATATTTTCAATAACTGCATTTGTTATTTAACCTTACAAAATCATTTTATTTTATAATGTATTAAAGAAAAACTACATTCACAAGTAAAGAATCCGCGATGTACTGTAAAGATCATTAAATTGTAAGCATCTACCGTTTCATTATGTATTCGTAAATTTAGATTAATTTTTGTCTGCACTATATTCAAAACTAAAATTCATTTGTTTGTAAGATTAAAATATATTCTTATTGACTATATATTATTAAAAATTCATAATTAAAATAGAGATCCAGTAAATTCGGCTTTAGTCGTTTTTCGACTAAAACCGCCTCTCCTGGAATAAATTACCGACGTAGGATGAAATATAACTGTATATGTCTTTTTTTGTATTTGGGAGTGTTATTTAGATTAGTATGTTTTTTTATGTCCATCCCATTAGCTTCAACGTATCCCACGAAAAATGCTATGAAAAATCAAAAGACTTTCACGTAGCCTTTGATGTTTCCACTGACAATACGGTTGTGAAGGCTGTGAATGCTGGACAATATCATCGAAAATGAGGACAAAACTGGAAGCAGCCGAAATGTGGTTCTACAGAAGGATGCTACGGATGTCGTGGACTGAGCATACAAGCAACGACGAAGTGTTAGAAAGAATGGCAACAAAAAGGAAATTGATGCTGAGCATCAGGAAGAGACAACTGAAGTTCCTGGGACATGCAATGAGGAAGGAGAGCCTGGAGAACCTGATACTGACTGGACAGATAGAAGGAAGGAGAGACAGAGGAAGGCAGCGGATAACATATTTGCAGAGTCTGATCAGGTGGATGACGGAACGGGGGTTGCCAGGAGCAACAGGAACAAACATACTAAGAGCCACAAGGGATAGGGAGACGTGGAGATCCATGATCGCCTACGTCCTGAAGGGACAGGGCACATAGAATAAGAAGAAGATTTAAGGTCTATCAATAGATTATTATTTTCCTTACATTTGCGTAAGTTTCGACTCATAGGAAATGTCTAAGTTATCATCCGTATACAAAGGTTTCCTCAGTCTAATTATTAAAATAGCTGCAGTGGGTTTGTAGAGGCGCATCTGAACAGACAGGTTGCAAGTTCTACCGAGATTTGGGTGAGTGGTGGTTAGTGATGTTATAAATTAATGGCTTTAACCTTCTTATTCCAACTATGAACCTCCCTCATCATCAATATATTGGCCTCGGAAAGAAAATCAGTGTCGTTATTTTTTATTATTAGACTTATTTGAGATGAGGTATGAAATGTTTAAATGGTCTGTGCCCATCTCGTTACGGCAACGATTGTGTCTTGGGTTCATTACTTGGATGTGCGTTGTGGCGCAGTGGATATCGGCTCGGAACGATAAATCAGAGAGCCGAGTTCAAATTCCAGTTGAATTTCTTGCATTCACTTACTCACGAATACCCTTGGGAAAGGTATTAATCCGTCTCTTCCCCCCAGTTATAGGTTAAATAATAAGACAGATTGGGTTCTATAGCCTTGGTCGGCAACCATTCTACCGCAGAAAGCAAGGTCAACCTACTGCCCAGTCAGTCATGTCTCTGTCGAGACATGATCGCCCAATCATGTATCACGTATGTCACTTAACTAACTGACTTACTTGGCTGATGTAGATGATGGCGTGAAGTTTAGTTGCGCTGAATCAAAAGTAGGTGCAGGCTGAGTTTTTGTTTTGACTGGCGAGGTCAGGACAGTAAACGCTCTAATATGTTACGCAGTGCATCAAAGGCTGCAGGTGTCTGTAGGGACAGGTTTATAAGTGACACCAGCTGATAAAGAGATCAGTTGAGTTTTGAGAGTTAACTGGATCAGTCGCGGATAGCATTCAAGTTGTCAACTCCGCCTGTGTCACCCGCCAACTAAACACCGACTCCACCACACATGTCAGTGAAGAGAAAATAAAATAAGAGACGATTTTCAATTTTGGGCCCCGGCCTATTCTTCATTGAAGTAAACTTATTTATAAATGGAACTTTGTCTCTGTGTGTGTATGTGTGTGTTTGTGTCTGTGTGCGAGTGTGTCCGTTATCTATAGACTCCGAAACGGTTGAACCGATTTTCTTGAAAATTTACACAGTTGTACTATACGTGTCTGCGAGTGTACTTAGCTAGGTTTTGTGTCGAGGTACCCCCGACAAATATCAAAAATCGATAATCGAAAAAATCGGGTTACAGAAGGAGTGGTCCGATTTTAATCAAATTTGATATACTCATAGACAAAGAAATAAGAAACGCTATTCAGAAGTTTCAAGGTTTCAGTTCTTACAGTAGTGCAGAAAATCGATAATATATATATATAAAAGCTTTCATTACACCCGAGCAACGCCAGGCTATACTGCTAGTATATATATATATATATATATATATACTCAGAAGGAGTATATGATATTTGTAAATACGCTGTTCATAGTCTAGGGAAAGAATGAATAGACTGAAACTGTCATTTTATGTTTGTTGTCCTTCTGTCTCACAGAATGTTTTTTTTTTCGCTGTGAAAAAACCGTTTCTCTGACGTTATTTGAATTTTGCGATTTCATGGCCAATCAAGATTAAGAACATGATTTTTCACCGGGACTTCTACGTGGAGCCCAGATGCGCAAAAACCAGTTTTGATCATTTGCTTTCTGGACATCTGAGAGCAAACATCCGGTCCCTCGATTGCTCGGTATCACCACAGTGCATCTGTGGTGATACCGACGGAGCAAAAGCAAGGGACCGTATGTTTGCACTTTCACGACCAAAAAGCAAATGAAAAAAAACTCGACGGTGCGCATCCGGGTTCGTGCAGATGTTCTGGTTGAAAACTAAAAATTAATTAAATATTATATTTCCAGTTCGCGAGCCTACGCGAATTTTATTTATCGGCCAATGGGAAGTCCAGAATCAAATACGGACATGAATTCCCAAATGATCACCTGCAATTCAGAAAGTCAAAATAAAAATCCGATACAGAAAGCATCGCCAGACAGACCGACGCAGAGACCCAGGGTGATTAGTAACTCCCTAGACCTACGTCAAATGGCTTACTATCCTAGCCTCCCTTCCCTCTCCTCTTATCTTTCGCTGTCTCAAAACTACTTACTGACCTAAGGAGCGAATACATCAAAGACATTCCTTACTTACAACGCTCCCACATTCCTAAGCAGTAATTCTCTTTTCAGCATTTTATTGCCATAAACATTTTAACGTCCGTTCAAGTATTACTTTAATTGTAAAAACCTTAATTGATATGTCTATATATAAAATGTTATTTTTCAACTTCATTGGCTTTTCTTGATTTATAATCATTTTATGACTTATAGTGGGTTATCTACAACAAGGCCAAATTCCGTTAATTTTCAACAATATACTACTACCCTTCACTAGAACCGACTCTCCACTATAAACTGGAAAAGAATGAATAACCCGTTGTATTTTCAACATTGTTTTCATCACCACTATCGTTCCTTTTGTATTCGATTAGTTAGGTGCAGTTTCTACGCAATTATATTTTTCCTCCCAACAAATTTGACTTTGTGGAATCGACTACGAAGGGGAGCCTTCTTCTTTGAATTCAGTCTTAACCTGTCAACTTGTAGCTACGGCGGCGATGTTCTTTTTCTTTTGCTTTTTTTTTTTGTGGCGAGGGGGGAGTGTCTTATTGCGGAGAAGGGAAATAAACCTTCTTCACCCGCGTAACGACCTCCGTCCATTCTCCAGTAATTGGTGTCTGGTCGGCCTTTTTTGTACAGGAACAGAAGTTTTGACCACCGGCGGTGTTGCCGGTGTCACCGGGGTCGCTGGTATCTGTTTATCTCCTCGTCCGGCTTCCTTAAGAAGCACACATTGGCCAAATGGCCGGCCGTTCAACATAGCTGTAACCTAATCAGCCGTTATCCTGTCCCACGCATCGCCATAAACTGTAACCCTCTATCTTAAGTGCAACTTATTGCTTTGTACAATGGAAATAAAAGGGTGTGTGACTGTGATAAAAATGAAAGAATATTAACGACCAGTACTTTATAATAATATTTTATACCCTGATCTGTATTTGCTTTGTATTTTTACAAAAGATCTATATCTTCTTAGTCATCAAATTGCTGACAAAAAAACACGCGTGGAAAATTATTATAAATATCCCAGCGCAAGTTTTTGCTAACTACGATTTTATTTCTGACTGCAAAGGACGTAAGTGTCAATTTTGAACAAAAGTGAATCATTCCTCATCGTAGATAACGACTGCTTTATGACATGCAGTTTGCAATGAATAAATCATTGCTTTATGATATGGGGTTTGCAAAGTTTAAACTGGTTATATGCACGAATGTTGAAAAAGTGTCAAGGATTGCAACGAAATAAAAATGCAATATACTTTTTTATTATCATTACTGGTTTTAACGCCTATCACGAGAATGAATGCAAAGTGTCAATTCTCTTAACACATATATCGTATAAAGAAACCAATATGTGTGATAATATTTTGGGTCTATCCTGAAATGTAAGAATTAAAATGCTACAAGCGTTCAATCGACACAGAGTTAACTTCCCGCATTTATATTTAAAAAAAAACTCCATTGTTCTTTTGTAAAGTTTCAGTAATTAGATTTTACGTCAACTTATTACACTATTTCCAAAATCTCGTATCATAATAATTATATATCTCATTGCGTATCATAATAATTATATACATTTGAAGATTGACCAAATGGATTTCTTTTCAGAAAATAATATTTATGATACCTGTTGAATTAAAACCTGAGGACAATATACTTAATACTTCGGATATATTATATGTTAGGAAATAATGCTGACGCCTTCTTTGTTTTCTCTTGGTGACTAAAAGAGGCAGGCTTGCCAGACCACATTATTATGTGGGAAGTTTTGAACATGGCACATGCATTTAGGGTGGTAAAGGCTCGTGATACCACTTTTATACGTCCGAAAACTTAAGCATGCTGCAGGGCAGGGGTGACAATAGAATGTTAAACAAAATGCACGAAGAAAGAAATTTAATAAAAATATGTATATTATTTTAAAAAGACTTCACTTGTTTTCAGCTATTACTCCGAATTTTCATGCAATGTGGTAAGAGCCTAAAATGCTAACTACAATTCGGGGATATTGTTGTGGATTCCGGGTGAGGAACCGCACAAAATAATGAACAAGAAAACAGATATGGAGATAGAAAAGTAGGTTATATTAAACGTAATATAGAAACTTGAACGCGAGTTAGTAAATCCAGGAATACTATTAGTAAGAAATATATATATATACAAGTCTTGAAGTGAAGTCGTTGGAAATAGTATATCCGTGTATATTATTCTAGCTGAGTTGAGCTCAGAGCCAGTCTGACTTCTGCTGTGGTAGTCTCTAGGTAACTTCGGTATCTCTCAATACTCTCCAATAACTCGCATGGATCTTCTACGATTACACAACTCTCTATGGCAGGAGTATATGTATACTCAGTCGAGTCCATTATCATATACAAATAGGGGAGATCTCACAACAGATACTAAAATCAAGCCCGTAAAGAAATCCAAATACTTGGGAAATGTTCGAACAGAGGATGGAAAGTGCGACACTGAGATCCGAGTGCGCCTTTCAATGGCCAAGAATGCATTCCAAAAGCTGAGTAGAATATTGAGAAACAAAAAGAAATTTACTGGAAACAACGAAAAGAGGGCTGGATTGTTATGTGATGCCTGTTCTTAAATATGGCAGCAATGATGAAGGAAAGACTTGAGGTAAAAGAAATGTGGTTCTACACGAGGATGTTGAGGATACCACGAACCGAACATATGAGTAACGTCGAGGTACTAGAGATGATGAAAACGAAAAGGTTGTTGGTTGGTTTGTCTTGATGGGATATCAACATCGGTGGGTCATTTATTGCCAACTAATTTTTTTTTTAATCATATCATCTCGAGCAAGGCGGTAACGCTATTGATGTGCAGGGGGCTACGTAAGAATGAAAAGATTGGAAAAAAGAAAGCCGGAAACCACATCCTGAACAGGAAACAAGGGATGAGCCTCTACACCTGTACAATAGACGTGGGTGGAGTGTGAACCGGGTGATAGTTTAGTCTATCTACTCCAATTGAGGAAAAAAATGTAAAAGAAAAAAAAGAAAAGTGAAAAGATTGGAAAAGAGAAAGCCGGAAACCACATCCTAAACAGGGAACAAGGGATGAGCCTCTACACCTGCACAATAGACGTGGGTGGAGTATGAACCGATCGATAGTTTAGTCTATCTACTCCAATTGAGAAAAAAAAATGAAAAAGTAAAAAATAAAAGTGAAAAGATTGGAAAAGAGAAAGCCGGAAACCACATCCTGAACAGGGAACAAGGGATGAGCCTCTACACCTGTACAATAGACGTGGGTGGAGTGTGAACCGGGCGATAATTTAGTCTATCTACTCCAATTGAGAAAAGAAAAATGAAAAAGAAAAAAAAAGAAAAGTGACAAGATTGGAAAAGAGAAAGCCAGAAACCACATCCTGAACAGGGAACAATGGATGAGCCTCTACACCTGTACAATAGACGTGGGTGGATTATGAACCGGGCGATAGTTTAGTCTATCCACTCCAATTGAGAAAAAAAAATGAAAAAGAAAAAAAAAGGAAATGAAAAGATTGGAAAAGTGAAAGCCGGAAACCACATCCTGAACAGGGAACAAGGGACGAGCCTCTACACCTGTACAATTTTATTTATCTATTGCTGATAATATCTTTTTCTTTCAACAATTTATTGTTTTTATATAAGTTTACTGTCTAGTAATACTTTTCTTTTCGAGTATCAAGATTCATTGGGATTTGTTTTTAAGGGCAATGCCCTTAAGTCCTACCCTTGTTATTTAACCCATAACTGGAGGGAAGAGATGGATTAATATCTTTCCCAAGGGTACCAGTGCTGAAGTGAATATAAGTTACTCAACTGGAATTCGAAATCTGCTCACCGATTTCTCTTTCCGAGCCGATATCCACTGCACCACAACGCACATCCGTCACTACACGCTTACAGCACCTGGTATTCCCAAGCGGTCACCCATCTAAGTACTGACCAGGATCAACTTAACTTCAGTGATCGAGCGAGAACCGGTGTATTTAACGTGATAGGCCGTAGGTCAAAACGATAAGGAAACTAATACTTAACATCAGGAAAAACAGCTAAAATTTCTCGGACATGTAATATGAAAGGAGGCCTTACAGAATCTGATATTCACAGGACAGATAGAGGGAAAGAGAGACAATGGAAAACAACGCATGACATACTTGTTAGGCTTGAGCAAATGAATGAGAGAGCAGTGGTTGGAAGAGGTAACAATAGAAGGGGTGTTACGAGCAAAAAGGGATAAGGATATGCGGAAGGACATGGTCGCCTACGTCTAGGAAGGACACGGCACATAAAAAAGACGTTAACTATGAAGCAACCCACACTTAAGAAAACCACGTTTAAATCTGGTCGTAATACATTACATTGCATTTAAATATATGTTTCTGTTAACATTTCGAGCTCTCACGCGGTGTGACTTCATAGAACCGCATTACAAATTTACAAACTGCGTTTGTTATTTGGTAACTGTTATCGTTGCTTATCAAAGTTTTATGTCAACACAAGATAAAATTGTCTTTGATGGTGGATGTTTTTATTTTAACGTCCTTGTAACCTCTCTGAAGATGGCTCATGTTAGCCGAAAGCTTAGAACCAACTTAATAAAAAATTATCCAAATGTTGGAGAATTTTTGTCTTTATATTCAACTGAAATTAAAGCCAAAATGCGATGTTTAGAACGGCTCATGATTAAACATTATAGACATTCATTGTCTCTTATATTTAACAGTAAATATTTATAAAATTATTAGCTGCCTCGATACAATATATATATATATATATATTAGCCGTCTGATTATATCTCAGCTTTATTCCTTTTCACCACCTAACGACATAAAATTGGCAGTCACGGAAAGACCTCAAGAGAGCACGTAAGGTCTATTATATGTTATGAATATGCTACTGAATATCACTATTTAACTACAGCAAGAGTACATCGTTAGAGAAAGGAGGAGATAGATTAACTATGGTAAACAAAGGAAGCTATGACGTACGAAAATTCTGAAAACTTGTCGAAATATAGATGCTGCACATACTAAGCAGGCGAATTATTAAAAGAGACAAACACGTATAGAGCAACGATAGAATCATAAGCACACAAATTAACAATAGCTTATAGCAGAACAGTAATTATTAAATTTTTGAATAAAAAACTGTAATTTGTAAACTAATTATCCGATTGGGCCCAAATCTTGTCAGGTACCATTTGAGGGTTAGTACTTCATAAAAGTTTTATAACTTTTTCATTAGTGGTGCCAACTACATGTCATACCCAGGACTTATTAAATGATGTATCATATTTGAATCTCTACGCATATTTGTTCGAGGATAAGTAAAGAACGGTTATATATATTTGAGTCTATAAGCATTTATTTTGTTCGAGTTTAGGTAACTAACGGCTATATATATTTGAGTCTCTGAGCATTTATTTTCTGCTAGGATGGGTAAATATTGGTTATAGAAATTTGTACCTCTAAAGCTTAATTCAAATTGAAAATAGGTAAACATCGGCTGTATAAATTTGAGTCTCTAAGTAGTTGTTTTATTCTAAGATAGGTAAAAACGGTCATGTATATATTTGAGTCTGAAATAATTTACTTTATTCTAGGATAAGTAAACAACAGTTAAAAATATATTTTAGTCTCTAATCATTTATTTTGTCCTAGGATGAGTAAAAAACGGTTAATATTGTAAAGTCCCCACAACTTAAATTTCAGAAGGTTGAAGGCTGAAATGTGAAAGGATAAAATATTTCTTGTGTACATTAAAGCAAAGATTAATTTACAAAATGATAAAATTGTAAGAAAAAGAAATATAAGTGAATTTTTGTTAACTGAACACTACGCAGAAATTTACAATTCATGGTTGTGTAGTAGCAGAATGTAAAGTCTTTGTTCCTTCCTCTTTTTAGAAAGTCGCAACAGGTTGAGAGAAAGAGAAGGCAAAACAAATAAAGAAGTAGCACTTAACACGTTCATTTGGTTATTGACTTTTTCCTCTTTAGCGGCGTGGTGTAAAAATGAAGAAAAGGACGTTGGAAGGAGAGGTCGAATTAAACTGTGACGTCTCCTGCGTCCGGGTCGGCTTCTTGAATTTTCTTTTGTTACATTGCCACGTGGTCCTCAAGTAACTGTTCTCATCTGAGTAACTTTGATGTGGAGTGACGTGGTTTAAATAGTGAAGCGTCTCATGATGCCGGCTCCCGTGGCATTTTCACATCTAAGTGTGAAAATACGGCATTTATGAATTTGCTGTTTTTAATACAATCAGGATTCAGAATTTGCTTTTCGCAATGACTTGTGAATTTTTCTTAGTTGGGTTTTTCCAGAGTCGTTTGAATCCAATTTTGCGGGTGTGCAATTTATTTTGTGTTTTTTTTTTTTAGTTAGTTGGTGAATGATAAAGGATTTGTTTTCTATAATATATTTGTCTCTAAGCATTTATTCTGTTCTGTTCTAAAAAACTGGTGTATATACTAGAGTCTCTCAGTATTTATTTTCTTCTGGGATAGATAAAGAACGGTTTTATAAACAAGAGCATCTAAGAATTAACTTTGTCCAGAGACAAGTAAATAACGACCATATATTTGCGTCTCTAATCATGTTTGTCATTTAGAAATAAATAAATAGAGGCTATATATATTTAAATCTGTGAGCATTTACTTTGTTTGGGGAGAGGTAAATAACCATTACAATTATCTGAGTTGCTCAGCATATATTTTCTTTTGGTAAATTACGAATGCATATATACTTGTGAGCATTTATTTTGTTTTGGGCGGGTAAATACCGGATATATATATATATAAACTCTTTAAGAGTTTATATCGTTTTGGGGATAGGTAAATTATGGCTATATATATTTGAGTTTCTAAGCATATATTTTGTTCGACAATTGGTAAAAAAAAAGTTATCTTTGAGTCTCCAAGCCTTTTCTTTCGTGAAAAGATAAATACGGTAATATATATTTTAGTCACTAAGCAATTTTTTTAAGACTAAGTTAAAAAATATTATATTTTATTGGGTCTCTACGTATTTCTTTTGTTTGAGGATAAAAAAATACGGTTATGTATATTTGATTCTCCAAGCATTTGTTTTGTTCGTAGATTATAAAAAAACAGTTATATATATTTTAGTCTCTAAGCAATTATTTTTTCTTCCATATGTAAATAATAGCTATATATATATATATGAGTCCCTGGGCGTTTTTATTTTCTAGGAAAGCTAATTTATGATTATATAAATATATCTGTTCGCGGATAGATAAAAAATAAGTTTTATATACTTGAGTCATTAAATAACTATTTTCTTCGAGGATAGGTAAAAATGGTTATATATAGTATAGAACGGCTACATATATTTGAGTCATTAAGCATTTATTTTGTTCTGGGATAGGTACATTACGGATAGATATATATAAGCATTTATTTTGTTCGATGATTGGAAAAACAGTTATATATATTTGAGTCATTTAAAATTTATTTTCTTCTAGGATGCGTAAATTACGGATATATATATGCATATATATATATATATATATATATATATATATATATAATAAAAATTAAGACAGGCACGTTACTTCATGGTGAATCGGAAGTTGATCTGTTTCAGGCGAACTATTGTCAGCTTCCGTATTTTTTTTAACAAAGGATTTTACACGAAAAATCGTGTAAAATACTTTGTTAAATAAAAACGGAAGCTAACGATGGTTAGCCTGAAATAGGCCCATACTTCTGATTCATTAAGAAATGAAATGTCTGTCTTAATTTTTCTTATATTTGCTCTATATGTATTTATATGCATATATGTTTAGAGATCTCTTAGAGAGTTATCCTCCTACTTATGTACAGGATACTCCTTTATATATATATATATATATATATATATATGTAAATGTAAACTTGTCGTTATACTCGTTTCGAAAAACCCTCCGAGCACATACGCGGAAGAAAAAAATGGTGATAAAAAAGAACGAGCTAAGCACTTGTCCATCAGTCAAAGTACGCAGCCCAAAGAAAAAAGTCCGAGACGAGTAACCTAAAACAAAAAGCGCTCAATACGCAAGTAGAGCAAATAAAGTAAATAACTAACTTTTTTTTTTTTTAATCATCTCACCCCAAGCAAGGCATTCCACTGCCACTATTGCGCATGGGGCTATATAGGGGAAGGTAAAGAGAAGGAGTGGTTAGACATAGGGAATGTCAGGAGGAAGGTGACAGATGAGTAAGGATAGCGAGGATGAGGGTTGGGCAGATGGGAAGAGTGTTTGATAGAATGGGAGCAGGTTAGTGTGTTAGGAGGTGTCTATTGACCTTACATTTAAACTCCTGGAGATTGTAGCCGTCGGGGAAGCAATCGTTTGGAAGAGAATTCCACAGTCGGGAAGTGCGAGGAAAGAAACTGTTGGAGTAGAAGTTACGGCTGCATTTTATCAGTTTCACTGTAAAAGGGTGGGATCTAGTTGCTAATCTAGTATCTCGTTCAAATTCGTATTTAGGGGGCACCAGTGATCTAAGTTCATCGGAGCAGAAGCCGTGAAAGTATTTATAGAAGAGACACAGGGAAGCCACGTCGCGCCGGTGGGAGAGAGACTGCAGGCGGTCTGCCAAGTCGGTATCTATCACATTACGGACCCTCTTCTGAACCTTATCGAGAACCCCGAGGAGAACAGCAGGGGCACCCTACCAGATATGGCAGCAGTATTTAATGCACGGGCGGATGGTATATTTATAAATGTGCAGGATAGATTCAGAAAAATTTCCGGGCCCTACACAGAGAACCGACTTTCATAGCAGCGGATTTAGCAATGGATTCCATATAGTCATTCCATTTGAGGTCCGCTAAAAGTGTGAGACCAAGAAGGCGCAGTGTTTTACTCTCTGGGAGGCAAGCCTGGTCCATGCTAATGGGAGGTAGGTGAGATTGTCGATGATGGTTAATTGAGAGTAGCTTCGTTTTAGAAGCATTAAAATTTACTAACCATTTCTTACCCCAGTCCAATATGGATTGGAGGTCTTTTTCAATCTCGGCTGCGAGATTAGCTTTGACGCCTACACCAGATTTTTGTAGGAGGCGAGAGTAAACTGTGGTGTCATCGGCGTACAAACCTATTTGGGCTCTTATGGAATCAGGGAGATTATTAATGTATATCAGGAAGAGTGTAGGACCTAAGATGGAGCCTTGGGGGACACCTGCATTTGTATGGTAGTTCTGAGATGCATGTCCGTTTAATACCTCCTTCATTGTGCGGTTAGAGAGGAATGACTGGATTAGTTGAAACAAATGTCCAGTTATACCATAGCTCCGAAGTTTACATTGAAGGCCAGCATGCCAAACTCTGTCGAACGCCTTAGATATATCCAATGCAATATATATATATAATTTTCTAAGCATTTTTTTCGAGAATAGGTAAATAACAGTTGTATATATTTGAGTCTCTAAGCAATTATTTTTTTCGATGATTGGAAAAAAATTTAAATTATTTATATCATTAAGCATGTATTTTATTCTGAGATAGGAAAAACAATAATAATATATATTTGAGACTAAATATTTATTTTGTTCGAATATAAGTAAATCGCTACTATATACATTTGCGTCATGAAGCATATATTTTTTAAAGGGTAGTTAAATTACGCTATTCATATATTTGAGTCCCCAAACATTTATTTTCTAGAAGGATAGGTAAAAAAGCTGTTATATATATATTTGTGTTTCTTAGCATTTATTTTCTTCGATAATAAGTAACAAATGGTTATAAATATATTTGAGTCTCTAAGATTTTTTTTTATTCTAGATCAAAGAAATAACGGCTATATATATTTGAGCATTAGAGCATTTTTTTCTGTGATAGGCTAGTAAATGCTTTGAAAAAACAGTAGCTACTCTAACATCAACACATCGTTCATTCAGTAATGAATTAGAACACTCTTGCCACTGGCGTATGAATACATGATATATCACGCGCTAAAAATCTGCCTCCTTCTACCGAGCGCTCATAGCTCAGAGGTAGAATCGCCGACTGACATCAATTCGGTCGGGTTTTAATCCTGGGTAAAAAACAAGTGGATGTCTAGCCGTGTAATTAGCTGTAATATAGCGAAACAGATCTGTCTACGGATGACTATATATATATATATATATATATATATATATATATATATATATATAATTTTCTAAGCATTTTTTTTCGAGAATAGGTAAATAACAGTTGTATATATTTGAGTCTCTAAGCATTTTTATATGTAAAAAAACGTTTATACTTAATACTTAATCTAACTCATTGAGTTAATTTTTTTCGAAAAAATGTAAAATAAAATTCATATATTTGAATCTCTAAGGATTTATTTACGTCTGTGATAAGTAAAAAGCGGTTTCATATACTTGAGTCTCTAAGTCTCTCGGAATTTTCTTTTGTCCAGGGTAAGTAAATAACAACTATATATATATAGTGTATCGAGGCAGCAAATAATTTTCTAAATACTGTTAAATATAAGAGACAATGAATGTCTATTATGTTTAATCATGAGCCGTATAAACGTCGTATTTTGGCTTTAATTTTAGTTGAAAATAAAGACAAAAATTCTCCAACATTTTGATATTTTTTTATTAATTTGGTTCTAAGGATTCGGCTCACATGAGCCATCTTCAGAGAGGTTATCAAGACGATAATACAATGACATATATATATATATATATATATATATATGTGCGCGTGTGTGTGTGTGTGTGTGTGTGTGTTTAAGTATTTATTTTGTTCGGGGATTGGTAAATGACGGTTATATACATATTTTAGTTTCTAAGTATTTATTTTCTTCGAGGATAGGTAAAAATGGTTATATATATATTTGAGTTTCTAAACATTTTTTTTCGGGCATAGGTAAACAACAGCATAGGTAAACAACGGTTATATATTTTATTTTGTATTTTGTTAACTTATTTTCATGTATGGTAGACTGAAAATTTATTATTTTATATATATATATATATATATATATATATATATATATATATATATATATATATTCCAGTTGAATCCATTGTATTCACTTAAGCGCAAATGCCCTTGGGAAAGGTATTAATCCGTCTTTTCCTTCCAGTTATGGGTTAAATAGCAGGACAGATTGGGTTCTATAGCCTTGGTCGGCAACCAGTCTACCGCAGAAAGCAATGGCAACCTACTGCGGGATAATCTTCTGCCCAGTCAGCCATGTCTCTTTCGAGACATGATCGCCCAAGCGTGTATAACGTATGGCACTTGACTGATATATTGGAATCTTTAAGCATTAATGTGTGTACGGGGATATGTAAAAGATGATCATTCATACTTGAGTCTGTAATCGTTTACGTTGTACATCGTAATATTTAAAATACCATATGCCTCTGTTGGGAATGGATCTAATATATATCAACGATATATTTTTTTTATAATTTTATAAATCGTTTTGCAAAATACTGAGCACCAAGAAGAGACAGCTGATGTTCCAGCGGCATGCAATGAGGAAAGAGGGCTTGGAGAACCTGATACTAACAGGCCGCATAGAGGGGAAAAAGAGACAGGGGAAATCAACGGATAACATATTTGAAGAACCTAATCAGGTGGCTGATGAAACGAGGGTTGCATGGTGTAAGAGGAGAAGGCGTGCTAAGAGCCACCAGGGATAGGGAGACGTGGAAAGCTATGATCGCCTTCATCCTGAAGGGACAGGGTACATAGAAGAAGATATATGCCAACTGTTTATAAGAAATTATAATGTGGATATAAAGTGGGGGACCAAAGCTATATTATAATCAATATATAAACCGATCCCTCATTTTGTGGCCATGCTAGTTTTTATACATTTATATTCTAGATTGATGGGCTTGAGCAGGTGGATGACAGAAAAGGGGTTGCATGGTGTATCAGGAGAAGGCGTGCTAAGAGTCACCAGGGATAGGGAAACGTGGAAAGCCATGATCGCCCACGTCCTGAAGGGACAGGGCATATAGAAGAAGAAGAAGATCCTCAATGTAAAGCTCAGCTTCTAATGTCACTAGAACAGCCAAAGTGGTTTGCTTGTCACGGATTCCAATGTGCAATAAGAGAAATCGTCAAAATTTCAAAAAATTGTGCGATCACTATTAAAGCGGAAGTCATTACTATGATCTCATATCGTGTATTATATGATTGAAAGATTAAAACAAGTGATTGCATTAATTACATGCAAATTCACATTGAATCGAATGTCCGTTGTATTATGGTACAATTGCGTGAAGAATGAGTCTGTGTCTTATTCCCCTTCTGATTTCTATAATTTAATCGTCAATGTTGATTTAGAAGGAAATGAAAAGGAGTGAAATGTTTACAGTTTTTGAATACAAATCGATTAGGCATTGTCTTCGGAGAGTATTTACTAAATATCAGTACAACACTTGTCACGCACACGATCCCGATACAGCTGAATATAGTTCTTATACTCTGCGAATATTAGTCATTGATTCACGTCTGTGTGCACTTACTAGGCCTAGTATAGAACCACAATTATAAAATACATATGGCTTATCCAGTAAAGATAACTACTCTAAAGACAGCACTATTTACTCCCGCCTCGATAAGAAACCTGCTGGTCCTGGGTATGACCGTAAACTGCATCCGGTATCAAGGCCTCTGATTGGGAGGTTGTGAGGAGCATGGGACCACCTCTTAATTTCTGTTGTTCCCAGGTCCACCCTGACCCTGGGTGGTAGCACCTGTTAGGGTTCCAGCTATGGGCAAATAGTTAACCCCTAAATTGGGGTCAAAACACTATGAAACTATAAAAATAAATTTTGTAGAAAATATACATTTTTGAATGAAAAATATTACTAACAAGACAGTTTTGAAGAAAAAAATATTACCATGACGCATTTTTGAAGGAAAAAAAAAATTACCAGCAAGATATTTTAAATACAAAACTAGAAGACATTTTCAGTTTCTAAAATAAAAAAATGTCATCAAAATCTGACTAAATCAACTTTCTTACTATAACCGAACATTAAAAATATCTTAAAACCCTACCTTTTTGGCATTAAATAACCCATAGAGGTTGATATGCCGTTAAACAAAAACTCAAACTCAATAAGAAATCTGCAGAGGCTGACAAAGCAAACCTCACCGCTGATCTTGGAAAGGACCTTCAATCTGTCGTGGACGGGGGTAAGAATTGGCTCGTAAATTTTAATGCTTTCAAAACGAAGATGCTATCCTTTAACCACCATAGACAATATCTCCTACAGTCCATCACCATGGATCAGGCTAGTCTACCCGAAAGCAATACACTGCGCCTCTTCGGCCTAACACTCTTAGCCGACCTCAAATGGATGACTAAATTATAAAATACATAGGACATATCCAGGAAAGACATTAGAAATATCAAGAATCTATACTGGTAGAAAACTGCTAGCATACGGACAAGAAATGAGTTCAGCACATATATGAAAATAGGAAAGGGTGTAACACAAGAGTGTGCCTTCTAACAGAATTTATTCAACCTATATGGCGAGATAATTCTGAGA
Source organism: Ascarosepion bandense (assembly GCA_037127315.1). Classification (NCBI taxonomy): domain Eukaryota; kingdom Metazoa; phylum Mollusca; class Cephalopoda; order Sepiida; family Sepiidae; genus Ascarosepion; species Ascarosepion bandense. The sequence goes on from JBBBDQ010000468.1 coordinate 1,613,378, forward strand.
AAACTAGAAATCCTGCTAGCATATATTATTGGTGACCACAATCTTAACAGTATATGATATCCAGATGGCACAGTGCTGATAGCAAACAGGGACATGAAACTACAAAACATCCTAAAGAATGAAGCAGAAGAAAGCGAGAAAAAGTAACTACTAAAAAAACGATAAGATAGAATACGTCGTCGAAAGGCAACAAAATTAGTCCCAAATGCTAATTACCAGTCGGGGATACTAAAGTGCAGCAGGTACAGAAATTTAAACACATTAGAAGTGTCTAGAGAGAGGAAGGAATGTATGGCATTGAGATACGAAGACCTATAAAAACAGCCAAAAGCGTTTTGAAAAATAAATGAACAAACTATTCGAACAATTTTTATAAAATTTATTTACTGAAAAGAAAAAAATTGGTGATATCACATATAAAATTATAAAAAAAAGTTTAACCACAGCACTTTATCTGCCATTTCTTACTAAACTTTCATAAAAAGAGTGATTGCTGACTAAATACAATATAAATCATCATTGGCGATATATATATATATATATATATATATATATATATATATATCGCCAATGATAATATGATGAATATATATATATATATATATATACATATTAACAATATATGATATGCAGATGAGACAGTGCTGATAATAATCATGGACAAGAAACTATAAAACATCCTACAGAATGAAGAGAAGGAAAACGACAAGAAGAGACTAATAAAAATCTACAAGAAGACGGAATACGGAGTCATAAACAACAAGAGGTGTCCAAAATGCCTGTCTTTTATATATATATATATATATATATATATATATATATATATATGTGTGTGTGTGTGTGTGTGTGTGTGTGTGTGTGTGAGGAGTTAATTAAAAATAATAGCAGTGTCAATGAAAAAAGTTTTTGTGGTGGATTTCCCCACGCATTTCTCTAATAGACGTGACTCCATGCTAGATCCTTGTTTCACTTCTGTCCCTGACTCTTGATATTTGTTGCAGCTTTACCCTCTTGCCAACTATGATCATACTGTAATCTCCGTTAATATCTCTTTACATTTCCCCTCTCCCCAGGAACCTCTGACCAGCAGAATATTTTACTGCTAAAAGAGCAAACTGAGAGTCGTTCCGCGATTTCCTCTGTGACGTCATTTAGATCAAAGATTTTAGACTTCCTATTAAAGACTGTGCGCCTGAGGTCACCTCTTGGGGTAAAATTGGCGTCAATGCTTTCATCTCAGCCAGGAAGTTACGACTTAAACCCACTTCGTCCCCTTGGTTCTTCTCTGCTTGCACGGCACTATTGCTAGCAGAAATCACTTTATGCGGCATTATCAGAGCCACGCGTCTGATCATAAGAGTCGCCTTTTTGCCTCAGCTAGTAATGGGTGCAAGAGTATCCTAAATGATCCTAAGCTGCTGTTTGCCGACAGAATGAAGCAGTGTATAGCATTCTGGAAGTTTGGATCCAAACACTACTGGTAGCTCTGTAAAAATGTGTTAAACAACAGCAAATTCCCAATACGACTTTAATCAATGACTGAGGTTCTCAGATCTTCAGGGGATAAGGCCGAGTTCTTTGCTCGAAGATTCTCCATCAACTCAACATTTGATTCTTCTGGAATATTTGCACCTGAATTCTAACCTAGAACTCAGACTGTACTGACCGACGTTCACTTTACCCCTCGCTGGTCTCTAAAATAATTAAAAGCTTGATCCAAGTAAGGCGAGCGGAGGTGACTAAATCCTAATCATTGTCCTGAAGAAATTTGCACCTGAACTCTCCTCTGTCTTCTGCAAACTCTAAAACTACTGCCTCTCTGCTTCTTGCTTTCCTGCCTGCTGAAAGTCCTCCTTTGTGGTTCCTGTATTTAAGAACTCTGGAGAACCTTCAGACTTCTCTAATAATCTCCCTATTAGCTTCCTACCGATTTTATTATGAATGCTGAAGAGGTTCAACAATCTCACAGCCCACAGCCTCCTCTCCGATAAACAGTATGGTTTCCATTACACCAGGTCTACTACTGATATGTTAACGACGATTACAGAGTATATATAAGAGGCTCTTGATAAGAACCGCGAAGCTCGAGCTGCTGCCCTAGATATTTCCAATGCATTTTGACAGAGTCTGGCATACTAGCCTTCAGTCCAAGCTACAGGGCTATGGTATAACTATACATGTGGGAAGTATTTCTGGGTGTTTCTCTATCCAAAATGCAGTGGCTTGTTTTTCTAGTTCATGGGTTATTTTTTCCTGTAGAGGCTGTTCACGTCAAAAGAAAGTTACTATGAGTGTACCTGGGTCTATTTTTTGTGATATGAAGCTTGGGAAATGTATGCAGTCTCTGATGTAACTTTTTATTTTTATGGTGTATGGTTGTAATATTTTATCAATTTAGTTACTCAGTCTTCTTGTAGGGCAGGCCAGCCCTGCTACAATTTCTTTAAATTTAATGTCACTGGGGTTTGGGGTGTGGATATATTCCGATTTTTGTTCCTGGATAGCTGCTTTAATTGTGTTTGATAGATAAACACCCAGATATACTTCTCACTCTTCACAAAAGGATTTATTATACGAAGTATATAACTAATTTTAGACATCAATTCCTTCCAAGTTAACGACTTCATAAAATACACCTAGAAGAAGTACGAAAAACATTACAAATAAGATGATATCCCACTCCACTAATAAACAAGCGTTTCAAACTAGCAGGAAAATACCATCAGAATCCTTCCGGCCTAACAAATACTATTATGGACATTTAATGTACCATAACATCTATAATAACAACAATAAATATACACTTTAAACAAAACTTTCACGGCATCTCATACTTTTATTCTATACCAATGTCTTTTCCTATATACATATATCCACAGACAGATCTGTTTCGCTGTATAATAGCTCATCAGTACGGTTAGACATTCGATTGCCTTGTACCCAGGATTGAAACCCGACCGAACTGGCATCACTCGGCGATTCTACCTCTTATCTATGGGTGCTCGTTGGAAGGAGGCAGACTTTTAGCGTATGATATATCATGTATTCATACACCAGTGGCGAGTGTTCTAATTCATTACTTAATGAACCATGTGTAGATGCTAGAGTAGCTACTGTTAATTCAAAGTCTACCATTCTTTCAGATTGTTCAATCAATGTGTACGTGACTAGGTGTTTAGAACGTTCACTTGTCTAAAATGAGTTCGAATAGCACCATGATAGATATTTCGGTAGGTAAATTCTTGATATTATCAGCCTGGAGGTGATCTCAATGTGCGGTATCCATGGAAAAACATGAAATTGCACCACGGATTCATCGAAGCCTTGTGAGTTAAATCTGGCAGAAGAAAATATTTAAGAGCTGTCAATGGTTGTGGAAGCAGAGAAGTCGTAGTGGCCCCGATCGGAATGTGGATCACGTCAGAAACTATATTTAAGATTTTCTTAGAATAGTTGCCGTATAAACAATAGGGGGTCTCTTTGTGTGTCGAATAAACACAAATGTGCCTGCACAAAAGTCTTACCATTATATATAGTGAATATAAGCACTAGAAAATTATTTAAATATATATTTATATATATATATATATATATATAAATATATAGTGAATTATAGCACCAGAAAATTATTTAAACATACATATATATATATAAGAAATTATTTAAGCATAATATATATATATATAGTGAATTGTAGCACCAGAAAATTATTTAAACATACATATAAATATATTTATATATATATAAGAAATTATTTAAACATTATATATATATATATATATATATATATATATATATATATATATTGCGACAAAGTTGTGGAACTCGTAGGTTTTTTTTACCAGCTATTCATACATTTACTTTTATAAAGAGTGCTCGATACAACGTAGAACATTATATTGTACTGGTAGTTACAATGCTTTATGAATTCATATGAATTTATAAACCATTGTAACAACCAGTACTATATATATATAAAATCATTTATAAATGGAAATTTGTCTGTGTGTGTGTCCGTTACCTATAGACTTCGAAACGGCTGAACTGATTTTCTTGAAAATTTACACAGTTGTACTATAAACGTCTGCGAGTGTTCTTAGCTAGGTTTTGTGCCGAGATACCCCAGATAAATATCGAAAATTGAAAAAATCGGGTTATAGAAGGAATGGTCCGATTTTAATCAAATATGATACACTCACAGACAAAGACATAATAAACGATATTCAGAAGTTTCAAGGTTGCAGTTCTTACAATAGTGCAGAAAATCGATAATATATATATATATATATAAGGCAATATGTATGTGTGTGTGTGTCTGTTCATCTGTCTGTATGTACTTTATACAAATCCACAAATTTTTATCTGATTCTCACCAAACTTCACACAAACATTCTTTAGGCTGAGTCTGAGCTCCAGGACCATGGATTAGTTTTAACGCTTTTATTCCACTCGAGCAACGCCGGGCTATACTGTTAGTATATATATATATATATATATATATATATATATGTGTGTGTGTGTGTGTGTGTGTGTGTGTGTGTGTGTGTGTGTGTGTGTGTGTGTGTGTTAAATATAAGAGAAAATGAATGTCTATTATGTTTAATCATAAGCCGTTCTAAACATCGTATTTTGGCTTTAATTTCAATTGATAATAAAGACATAAATTCTCCAACATTTGGATAATTTTTTATTAAATTGGTTCTAAGCTTTCGGCTCACATGATCCATTTTCAGAGGGGTTACAAGGACGTTAGCACAAAAACATCCACTATCAGCGACGATTTTATTTTGTGTTGACATAAAACTACGCTAAGCAAAGGCAACAGTTACCAAAAATAGCAAACGCAGTTTGTAAATGTGGTTCTATGCTGTCACACCGCGTGAGAGCTCGAAATGATAACAGAATCATATATTTAAATGCAATGTAATGTGTTATGACCAGATTTAAACGTGATTTTATTAAGTGTGTGTTGTTTTAATTTAATGTAGATGGCCTCCATTATCTGAAGGTACTTTTTACTGTGCGTATGAGTGAGTATTATTGTATTATTGACCAAAATCTATATGATATTACCTACATGACTATGTTTTTCTAAGAAATGTTGTTTAATTGAACTCTGGCCAGAAAGGTGACAGGTAAGTCTACGGGAGAGCGTGGTTGTAGTAAAATCAATATATGTAGTCGGTTTATTATTAGTACCAGTGATACAATCTCTGACCGGGCATGTAAATTTATACACTACATTGGTTTTCTGTAGAGGTTTTAGTTTTAGGGTTATTAGGGACTATGAGATATATCAATATCAGATTAACTAAATTGCAAACATTGTGCCTGTTTATTTGTAATAAAATCTGTTCAAACTCACGGATAATCTATCGCGTATTATAATTGAAAGATATCAGAAATGAGCTGTAAATTAATAATTTTCAGTAGTGTGTGTTGTGGTAGTAAATAATAACCGCAAAACTGTGTCGCTGAAAATTACTGCAAATTTTTTTCTTGCTTTAAATATATCGGTTGAAAAATTATTTAGCGTTCATTAGAACGTGAAAATTATCCAAAATGGTTTTTTCATGTTTTAATGTCATGATCATGCACGAGTTAAAGCATGAAAAAACTGTTCATTTAAAAACATTTTACAACCTTACTACAGTAGTCAGTTAATAGAATGAGCTATGGTTGTTTGGTTTGTTTCTATGGCATATCAACCTCGGCGAGTCATTTATTGCCAACTAAATATTTATTTATTTATTGCTAGTAATACATTTTTCTTTCAACAATTTATTGTTGTTTTAAATATAACTTTTGTGTCTAGTAATACTTTTTTCTTTTCGAGTATCAAAATTCATTGGGATTTGTTTTTTAAGGGCAGGGTCCCCAAGTTATTTAACCCATAACTGGAGGGAAGGGGCGGATTAATACTTTTCCCAAGAGTAGCAGTGCTAAAGTGAATGCAGGGTATTTAACTGGAATTCGAACTACGCTCACCGATTTCTCTTTCCGTGCCTATATCCACTGTACCACAACGCACATCCGTCACTAAACGCTTACAGCACCTGGTATTCCCAAGCGGTCACCCATCTAAGTACTGACGAGGCTCAACGTTGCTTAACTTCGGTGATCGAGCGAGAACCGGTGTATTCAACGAGATATGGCCGTAAGTTGAATTAGCTATGAATACTGTATTTTACCACAACTCACACCCCTTCAAAAATAAGCAGACACAATGTTTCTAATTTATTTAATCTGACATGTCTGGAAAAAAATGTGCTGCCTAAATGTGTGTGTGTGTGTGTGTGTGTGTGTGTGTGTGTGTGTGTGTGTGTGTGTGTGTGTGTGTGTGTGTGTTCGTTCAGGGATTGTATCTCTGATATTCACAATAAAACCAATGCATATATTGGTTTTACTACATCTACGCTCTTCCGTAGATTCATCTGTCATCTTTCTTATCTTAGTTCTATTAAACAAATTTTCTCAGAAAAACATAGCCATGTACGTAATATTAGAGAGATATTAGTCGATAACAAAACAATTCCCACACATACAAACATTAGAAAGAACCTTCTGTTAGTGGAGGTCATCTCCATTAAAGAAAAACAACCCACACTCAATAAAATCACATTTCAATCTAGTCACAACACATTACATTGCATCTAGACATACAGTGCTGTTGTTTGTATTTCGAGCTCTCAATTAGTATGACGTCATAAAACGTCATCACTAATTTACGATTTCCGTTTGCAATAGCGATCTTTTCTATCAATTTTACAGAATATTATCTTTGCTGATGCATATCTTTGTGTTAACGCTCATACAACCAATCTGAAGATGGTTCATGTGAGCCGAAAGCTTAAATAAAAATCAAGCGTAATAAAAAATATCCAAATATCGGACAATTTTTGACTTTATTTTTACTAGAAATTTAAGCCAAAATACTATGTTTAGAACAGCTCATTATTAAACATAATAGACATTCAGTACCTGTTAGATTTAACAATGTATGTTTAAATATATATATATACATATATATATATATATATATATATATAGAGAGAGAGAGAGAGAGAGAGAGAGAAGAGAGCGGGAGCATAGAAAAGAAAGAGCAAGAGAGAGAAAAAGAGGGGTCATGTATTTTTTTAAGTAAGTGTGTTTTTCTTTGAAAGAATTCAATAAAAGTAAACAAATAAATTCATTTGTTGACAAAACATATCGACTAATTTAAATATATTCATCGAACAGAATGTAAAAATAACAATATTTCAAAAAGGAAAATGTACACTTGTTCTATCTATTAAGTACACTTTTTCTAAGAAAATCAGTCATTTATTTGCCATACGTGATACACGCTTCGGTCATCATATCAAGTTCGAGACATGACTGCCTATGTAGAAGATTTTCCCGAAGTAGGTTGTATTTTTTCTGCGCAAATTCTAGGCCATCAGCTTCTTTTCTCGCACTTTCCGCTGTGGAATTTCCTTCCGTTCACTTGCTTCCCTGGCAGCTTCAATCTTCAAGAAATTAAATGTAAAGTCAAAAGTCCTCTCCTATCTCACTGACTTGCATCCTCACTCATGCTCCTTTCTCCGTCCACTCCACTCTCCTCAATATTCTCATCTTTCTCTTACCCATTTCCTGGCAACCCTTATAACCTGTCACACTTTCTCATAACTTTTCTTCTATGTAACCCCCCTGCGCACTAGTGGCAGTAAACTACCTTGATTGGTGGGTTATGATTATAAAAATAACACTGGTGTCCCTCCAAGGCTATAGAGCCCACCCTGTTCAGTAATTTAACCCATAGCTGGGCGGAGAAGTGCATTAATAATTTTCCCAAGTGTATTTGCGCATAAATGAAGGCAACGAATTCAACTGGGATTCGAACTCTGTTCTCCGATTCGAATTTAAGAAAAAATTGAATTGATATTTCTAGTTCAGATGACGAAGAAATAAGGCTTTGAAAATCTGTCGAGAAAATAAGTCTTTGAGAATCTGGTACAGGACAGATTGAAGGAAAGAGGAACAGAGAAAAACGACGTGAATGAATGGCAAAACAGGGACTAGGAGAGATTTTTAAAAAGACAAAATTTATTAAGCGTTCCAATTGAGAGGAAATTATAGATAGAAACTGTGGTAAACCATGTTCGCTACGTCCTGAAAGGACGTGACACAGCAGAGAAAAATCTACCTCCATTACCTTTTTACTCCCGATAAGTAGAACAACATTTCAGAGAGAGAATTTATGAATATATGCAGGATAGTGAAAATGGGAACAGGTAGGCAATCTCTAATATAAGATATAGTTGATTTTTCTAGGGCACATAATGATGAACGAGAGCTTGAAATAGTTGACACAGGATGGATTGAAGGCAAGAAAAACAGATGAAAACAACGTATAGCCTCCCTTTCGAGCTTGAGTAAATGGATGGTTGAGCGTCTTTGAGAACAGATAAACAAAATACAAAATCTATTAAGAGCTAAAAATGGACAGGAAATTGCGAAGAGCCATGGGAAATAAATTAATATCCCTGACTGAGGATTTGTTTTAGTTTCGTGAACTGAGAACCTTCCTGTTTTTGCTGAAAATGTACATTGTGATATTTTTAGCTCAGCCACTCAATCTCCCAAGAGTTTGGTTTTTTAGTTATTTACTCTATAATATATATATTATAGAGTAGGTCGATTTTGGAACTGTAAAAAATCGCACTTAAAGAAAGTTGCAAAATAATGTCAAAAGTTATCACAAGAAAGATTTTTCTTCAAAACTTTGTAATTATTTGAGCACTTAAACTTAAAGACGAAATAAATTGGGATTTTTATCGCTTAATAGGTGTCACCGGAAACATGTGTTGCTTAAATAAAACCCGAGTTTTAACAAAAAGAAAAAAAATACAGTACGCTTAATAATAGATATTTTTAAGTTTAGTATTCTTTTTTTGGAACAAAATGAAAACATCAAAATTAAAAAGGAATAAGAACACTATAATATTTAGTTTAATATACAAGTAACTATTTACGTATGCCGTTTTATTTATTGTTATTTTTTATAGTATTCCCCTATTGAAATTACTTCCCCTAAATGATTGATTTTACTTTGTTTTGCTCTTTTACGCTTTTAATTATCACGAATATCTCTTGTATTTTTTAATAGTTAAGTCTTATTTTAATGAAAAATTCAGCTTTTATAATTATTCTGATTTGTTTATATTTTTAAAGTTAATATTTATTTATTAAAAAGCCTGTTTACGTGCTAATCTCGGAAGTAACTCTACTTTAATGTAAGTAAACATTACTTTTAATTTAATGTATTTATTTCAAATTATATCAAATTTATTTTTAAAATATTTCTGGAATTTCATTTCTGATAGTACATATATTTTTTTTCAGGTATTTCAAGATCGTGAGCACCTAAAAGGATCAGAGATGCAAATTAGGGTCTAAGGGCACTTTCCAGCTTGGACCTGTTGATAAAAGTGCTATCAAAAAAGTAAAAGGGAAAGAGAGAAGTTAAGAAAAAATTTAGTTCCATCACCAACAGCTTCAACATCAAATGTTCAGGCTAATCTTTCTTCCCCCTCCTACTCATCTTCTCCAAGAGAAAAACCAGAAGAAGAATATTTGCAGCTAAGGAGTCATCCAAAAGACACTTATAATTTCAAAGATATGCTTTCAAGTTAGTCAGCGGGGACATATCTTCTAATCTTAGAGCCAGCCTTGTCAATGCCTTGCTCTTGGATTTGAAGGCCTTCTTATACCAAATACTAATATGAAAAATATTATAGATAAATGCAAAGTTGATAGGGCAAAGTCTAAAGTGAAAACAACTGCCTAACAAAAATATGATGAAAGTGTAGAAAAACTTATATGTATTGCAGTTGATAGGAGAACGAATCAGGACAGATTGCTGTATAAGGAAATGGTGGAGGAAAATGGACATAAAACTCTGAAAAACTAAGGAACCAGAACGCCATTTAACTTTTACAAAGGAGACACCACATGAAAGTCAATATCTGATACATAGAGTTCTCCCTAATAGTCGGGCAACAGGTGCTTTTCATGCAGAGCAAGTAGTGGATGTTTTGCATGAATTCAACAGTGAGAACACTATCAAGGTTATCCTTGTTGACAACACTAATGCCAACACAGGCTGTAAAGGTGGAATAGTTGCAATTTTAGAAAAAGATTTTTTTTTTAAATCTTCATGCAATTGGTTGCTATTTGCACCATAATGAACTACCTTTCAGAGCTCTTTTCAAAAACATAGATGGTTGCACAAAAGCCCTACAGCATTCAGTGGTCCTCTGGGGAAATTATGCTCAAATGATTGCCATAAATTACCACAAATATAATTTTCCACTATTAGCAGTCCTCTGCATTCAATTTTGAATATTGATGAAATACATGATCTTAGTTGTGACCAAAGACTTCTGTATGAATACACAGTGGATATTTCTAGAGGTAAAGTTGACTCTAGATATGCCTCCTGGAAAATTGGTCCTTTAAAGCAGGCAAGGTGGTTAACTTTGGCTATCGAGATTATGCGTTTATGGAGTCGTGGCACATACCCACAAAAGCTCACAACAAAACTCCACAGTTTAATAAGTTTTATTGTAAATGTGTATGCCACTTGTTGGTTTGAAATTAAAAGAAATAAGTTCCACAATCAGCAAGTGCATATTTTTAATATACTCCAGAAGATTAAGAAGCAACCTCATGAAATCCAACAGATCACCTTAAGAAATATACAAGGAAGTACATTTTGTTTACTGTCTGAAAACCTATATTCCATAGTCAAATCTGATGAAGTTGAAGTAAGAGAAGGAGCTTTAAAAAGAGTTTTGGCCATAAGGTAAGTAAATATTTATTTACATACCAATGATTCATTTATTTATTGCAATTTATAGAATCATTTTAAAGATTTTATCTAATTTCACCATAATTATTAAAGTAATAGAGACTAGAATTGTTTTAAATGAATCAATATATAAATTTTTATATTCATTCAGGAGTGGGGAGTCTACCAAGAAAAGGTTAAAAAGAATACCAACCATTAATTTTAATGCCACACACTGGACACAATTGATAGATTTATCATTATGTGGCATGTTTGAACCACCAATGACGGAAGATTTTTCTGAATCTGAACTTCAGGAATCATTGTTAAATGGAACCAAGCTTGACTTGCCAAATTTGCCCTCATATTCCCAAGGCATGGAATGGGCAGTCAAGTTACCAACAGAAGCTTTGCAAACTGTATATGGTTTTGAAGCAAGGCATCAACATATTACAGTCAAAGTTTTGAGTCAGAAATTGAGACCAGCATTTTTGTCTAAGGACTCTTATATGGAGCAACTTGACTCTATATATTATACTCTATTAAAATAGTGTTTGTTTTCCTTATTTGTTTATTTGTTACATTTTCACTTATAACAGAAAAAATCATTTAAGATATTCAAATCACTGCTTAATTCATAATGTTAAAAGGCAGTTTTTTTAAAGCAGATACTGAAAGGAGGCGTGCAAATTTTAAATTTGAAGATTAGTCATCATTTTCTTAATTAATATCATTTTTATAAAATAAAATGACATTCCTTGACGTAAATACTAAAATTATTTGGTTTTCTCACTAATATTCAAGCTAAACCTTGCAAAAATGAGGAATTTTCAGTATATTTTTGTTTGCGATCTTTGATCTCAAAGGCTCAAAAACCGTTGAAGTATTTGATATAATATTTTTTATCAGTACTTAATAGGTCCAGACATAACTTTCGGTAAGTGAGATCTTCTAATATTTTAAGAAAAATGAAAAACATCAACCTATATATATATCGTGTTGAATGCACCGATCACCGAAGTTAAGCATCATGGAGCTTGGTCAGTACTAAAATGGGTTACTATTTGGGAATACCAGGTGCTGTAAACGTAAGGACCAAGCTTGGGGGTTAGTCGCAGGGCTAACCACCTTCCCCCGTAAAAAACAGTTTGTTACAGCAACAAAACGTTGCTGCCCTATACACCATTGGGTGTGATGGATGAATTATATATATAACTCTTTCTTTCATATTTTTGCTAATAACTTTAGACAAGACCGATGGGATATATTGGTTCATTTTTGCTTGCCTGTTTTTTGACAGGATCAATTTTCTGAAGTATTTATCCTTGCTTGATTCCCACATTGAGATATATTTGCAACAAAATAATTTTCTTTATTTTTACCTTCAAAGCAGGTTTTGAACAGCAAAGAACATTTACCCACTCAAAAATATCTTATCGTCAATTGAACGGTTTTCGGATATATAAGCCTTGCCATATATCTTCGCTTTCGTTTTCGGTTTCTTGACAGAATTCCAAATAAATGGCAAGTTTTTTTAAATCATTTTCTGTCACATGTATTTGAGTGAATCCGATAGATGTCAGAATGTTTGAAATTATATTATCATATTTCCACCCGCGGCATATCCTTTGAAATTAACCGAATCCGTTAAAACCAGATTCTAATGTCATATTATATTGAATGAAATTTATTGCTATGTTAAATGATATACAACTACCATGCAGCTACATCTCGCAAGACATTAACGACGTAGTAAATTCAATATTCATTTATAGGGCTACAGTTATGGATTATGATAGAGAAAGCTACGCTTCAGGAATGAGAATCAAGTTTCTGTTAATTTCTATCCAGCCATGGTGCTCTACGATTATATTCTTGTGTCAGACTAGAGTTTATACGTTTCTTACACCATATCACGTTGAATACACCGGTTCTCGTTTGATCACCGAAGTTAAGCAACGTAAGCCTGATCAGTAGTTCGATGGATGACCACTTGAGAATACCAGGTACCGTAAGCGTTCAGTGACGAATATGCGTTGTGGTGCAGTGGATATCGGCTTGGAAAGAGAAATCGGTGAGTCGAGTTCGAATTCCAGTTGAGTAACCTGCATTCACTTAAGCACTGTTACCCTTGGGAAAGGTATTAATCCGTCACTTCTCTCTAGTTGTGAGTTAAATAACAGGATGGCAACCCATCCAGTGTTGGTGTCCCAATAAAAACACCCTTGGTAGCCCTGGTGAAGCAAGTATTCATCTATTTGACAAGATTATGAATTTCGCTATAAACTGCTCCAGGGTTCCAAATGCACAGGGAATACTAGAGGGTTTTAGTGAGTTCTATCTCGGCCAAGGCCGCAGAATGACGGCGATACATTTCTATAGAATGTGTATTGTGATGCAGTGAGTATCGGTTCGGCACGAGAAATTAGAATGGTGATTTCGAATTCCATGTTGAATTTGTTGTATTCACTTAAGCGTAAATAACCACGGGAAAGGTATGAATCCGTCACTTCTCCCTCTACCCATGAGTTAAATAGCAGGACAGATTGGGTTATCCCTGGTTAGCAACCAGTCTACCGCAGAAATTAATAGCAACTTACTGTAGGAAAATCTTTTGCCCAGTTACTCATGTCTTTTTCAAGACACGATCATACAAGCATGTATCAAGCACGGCACCTAACTGATAAAAAGTTCTGTACGGTAGGCGAGGCGATTAGTATCTAAAAATATAAATCGGGTTAAATTGATATTTTTATGTAGATCTTTATGTATGTTTACTGTCATATCACATTGAATACACCGATTCTCGTCCGATCACCGAAGTTAAGCAACGTTGAACCTGGTGAGTACTTAGATGGGTGATCACTTGGGAATACCAGGTGCTGTAAGAGTTTCTTGATGGTGCAGTGGATATTGGCTCGGAAAGAGAAATCGGGGAGCCGAGTTCCAATTCTAGTTGAATTACCTGCATTCACGTACGCGCCAATACCCTTGGGAAAAGTATTAATCCGTACCTTCCCTCTAGTAATGGGTTAAATAATAGGAAAGATTGGGTTCTATAGCGTTGATTGGTAATCTGTTGCAGGATAATTAAAATGCCTGAGGTCTCTACGGGGTAGGACTTGGGACCATGTCCTTAAGAGGATCCTTCTCCATAGGAGGAATCCAGCTCAACCCGACCAGGGTGAATGCTGAAACAGGTACAGGTATTCCTGTATGGCAGTGAATTCTAGGCAGTCTTCTCCCTGATAAACAGGTGACATGGTGCATCAGAATTGCTGACGCTACTATAGACCTAATTACAAAGACATTTTAGAGAAAAGTTGGCTAGTTTAAAAGTTTTAAACAAAGTTAGCACCATAATAGGGCACATAATAAGGAAAGACAGCTTGGAAAACTTGATACTCAGAGGATGGAGTGACGCCAAGACAGGCCGAAAATACAAAGAATGGATTACTTAGTTTGCTCGAGTAAATGAATCTCGGGATAGGGTTTAGGGAAATAAAAAGACAAAATTTATTAAGATCGAAAAAATGCAGGAGAGACTTGATCGCTTATGTCGTGAAGAGACCTGTTACTTAAAAGAATGTGTGTCGTACATTTTAAAAATTGGGGTTTTTCGCTATTGTTACATTAAAATCTGCCTACCACTTCTTGAGAATCATAGAATTACTAAACGTCTTCTTGCACGTTTTTTTTTTTCGTGTGTGAATATTTTATTTGATGCGACATGAAGTTAATTTAATACGTCGGCTCCTTTGTAAATGTTAGTCTTTCAGACATTGGTAAATGCTTGTTAATCGTCTGTCCACCCCTGGGTCACCAGTGAAACGTTCGTACTCTGCGTCAGTGGAATGAACAGAAGTTATGCCACAACGACGAATCATAAATAAAGTAATAATACCTTAGTATATAGTAGTGGAATGTTTATTATTATTAGTAGTATTTTTTACAAATTAATTCTTTATGGGTTATTTAAAGCTGAAACATGTTTTAGATTAGCAAATTTTTGATAATAATTTAGCCAATAGCTGGGATGTAAAAGAGGTACATGTACATTTTCCCTAAGAGTATCCGCACGCAAGACAACCCGATTGTAATTCGAACTCAGTTGACTTACGGCTACTTCAAACTAAAACTGGTTTCATGTTTGTTCACTAAAGTTAAGCAAAGTCGAGCCTGGTCAATAACTAGATGAATAACCACTTTTGAAAACCAGGTGCTGTAAGCTTGTATATGCGGGTGGTGTAATAGAAAATGAGTCGAAATTGCTAATCAGCGATGCAAAGTTCCAATTCACGTTGTGTCAGTTATATTCACTCTTCTACATCAAGCTATGGGTTAATTAGTAATATTTTTCTCACCTGGTCATTATTATCCTTTAAAACATATTTTACAATATAAAAAAAAACATTCTTCCTTTAACTAAACTGAAAAGGGTTGATTAGCCTTAACAACGAATTATTCAAAATCAAATCGAACACAGTTGTCATTTTCTCATTTCAAATATCTGTCCATAACACTAACAAAGCAGAATTACAATGACCTAAATACCTAAATTGAATATATATATATACCGTAAAATGTTTGGTATTTTTGTCAGGTAAATTCCAATAGAGAAAAATTCAAAAGAACTCAATATTAAGTTTTTATTAAATTTAACAGAGTAATATAATCTTGAAAAATTTTTGGGATATTCTACTGTTAATTAACTGTTGTATGCTTTTGGATCTGAGGCGCGGCTCCTTAGCTGCGAAATATCTATTCTCCATCTATTTGTAGAATATCCAAACATTTTTTCAATAGTATATATAACTCATGTATTTCTTTTTCTGTATTATGTTATATCTGTGATCTCATGTATGTATTCTCAATTTATTTTCGGTTTAAATAATACATAATTCACTTCCTCTTTTCTTTAATATTCTGAGTGAAACTATCATTTATTTATTTTTCTAAGGTCTGAAGGAGAAAAATTGTCTATATGTTGTACATTGTGGAAATAAATTTTGTATTTATATCTGCTTAATTATGTATTGAGTTTTCTTCTTTAATGCAATGGAAAATATCCACTGAACTCGGAATTTTTTTCTAATTAATAATATTAATTAGATAAAATATTTGGATTATCTTCTCCGTTTTTACCGATTTGCCATTCTCTATATATATATATATATATATATATATATATATATATATATATATATATATATATATATACAGAGAGATAAAGAGAGAGATTATTTTGTATTTTATAATTGTGTACAACAATATCATCCTGAACAAAATTTAAATAATTACCACGCCACTGCCGGACTAAAGAATGAAGTATGTTCTGGATAATAATAGTGCTAGTTGTGTAAGTACTTATTGGAATACAACCCTAAGACTCAGTAAAAATTAATTGAAAAACTAGACATTAGAATAATGGTTGGAATCCTTTAAGCATCAATTCTTTCGAAAAAAGTTACAAACTGAGAAAAGTCTTGCCATATTAAAGGAATATGTTTTCTTTTAAAAATACTTTAAATACTATTTAATCATTTTTTTTAAGTCAGCTTCTGTTGTTAAGTTAAAAAACATCCCAGTGATTAGATGGACTACTGTAGACACTTAAAAAAGAACCCCAGCGTTAAAAAAAGAGACTCTTTCGAGTCATCTCAAGAGTGAGTGGCTAAGCAAGATTTTATATTGTAACCGCTAGAAACAGAGTTAAAACAGTGGCAACTAGTACTGAAATTCATGCGAGTTATGACTGAAGTCACGAGGATATTTGCAATTCATACTGAGTATAACAAGTTTCATGCTCGCAAATACAATATCTGAACTTAGATACAATCCAGATGATGAATTTACATTTTTTGGGTATTTTCGAAAATACTAACAAATCGTCAGAGAAGAATGTAGCGACCGGGAAGGCAAGTGAAAAACGAGACTTTTATTAAGAAAATTTTCACTAGTGAAACATGAAAAATACTGTAATTTCGTATTACCTGAAAAACAGAAGATATTTGTTTTGAAGAAACAGTGAATATTATGTCAGAAAATTTTAGCTACAGAAGATTTACACCATACGATGTAAATTTATGAATCTGACGAAAAATGAATATGGAGATTTTGTCACATATGCTAGAATAGTTAATAAGGAATGTGAAAGATTCAAATTAAACGAACTGATTCCAATTATGTTTAGAAGTTAAATTTTCGTTCAAGAATTAATATTTAAAAAAAGACGCAGCAATAATGGCGAAATTTCTAAAAAAAACCTTAAACAGAATAATAAACTTACACTATAGGAAATATCGGACAAATCCTAAGTCTAAAATACGAGGTCTGAGAATTCAAGGAAAAATGTGTATACGTACAAGCAGGAGAAAGGTGTTTATGCTTCAGAGGTTAAATGCTACATCTTAGAGACGACTATCCCTTTAAGAATTCGAAATGATACAAATGTTGTATATATAAATTCACACGATAAAACAAATGTCGTATATATAATTCACACTGTAAAACTAAACCAAGAAAAAATTCTCACAGGAAAATTATTGTACAGAGCATTGCGACGGAAAAAATCATAGATAACCAAATAAAATTTATGAATGTGAAAATTAATAATTTGATGTAAAAATGCTACTAGACACTGGTAGCGATATCACAAAATTAATGAAGCTACATGGAAAGAAATAAGAAAGCTTAAATTAAAAAAAAAAGATTTCGAAAGATGCAAGTATATCTCAGATGAGAAATTATCTTTTGTTAGCGAGATAACTTCTCATTCCGTGATGTGTGTAAAAGCTAATTGTTATGTGTTGAAAAATAGAACGAATTTGAGCTTTTGGATTTATCTTTAAACGTCTATAACAAAAATGTAACTGGTCAAATGATCAATTTTAAAAAAATCAGACGGAACATTTAAAGAAAGAATTGAAAAAAATCAGGATGTTCTGTTAGAAGAGTTAGTTCCGGTATTCCGAATTCAAAACGGAATTTCACAGTGAAAAATTTAAATATTTAAATCGAAACGTAGTGTATCATTCTCAGCTTTAGATTCCGTCAACGAAGAATTAGACAAACTTGAAAAAATGTAAGCAATTGGAAAATTAGCCATTAAAAGATGGGCAGCATCAGCAGTGTAATAAAAATATCGTGTCTTTACTGATTTTTCAATAAAGTTAAACAACTGATTAGGATCTTATAACTACCCATTACCAAATCTAGCAGAAATTTTTGCGAAGTTAAACGGCGAAAATGTTTCTTTTCGTCGCAGGATCTTTCTAAAACGCATTTACAAATACAGAAGAACTCTGTTCAGAGTTAACTATGAATATTCTCATCTGATTGGGTTAGTTTAATCGACTTTCTTTTTGTATAAAATATCTCTAGAAATCTTTCAATAAGCGATGGATATCAATCATTCTTGCAGATTGTAATTTCACACTTTCTTAACACAGTGATATATTAATCAAAAGGGCATCTAAGAAACAACATATAGGTTATGTGTAAAAAATGTTTGAAAAAAAAATACGGGAGTACGTGTTTAAATTCAGTGAAAATGTGTGTGATTTTTTTGTTGCCTGGAATTAAGTCCCTAGGAAGAATCATTGACAAAAATAGTCGTAAACCTTATCTGTCGAGGACAAGTGCAATTAAGAATATGCCTCTCTCAACAAGTGCTACTAGTTTACTGGTATAGATAGAGAATGAGAAGAATTTAGAGAACGAATAAGGTTCAACTAGGTGTGGTGATTGACTTTTAAAAATAGTAGTAGATAGGAAAGCAAGAATTCGGTTGAGAGTTCCACACGTGAGAGGCGCGAAAAAAGAGATTTTACAAATATTTCTGCGGTATTTTGCAATTCATTATTTCTTTAATTATATATATATATATATAATGTCATTCACCAGGATTCGATCCTGCGACCCCTATCAACTATATATATATATAACGTAGAATATGTGTTTTTATTGTCAGTCTAATAGAGACAAACTCAAAAGAAGTCAATGTTAATTTTTTATTAAATTTAACAGAGTAATATAATCTAAAAATTTTTTGGGATATTCTACAAATCCATGGGTAATAAATATTTCGAAACTAACCAAAGTAGTCGCTCCTGGGTCTGAGGAGCGGCTGCTTTGCTTAGCTGCGAAATATTTATAACCCATGGATTTGTAGAATATCCAAAACTGTTATATATATATATAGCTGTTTAACTGTAGAGAGAAAAACCAACCCAAATCGCTATATCTTTCTTGTCCAAAAAGTTCGATTGTGCATCAATTTGCTCATTTAGTTATTAAACCCAATAAATTTTTTCCAACCCAATACTTCTACGTTTCTCTTTAATTTTTGGCAATTTCTATGGATGTACGAATTGCACTTTATTCCCCAGATATTTCTTGAAAGATATCCACGAAAGAGCTCAATTTTTGTCACGTTACTGTCATTTTCTCCAGAATGGAAAATGCTGAATGAAAAGATTATGCGCAAAGAATAGTTGAGGATTTACATCTTCAGAAAATAAATATATTCGATGACACCAACATTGCAGTGGCGTACCTGAATAATTGTATCCCTACTCACTTCTGCCTTTGTGACTTGCGGATCCTTTCAAATTTACCTCCGAATAGTATGAATTTCAATTTACTTACAGACAAATGGATGACTTAATTTACGAGACGGAAACGGGCACTTGAGATAGGTTTTCCTATTTGGCAAATTTACGGTTGTGTGAAACAGAGCGATCTCTTTGGTCCATGTTGTCATTTAAATGTTTATCACATGCTTCATATCGGATTTAAGATCGCCTATTAGAATGCCATCTATTTCTCCGCTGAGGTGATATACGATTCTGCAATGTCAACATTTATAGGTTTAATTTAAGGTTCCTCGTAAAGCAGTAATGATTCACTCTCTTTCTCTCTTTCTCTCCTAAAGTAGTTATGATTTACTCCCTCCCCCCCTCTCTCTCTCTCTCTCTCTTTCAATGTTTGTCATGAAGTCAGGATTTACTCTTCTCTCTCTATCTTAAAGTTTCTTTTAAAGTAGTTAATGTTTACTTTCTCTCTCTATATATATATATATCTTTATTTATATATCTCTCTATCGCTATCTCTCTCTCTTTTAAGGTTTCTAGAAAATCATTTATAAATAATTTTCTATCTCTGTCTGTCGGTCTTTCTCTTTGAAGTTTTCTCGTAAAGCGGTTATGATCTACCCTTTCTGTATATATATATATATATATATATATAAAGATTTCTCGTAAATCAATTATAAATTACTGTCTCTCTCTTCCTCAATGTTTCTTGCAAATCAGTTATGATCTGTTCTCTTTTTCTCCATCTCTCTCTCTCAACGTTTCTCGTAAATCAATTATAAATTACTGCGTGTGTGAGTCTCTCTCTCTCAAGGTTTCTCGTAAGGCAGTTATGATCAAGTCTCTATCTATGTCTCAATTTTTCTCGTAAAGCAATTATAAATTACTCTCTGTCTGTCTGTTTGTCTGTCTGTCTGTCTGTCTGTTTCAAGGTTTCTCGTAAAGCAGTTATGATTTACTATCTATCTATCTATCTATCTATCTATCTATCTATCTATCTATCTATCTATCATGTTCTTTCAGGACCTGGGTGATCAAGTTTTTCCTTATTCTTTGCTGCCTTAACTAATTAAAATGAGATAATTTATCACGCATCTTTGTTTTTGAGGTCTTTTCCCAGGCATTGATATGCTCAGATTGATCAGTATGCCTATCACTCTAGTCTTCAATATGACATGGTCGTATTAAATGTCTTAAATCTTCTACTAACCACATGACGCAAATCTTTCAGCTGTTCGATAATTAGTTGCATTATCTGTGTAGTTTCTATTAGTTTTACGATGTCTTCGTTTCTTTCTTCTTTATATTCTCAAAATTCATAGCTAGAATTACATTCACATCATTTTATGTTGTTCTTCATCAATGAGCAATTTATGTCACATTCACTGCTATTACATAGCAGTTTATATTTTTTCTTGACCACAAGGGCCATTTTCTACATTTAATGCTTTGAGGGTTTTCTTTGCTTTATTTCACTCCAAGCAAAATTATAAAGCCGCTAAGATGGAAAGAGTTACTGATACAAAAAAAATCTAAAAAAAAAAACATTATTAAGGAGTAGAGACCATTTTAAAAATAAAGAATTTAAGAGTTAATAAAATGAGCAATTTACCATTACATATCATTCAAAGTTTTTCCTTGACCACAAGGGCAATTTCCTATATTTAATGCACTGAGGGTTTTCTTTGCTTTATTTCACCCAAAGCAAAATGATAAAGCCGCTAAGATGGAAAGAGTTACTGATACAAAAAAAAATCTAAAAAAAAAACATTATTAAGGAGCAGAGGCCATTTTAAAAATAAAGAATTTAAGAGTTAATAAAATGAGCAATTTACCATTACATATCATTCAAAGTTTTTCCTTGACCACAAGGGCAATTTCCTATATTTAATGCACTGAGGGTTTTCTTTGCTTTATTTCACTCCAAGCAAAATTATAAAGCCGCTAAGATGGAAAGAGTTACTGATATAAAAAAAATCTTTAAAAAAAACATTATTAAGGAGTAGAGACCATTTTAAAAATAAAGAATTTAAGAGTTAATAAAATGATCAATTTACCATTATATAGCATTCAAAGTTTTTCCTTGACCACAAGGACAATTTCCTACATTTAATGCATTGCGGGTTTTCTTTGCTTTATTTCACCCAAAGCAAAATGATAAAGCAGCTAAGATGGAAAGAGTTACTGATATAGAAAAAACATCTGGGAAAAGCATTATTAAGGCGCGGAGGCCATTTTAAAAATAAAGAATTCAAGAGTGAATAAAATGAGCAATTTATGTCACATTCACTTCCATTATATAGCATTCAAAATTTTCCTTGACCACAAGGATAATTTCCTACATTTAATGCTTTGCGGTTTTTCTTTGTTTTGCTTTATTTCACCCCAAGCAATTTATAAAGCCGCTAGTATGGAAAGGGTTACTGAGATAGAAAGAATCTGAGAAAAAACTTTATTAAGGAGCGGGGGCCAATTTAAAAATAAAGAATTCAAGCGTTACCTAAAATGACAATTGACATTATACTTCAATTTTTGAAGATCGTAGTTAAGAGAAAAGCAAAAAGCCGGTAGAAAGTACAACCACCAAAAAGGGCGAGAATATGAAACAAGTACAAGTAAATATTTATTGAAAAAATACATGAAATCTAAGTTACGCCAGTTCGAAACTGATTGAAGAAGACATGTGTCAGAACTGATAACGTTAACCAGTCTTTTATAGATTTTGTTGAAACGCTCTTGATAGATCCTAGTGGTAGAAGACTAGATTTGACAGCAATTTTCAATTCATGGACGCATGTTAAACTTAACAATATATCATATAAATTCTGGCAAAAAGTCTCAGACCATGCAGTTGACCAAATCCGTAGCAGCTGACCTAGAAATTTATTCTATGGACTCATTTTACGTCATCTCAGTGGAAAGTATAAGACAGAGAAGATGCAATTAATTTGTTCTACTGAAGGTTAGCATCAGCCATTGGAGTAAAAAAAGGGTCTATAAGGAGATTAAAATACACCAGTTTCTTTCGGGAGGCGTTAATTTTTTTTAAATTTTGATTGTGGTAGAAAAATGTTGAATAATAAACAAGATTTAATCATCCACAAGATCGTAGAGATGTTTTATTATAAAGCGAGTGTACTGTTACAGTTGAAAATGATGGGAAAATATTCGAACCGATTATATATATATATATATATATATATATATATATATATATATATATATATATATATATGTATATACTAGCACTTTAACCCGGTTTCACTCGGATAGTTTCAGGTATAATTAGAATAAAAGCATATGAATAATTTACATAGAAAATACCTACACAACATCCACCCTCGTCACTTTTATAGATATAAATAACAATGAAGAATGTCTCTATTGGATTAGGGTGGGAGGTGGAGGGGTAACATATATATATATATATATATATATATATATATATATATCAAATAAACAAATACTTACATAACCTCCACCCTCGTCACTTATATATATATATATATATATATATATATATATATACTTCACTATTTGACAACAGAATCTTTACAAAAATACGAAAAAGCTACTGTTAAAGATCAAACATGTGGCAAGAGCTTCCATAACTGGTAGTAATGTTTAATAACTTGTAGTAAAACGCTGCTTTGCTATTCTCTCTCTCTCTCTCTCTCTCTCTCTCTCTCTCTCTCTCTCTCTCTCTCTCTCTCTCCCCATGGGCGTGATAGTGAAAATACACGTATTTGAGAGTTGTACAAATAAATGTGTTATCACAGTAAATTTTATGACACTAGCCTAAAAAAGTTGCTAAAAATTGCCTGACATTAATACAATAATGCAAACAGACACAATAATAATAGAAATAGTAAAATCATTTGGTATACACGACCATTTCCTCAAATGGTTAGTTCTAAGTTAAGGCATAAATTCCTCAAATTTGTTGAGAGATACTTTCTTAGAAATGACTTCCTTACCAAGATTTTTAACAGAAATACTCTTAAATTAAGTTATAGCTGTATGGATAACCTTGAAAAGACCTTCAAAAAATATAATAAAAGTTTAAACCAATATGACAGCCTAAGTAATCACCCTAAAAATTTAAAAATAATGATACTAATACTTGTAATTGTCAAAAACAGATTGAGTGTTCCTTACAAAATAGATGCCTAACTGATTCTATAGTCTACTAATCTACTCTTTCTACCATTGAAAATCCAACAGTAAAAAAAATTTACATCGGGAGTATCAAGAGTCCATTTCAAACTCGTTGGTATCGGCACATTTTATCTTTTAATAATGTTTACCACAATTGCAAATTAATTTACACACACGACTGACAATTAAAACAAGTAAATAAAACGCCTACCGTAAAACTGAAAATATTTTTAAGAAACTTGAACTTGTAAATCTTTACATGAGCCATGTTTTCTGTGTTTACAGAAAAAAATTCAAATTATTAAATTCCCTAAATTAAACCTGTTAAACAAACGCAACGTAGTAACTTCATTCTGCCAGCATCGTCTTATATATTTGTTAAAGTATATTTAATTTATTTTCTATTATAATAAAACTAGATCCCACAATCAAAATCCTAACTCACCTCTTGCAATAAATAATATATGGATTCTTTCATCCTCTGATAACTATGTGGTTTTAATTAACTGATATATCAGGTCAGTGAAAAGGTTTTGCTGGCTTGTAAAAGGGGCATTTTAAATCATTGTAATTTATTTTATGCATATTGTTATTATGTAAACATATCACCATGATTAATTTATAACTTTTTCTATCAGATTATTAAAGTATATTTTTCTGCAATATTCCCACCCATGTTTTTCAGAAAACCTGCGACAATGTGTTTCTTGTAGCGAATCTTTGTTTTCATGACACCTTCAGACACCATTTTTTGTTAGGCTTGTCACAGGTGATGAGAAGTACCATTTTGCCCCATCCTGCATATTTTCCTGACCTTGCTCCCTCGGATAATCACTTATTTCGATGATTACAAAACCATTTAGATGTCCTTAGGTTAACATCCCAAGAGGAGATTGAACATGAGTTAGATTCATATTTCATATCAGAACCTAATGAATTTTACAAGCGAGGCATTTATTGCTCATTGACAGATGGAATTGAGTTATAGAGAGCAAAGGTCGTTATTGTTATGAATAAACACAGTTTTTTTTTTTTCAAGATGAAAATTTTAATCGGCCAAAACTTTTGCAGGGACCTGATATTATGTACTATAACAACAAAACCCTATTAAGTGATCAAAACATATAATAGATAAATTCGTAGCAGTTCCACAAGCGCATTCGATACAATTGTCGACATGTCATAATACAATTGTATACACTCAAATGTTTTACAAACTAACACAAAAAAATCTAACATTTCACGACATATCTCCTGTACCTCTACCCTCTTAAGTCATTCCCATATGTTGAATTGTTAGCCTAGTCCAACCTTTTGAATTCTACAACGCCCTTAATTGACTAGATATGGTAACAGAAAAAATATTTTACGACCTGATGTACCAAAACACAACAGCTTTTGAATTGCAGTAAACTATGTTTTTATTATTCTTGATGTTCTTTTTATAAACACTTATAATAAAAATATTACTATATATATATATATATATATATATATATATATATTATATATATATATTAAAACCCACTGTTGAAGCATTTAATGTTATAATGACTAGTTTAGACACACCAAATGTTGCCTTGCAGTAAACTATGATGTTATTAATTTCTATGTTCATATTATGAACACTTATAATAAAAATGTTACTATATATATATATATATATATATATATATATATATATATAATTCCAAGTGAAGATGACTCAAATTTTTATTTTTATTTTGAGTACTCTGGCATCTATTTTATTATAAACAGTGCTCAATATAATGAGTATTATAGAGCTTAATACTTTTTATGATCTTAAATGTAAATCATCTGCACAACCACATCAACATTGCCTATCTCGAAACATAGAAATTTCCATGTCGCAATGTAAAATTGATACATAACCATATAATTAAATTATAATATATATATATTCCAAGAAAGTGAAAGAACACGTAGATTAAAACCCACTGTTCAAGCATTTACTTTTATAATGACTAGTTTAGACATATCATTCCCTACAACCACCACTCCCTAATTCCCGAAATAACCATGAATACATCTTACATTCTCAAAAATTAATCGTTTGCATCATTTATTTTCAGTTCGACACATCACCGGAAGATGAGTGGTTCTGCTCCGAAACATGAGAATTTTTGTGTAGTGATACCATGCTTTTATAAACCATTCCTTCTTTTGCTCCTTTCTAACTGGTTCGTCGTTTACTCTCCTCCTATCTAATCTTTTATTCTTATATAGGCCTCTGCGCATCAGTGGCGTCATCCCTTTACTTGGGGTGAAACGATTAAAAAATATATAATATTCGCTATTATTTGTTCTTCCTTCTTCATGGTAATCGATGAAGAAAATACCATCAGTCAGTTAAGTGCCATACGTGATACACGCTTAAGGGCGATCATGTCTCTTTCGAGACATGACTGACTGGGCAGAAGATTATCCCGCAGTAGGTTGCCATTTTCTTTCTGCGGTAGACTGGTTGCCGACCAAGGCTATAGAACCCAATCTGTCCTGCTATTTAACCCATAACTGGAAGGAAGAGACGGATTAATACCTTTCCCAAGGGTATTTGCGCGTAAGTGAATACAATGGATCCAACTGGAATTCGAACTCGGCTCCCCGGTTTCTCGTTCCGAGCCGATATCCACTGTACCACAACGCACATCACGAAAATACCATACGCATCCCAAAATACGGAGGCCAAACATTTGCTTGCTGATGTTTGCATCTTTAGTAGCTTTGGACGGATATCACCTGCTGCTGCCCACTCATCTGATTGCCGATTTGATACCGGAGTGAAGTGGTGGATCCATGTTTCATCAATTGTCACGTATTTATGCAAGAACTCCTTTTTGTTGCGTTGAAACAGTTGCAAACAACGCTCTGAATCGCCGACGCGTTGTTGTTTTTGATCAACTCTGAGCAAACGAGGCACCCACTTTAAACAAAGCTTTCTCATTGACAAATGTTCATGAAAAATGGTGAATACACTGCCATCTGATATGTACAACTCCTCTGCTATCTCACACAATTTCAATTTACGATCAGTCAAAACAGGTTTGTGGTTTGTTTTGGTGTTTTCCAGGACAACTGCCGATTTTGATCGACCTGACCTTTAGCATTATTTGTGTTTGTGCGTCAGCATATTACGTCTTAATCGCTGTTTCCGACGGAGCAAAATCCGAATAACACTTATCAAACCATTGTTTTGCTTGAACAGTATTTTCTCATCAGAAAGCAATGCTTTACCAAAACACGAACTTCAGAGTTTTCTATTTTGAAAATTTGCAACGGGAGCTTCACTTAACTGGAATTTGTAAACTAATAATCTGATTAGGTCCAAATTTTGTCACGTGCTATTTGAAGGGTAGTACTTTATAAAATTTATATGGATTTTGTATTAGTAGCCCCATTTACATGTCAGGCTCGGAACTTGTATTTTGATCTGTTACATCGTTTTTCCAAAAGTTAGAACAACAAAGCAAATGATAGCTATATTTCAATGCTCAATAATATATTTTTAGTATGCGTATCAAGTTTTCCGAGCCTGCTTTTCTTATTATGCGTCCCAAAAATTAATACTGTCTCTGTCTGATTATTAACAACATTTCTTCCTATTTCTTTTATTTTTTTTATTTTTTTAAAATCATATCACCCGAGCAAGGCGGTAATGCCACTGATGTGCAGGGGGCTACGTAAGAGTGAAGAGGTTGGAAAAGAGAAAACCGGAAACCACATCCTAAACAGGGAACAAGAGATGAGCCTCGTCACCTGTTCACTAGACGTGGGTGGATTGTGAACCGGGCGACAGTTTAGTCTATCTACTCCAATTGTAAAAAAAAAAGGAGTGACAAGATTGGAAAAGAGAAAAACCGGAAACCACATGCTAAACAGGGAACAAGGGATGAGCCTCTTCACCTGTTCAATGCACGTGGGTGGATTGTGAACCGGGCGACAGTTTAGTCTATCTACTCCAATTGTAAAAAAAAAAAAAAGGAGCGACAAGATTGGAAAAGAGAAAAACCGGAAACCACATCCTAAACAGGGAACAAGGGATGAGCCTCTTAACCTGTTCAATAGACGTGGGTGACACTTCACCTGTTCAATAGACCGGGCGACAGTTTACTTATTACTGTTAAAACCTTCTTTGTCCATCGTAACAGGAAAAGGAATAATTTTCCAAACCGGTTCTAGATTTAATATCCAGCAAGTACTACTTTATGAAAGACTATATAAAAATCTGATGTTTGAACACAGGCTGATGATACGGACATCAGATAAAGGAAGAAAATATTTTCTAGAGAGTGCTAAAAAGAATCAGGACGTTTTATGTAGTTACGTTTTTTATCAAAATTATTTCGGTTTTTCGTGTATTTTTAAACAGTATTTTATTGTTCACCGTTGAAAACCGTATTTGAAATGTCACGTTAGAGTAACTAAGAAGGAGAAAAAGTCTGTTAAAAACTAATGGATACCTTATTTTTATAACCCTGGCATCATTGTGATTTTTTTTTTTTCAGTAATATTTTCCAAGTAGTCACCGTATTAAGATTTATCCCTTCCTGAACTACTCAAACCTTCTTGTCACTTTTACAGCTTTATCGCTTTTTTTTTTTTTTTTTTTTTTTTTTTTTTTTTTAGGCTATATTTTTCTGATGCTGCGTTTCTGGTTTTTAACTTTTAAGAAACAAAAATAATTAAAAGATAGTAAAAAAAAGTTTTAGCGCAGGATTATCACGATGAAGGATTAGAATTTTTTCTTTAATTCAAAAAGTGGACATGTAAAACTTTATGGAAGAAAACTCTCTGAAAATATCAAAACAAGAGGCTTTGTTTAATTCTATGAAACAAGAAATACGTTTAAGACAGCCAATACCACTTCTTAAAAATATCGATTTAGAAGAAAGTTAATGAATAATCTATTAGTGACCACATTAATTTAATCTGGCATATCTTATTCTGTCTTTTAACTTTAGTTTCCTCTATTTTATTATCCTTCCCTTCTGTTCAGAGTTTGTTTTTTTTTACCTTTTCTCCTTTTTCTCATTCTCCGCCATTTTTTGCTTTTTATTTATTCGTCAGTATGTTACATATTTTCATCTATTTCTTTTTACTTTCTCTTCATTTTCTTTGTTCATCTTCGCCTTTTTGCTTTGTTCATCAATATTTAATGTACTTTGTGTTATAATTTCTTTATCAATTCTTCTTTTTCCTTTTTTTTTAATCATATCACCCCAAGTAAGGCTGTCCATGGCCACTATAGTGCAGAGGGTTACATAGAGCGATTGGGTATAGGAAATGTCACAGGGAGAGTGATAGACGAGTTAGGAGGTACGTAGGGAGAGCACTGGAGGAAATGGGTGCGAGTTAGTGTGTTAGGAGTTGTCTAGTGATCTTACATTTAAACTCCTGGAGGTTGTAGCCGTCGGGGAAGCAATCATGCGGAAGAGAATTCAACAGGCGGGAAGTGCGAGAAAAGAAGCTGTTGGAGTAGAAATTCTTGTTTCTGTCATTAGTCATTACGTTCTTCAACATTAAGTCTTTCCTTGCCTCTCTATTTTTCTTCTTCTCTTTTCTCTATATTCCTGTCTTCACTTTCTTTATATTTCAAAATTGTTTACACGCTTGTATACTTCTTTTTCTACTTCTTTTTCTACTTCTTTTTCTTCACTTACATTTTTTCATATATTTTTATTTTTCTTCTTCTCTTTTCTCTATGTTCTTCTCTTTTTCTTCTTTCTTTTTATTTCAACATTGTTTACACGCTTGTATACTTCTTTTTCTACTTCTTTTTCTACTTCTTTTTCTACTTCTTTTTCTTCACTTACATTTTTTTCATATATTTTTATTTTTCTTCTTCTCTTTTCTCTATGTTCTTCTCTTTTTCTTCTTTCTTTTTATTTCAACATTGTTTACACACTTTTCTTCTTTTTCTTCTTCACTTACACATTTCTTATTTCTTTATTGATCTTCATTCTCTCTGTTTTTGCTTTCATTTTTCTTCAATAATTCTCAAACTGTTTTTTATGTTTTTTATAATTTTGTTTCTATTTATTTATTTTTTCAATATTTCTTACACTTTCTTATATTTTTTTATCTTTCTTGTTCTTCTTTTTCCCTTTGTTCCTGTCTGGCTTTTTGCTCAACAATTCCTATATTTTTCATATTTTTATTTTTCTTCATTCTCCTTGCTTTTTCTTCATTTCTTTCTCTTTTCAACATTACATACACTTGTTCATATTTCTTTCTTTTTATTTTTTCTTCTTTCTCTTTGCTTTTTCTTCATTTCTTTCTCTTTTCAACATTACTTAAACTTGTTCATATTTCTTTCTTCTTCTTTTTCTTCTTTTTTCCTTTCTTTTTTCTTATGTCTCTAGTTCTTTCTTTCTTCAACAACTTTGACACTTTTTCATATTTTATCTTTGCCCTTCTATTTGTTCCTCTTCTCCGGTATTTTCTCTTCTTCAATGTTTTTTTTAATTTTTCATGTTTCTTTATTTGTCTTCGTTTTTTTTTTTTTGCCTTTGTTTCTTTCTACATTTTTTCGTCCCTCACTAGTTATGCTTTTTGTTCTAATTTCTTTATCTTATTCTTTTTCTTCTTCATTGTGATTTTCTTTCTTTCTCTCGTTCTTCGTTATTTCTTATACTTTTTTTTAATCACTGTATTTTTATTCTCTTTCTCTTTGTTCCTTTTTCCAAATCATTTTCGTTCGTTTTTATTTTTTATATTTTATTGATTCATCTGTTCCTTCACTTTTTTGTTTATTTTCTTGCTTTTATCTTTCATTCACATTTTCCTTCTATTTCATTCATTTACGTCTTTTTTTCTTTCATTTTTTTATTTATTGCCAAGTTTCTTTATTTTTCATTAATCTTATTATTTTATTGATTTATTTCACTGAGAATTTCTTTTTCCATAGAAGGTTATTTCTTGTCAGAATCCATCTTACATATTTCCAAATCTGCCATTCGTCTGTGTATTGAATACTATTGCGATATCTAGTTGGGTGATCCTTCTAGCCATTCGAGGTTCTTGACAAAATTCAAATGAAGATTCGCAATGTAATCGATCCAGATTTGGAAGCTCAACTTTAGTCACGTTCTCACTAACGTGATGTGGATTTCCTTTGTCTTTTCTACAAATATTTTCACGCCTTCTGCTCTAACGAGCTTCTTTCCCTAGTACCGCTATCACATGAATGTAAATGTGCTACTAGACTAGCAACTAGGTCCCACCTTTTTACCGTCAAAATAGTCAGATGTAACTGCCACTTATACTTTAACAATTTTTTTTCTCACACTTTTCACTTGAGGAATTTTTCTGTATACTTGCATCCTTGATAGCTACAATGTCAAGGAGTTGATATGCATTGTCAGTTCTCATCTTATATATATATATATATATATATATATATATATATATATATATATATATACTACCGGCCATAATTATTACGACACCCCAGTGTCTTAAATAATGATGTATTTCATACTATCTTTTAGTATTCATTACCAAGTGAATAATTTAAATGAAAATAAAATGGTTCTTTTTTTAATACGGTACAATAACATGTGCATCAATTGAATTTATAAATATTTAATAATTACCTTTCGTGCAGTTTTATCAATGAAAGAATGAGGAAAAATTAGGGTGATTCGGACGAGTTCATCTTTGCTTTCTTGCCTTGTAAAATTTGTAAAGTAATAATAACAAAAGAACAACTCTATTTTCATTTAGAATTAAAATAATGAAATTAATTTAAAAATACATTAAAACACATTTTTTTAAAAACTGGAATGGCCTAATAATTACGGCCGATAATGTATATATATATATATATTGTCATCCGCAGACAGATCTATTTCGCTGTATCACAGCTCATCAGACTCCGATTGCTCCCTAACCCAGGCTCGAAACCCGACCGAATTGGCGTCACGGGGCGTTCGGTGGAAGAAGGCAGTCTTTTTAGCGCATATCATATTACGCGCCGAATAACTAGAGTTCTCCAATTCATTTTACTGAATGAGCAATGCGTACACGCTAGAATGGCGACTGATATAATTTTTTCTCCCTTATTTTTTTTATTTTTTTACGTTATTTTTTTCCGTATAGTTTTTGTTAACCTGTTTTGCTCATGTCTATTTCTGCCTTACTTTTATATTTGACTTTTTCATTGTTCACTAGTTAATTATCCGTTCTCTTTCATTTTGTCTCTCTCTTTATATTCAATCTTTTGTTTCGTCTCTTATTTCTTTTGTTTTCTCCATGACGATTGCTTTTTTTATTTTCTTAATTCTCCTATTCGTGTAGACCAGATTGTCACAGTTTTATATCTTCTGTTGCCATTTTTAAGTTGTTTTTAAACCACAAATCTAAACTAAATACTTCAATTATCTATTTTTTATTAAAATTATATATATATATATATATATATATATATATATATATATATTTTCATACTTTCCCGCTAATACATTAAATAATTATATAGAATATATGCATAAAACTCATGCTCTAGCCCAGGAATTCCCGGTCATTGTTTCTGTCATCGACCAATTTGAAATGGAAAATATTTATACCAACTCCTCTATCGTAAATATAAAAAAATCTTTGATAAAAGTTTGTTTTTCTTCATGTGCCGTGTACATTCAGGACGTAGGCGATCATGGAATTCCACCTGGCTTTGTCTCTTGTCGCTCTCAACATTCTTTCTATTGGTATCTCTCCCAAACCTCGCTCTACCATTCATTTGCTCAGGCCTATCAAGTAGGTCGCGCGCTACGTTACCCTGTCTCTCTTTCTCTCTATCCATCCTGTGAGTGTCAAGTATTCCCGGCCCTCCTTCCTCTTTACATGCCCCAGAAATCTCATCTGTCTCTTCCTAATATTAAGTACATGTTTTCTCCTCGTTTCAATCCTCTCCAACGCCTGGTCGTTAGTCACGTGCTGAGTTCATGGTATCCCCAGAATCCAACATTTAAAACCACATTTCTGCTACCTATGGTCTCTCCTTCATCTTTGAGGAGAGCGTCCAGTATTCACTTCCATACAGAAGGACACATATCGTATAGCAATCCAGCACTCTCTGCTTTTTATTCAATTAGATTTATTGTCTTTTAAAATGCATCCTTGGCCATTACAATGCATCTTTTCATCTCAACATCGCGCATTTCATCTTCTGTCCGCATGCTTCCCAAGTATGTAAATGTCTTTACCTTTTTTTAGTCAGTTAAGTACCATACATAATACATGCTTTGGGCGATCATGTCTCAAAAGAGACATGACCGACTCGGCAGCAGATAATCCCGCACTAGTTTGCCATTGCTTTATGCGTTAGGCTGGTTCCCAGCCAAGGCTAGAGAACCCAATATGTCCTATTATTTAATCCATAACTAAAGAGAAGAGACGGAATAATACCTTTTCTAAGGGTATTTGTGCGTAAGTGAATGCAAGGAATTCAACTGGAATTCGAACTCGACTCTCCGTTTTCTCGTTCCGAGTCGATAAATTGTTTTCTTACAGGTTTATGATCTATTAAAATGATCACTCCACCCACGTCTATTGAACACTCCACCCACGTCTATTGAACACTCCACCCACGTCTATTGAATCACTCAACCCTCTTCTATTGAACAGGTGTAGAGGCTCATTCCTTGTTCCCTGTTTAGGATGTGGTTTCCGGCTTTCTCTTTTCCAACCTGTTCATTCTTACGTAGCACCTGCGCACTAGTGGCCTTACCGTCTTGCTCGGGGTGATATGATTAAAAAAATGTGGCTTATGCTCTTCACATCTTATTGAATAACAAACAAAAGCAAACTTGGCCGATGAACAGTATATATATATATATACATTAGCCATCCACAGACAGATCTGTTTTGCTGTATCACAGCTCATCAGTACGGTTAGACAGCCGATTGCTTTTTACGCAGGACTGAAACCCGACCGAATTGGCGTCAGTCGACGATTCTACCTCTGAGCTACGGGCGTTCGGTCGAAGAAGGCAGACTTTTTAGTGTGCATATTATCATTATACACGCCCAATAGCTGAGAGTGTTCTAATTAATTGCTGAAGGCGCGATGCGTAGATGCCAGGAGTAGCTACTGTTTTTCAAAGTCTACCATTCTTCCAGAGTGCTCAATCAGGGTGTGAGAGCGTATATATATATATATATATATATATATATATATATATATATATATATAAGTCTTATTATTAGGGTTAAAGTTGCAAGTGTTGACAAAAAATTCATGCTTTTGTTCACAATTAAAAAATCGAAAATAATATACATGACTTACAACTAATAAAATTTCAGCAAATATTTTCGCTGTTCTAGATTTCCGTTATTTGCTTTATATCTGAAAAATATTTTCGTTTGAAGAACGATTTGAATGTCAATTACCCTTTCGTCTACTACAGAATATTCTAAAATATTCATTGTTTGCGGCAATATTTATTTCTTATCTATGAATGGGAACCAGTTAATCCCAATTAGATTTCTGTATTTTTTTTTTTGTTTTTTTTTTGGATGGGGGTTTATGCAGGTTCGTTGAATATCTCGTTTGAATATTTTTTTCCAGTATCATATGCTGAAATAAAATTTTGAGACTCAAAATCTTATATCGCCCACTAAAAATTATAACCTTGCACCATTTTCTGTTTAATTGTTCAACGCCCATCTAAAAGTTAAAAACACCCAGCGGTGGTGGATATCATCCTGGTTAGGAACTCGTCTCTATCATTTGTCGAGAAGATTGATTTTGCATGTAGTTTTAAAGAAAAGCCAACGAAAATTTCATGGTATATAATAACAAAAGCTTCCTAATGTAGAAATAATAGATTAACAAATAACACAAAGTAGAAAAAATATAAATACTTCACTTCAAAAAAAAATATTTCACACACATACATATATATATATATATATATATATATATATATATATTACCATTATTATTGTTATTAATTACAAAGTTAGAACATGCAAACACTACAGACTACTACAAAATTGTACATTTTGTTTCGACATTGAAAGAACAATGTTTCATCAGGTAATTAATAATGATAGTAATAAACGTTTTTCCATCATTATTAACTGATTAACTACCTCATTTAATTATGACCAAAAACTATATATATATATATATATATATATATATATAATGCTTTGCAATGTTTGTTTTATTGGGAACTTCTTTTAAAAAGTACCGGAGAACTCGGCATTGTAAAACTGTTATATATATATATATATATATATATATATATATATATAACTCAATAAGTTCCGAGCCTGACATATAGATGGCGTCACTAATAAAAAATCTATACAGTTTTTATGAAGTGCTAACCTTCAAATGACACGTGACAAAATTTAGACCTAATCAGATTCTTAGTTTACAAATTATAGTTAAGTGAAGCTACTTTTGCTTATTCTCAAAATAATGGAAAAATCTGAATTTCGTGTGTTGACAAATCATAGCTTTCTGATGAAAAAATACCGTTCAAACAAAAGCAATGCTTTGATTGGTGTTATTCA
The DNA here is from genome assembly GCA_037127315.1 of Ascarosepion bandense. NCBI lineage: Eukaryota > Metazoa > Mollusca > Cephalopoda > Sepiida > Sepiidae > Ascarosepion > Ascarosepion bandense. The sequence goes on from JBBBDQ010000468.1 coordinate 1,648,505, forward strand.
CACTCTATCCTGTCGGAAACAGCAGTTTAGAGGTGGAATGCTGACTTTAAACGCTGTCGTAGAGACACAAATTATGCTGAACGATCAGGTCACCCAAAATCGTCAGTTGTCCCTGAAAACACCAAAATAATATACAAACTTATTTTGGCCGGTCGTTAATTAAAGATGCGTGAGATAGCGGAGGAGTTGAACATATAAGAAGACATTTTCGTTAATGAGAAAGCTATTTACAAAGTGGGTTCCACATTTGCTCACAGTCGATGAAAAGCAACAACGAGCCGACGATACAGAGTGCTGTTTGCAACTGTTTCAACGCAACAACAAGAAGATGCATGTGACAACGACTAAAACACGGATCCACAACTTCACTCCGGAGTCACATTGTCAGTCAGCTGAGTCGACAACAGCAGGTGAAAGCCGTCTAAAGCGATGAAAGAAGCAAACAAAATCAGGCATTATTTTGGCCTCCGTATTTTGGGATGCGCAAGTATTTTGTTCATCGTCTACCTTGAGCAAAAAAGCACAATTTAGTGAATAGTATATAATATCATTAATGCATTTGAAAGAAGAAATCACCACAAACGGCAACAAATGAAGAAAAAATATGGCAACGCATCAAGACAACGCACCGTGTCACAAGTCGATCGCAACGATGGCAAAACTACATGAATTGCCCTTTGAATTGCTTCCGCATTCACCCAATTCTACTGATCTGGCTCCTAGCGACTACTGGTTGTTTGCAGATCTCAAAACAATGCTCCAGTGAAAGAGGTTTGGTTCCAATGAAGAAGTGATATTGGAAACTGAGGTGTATTTTGTGGCCAAACACAAATCTTTGTACAAAAAAGTTAACGTATTTTTAGAGAAACGTTGGAATCATCCTATAAGGAGACTATATTGATAAATAAAGTCAAATTTTGCCTAAAAGTTGCCAACCAAGGCTATAGAACCCAATCTGTCCTGTTATTTAATCCATAACTGGAGGGAATAGACGGATTAATACCTTTCCCAAGGGTATTTGCGCGTAAGTGAATGCAAGGAATTCAACTGGAATTCGAACTCGGCTCTCCGATTTCTCATTCCGAGTCGATATACACTGCGCCACAACGCACATCCGCAACGTCACAGGTAGATTGCCTAAAGTAAAAAAGAAGGTGTAGGAAATGCTGAGAACTTGTCGAAATATAGATGCAACGCTTATTAACTAGACGAATTATAAAAACAGAGAAATATCTATAGCGCAATGGCATAAGCATAAAATAAAAAGTAATAACATAACAAAAGGGTAATTACGAGGCTCATTCAATAAATAAAGTGAATTTTTCGGTATAAGGACTTCTAATACAGATAGAAGCTTACTTTTTTTTTCAACCTAATCTCCCAGCAATGTCACACACTTTTAACATCTGTGCACAAGCTTCCGTATTCCCTCAGCGCAAAGATCTTTAGACTGATGTCTCAGCCAATCGCTCATAGTACTTTTGACTTCATCGTCACTTCAAACTTCGTGCCTCTCGTGAAGGCTTTCAAGGAACCAAATGAAAGTCTGAAGGGAAACGGTCTTGGCTGTAATGGGAATGAGGGAGCAGTTCCCAGCCCAGCTCGTTGATGGTCTGCAACGTTTGGGCTGCTATGTGAGGCCTTGCATCCACCTTCGAGTAGGCAAGGTCATCATAGACAATTTTGTGTGCTGTCCCAACAGATAGCCTCAAAGCCCTTGCAATTTCATCCACAATCACCCTTCTGTCAGACTGAATGAGGTAATTGACTGATTCAATAACCTCAGGAGACCTCACTTCAGTAGGCATCCCAGGCCTGTCTTCATTCCTCAACACTGCTCCGTCTTTCTTTAAACAATTTAGCCCACTTGTAGACATTGTTTGGTTGAAATATATGGCACCATACACAGTTGACATTCTCCTATGAATTTCAACTGGTTTGCATCCTTCAGCAACTAAAAAATAGATAACTGACCTCTGTTCAATCCTGGAGCATGCTTCTTGGTCGGCCATATTTGTTAATCTCCAAAACTCTCAAAGGGTTTTTTTTTTCAATCTGCAAAAAGTATTAAAATTCTTTGCAAAAGGAGCAAAGGAATAGAATTTTATAAGTTCTTATACCGAAAAATTGTTCCTAAATATCGAATGAACCTCGTATTAAAATTTTCAAAGAAATTATTTTTCAAAACCCACATAAACTCGAAGAAGTTAGGATATATATATATATATATATATATATATATATATATATATATAAGATAAAAGTTTGGACATTCCCTAACTTCAGAATAACTGCGGTAAAATCTAAATTTACATTAATGCCCCCGTCTTGGACTTTGGCACATCGGAGTATATGCACATTCTTTACATATTCTCTTTATCGATCTCTCCACGCTTCTACACACAGGCGTGGATGTATATATAGAAAGAAAGAAAGAAAGAAAGAAAGAAAGAAAGAAAGAAAGAAAGAAAGAAAGAGAGATAAAAGTAAGATTCTTTTTATCAGTTTAATGGATTTATCTGCGGGGTTGTCTGCTTATTTACGGACTCCATCCCATTCTTTTAGCTCACATCGATAACTAATTGCACCCTACCTAAATTGCCTTGGGTTTTACTGTTAAATAATGACTTGCCTCTGAACATCAGATTCGGTTCATTTCCAAACGGTCATTTTTGGGAGGGGCACCCACATAAAAGAAATCTTCCTCGTCATCTCTGCGAAAACTATTCTGTCGGTTTGAGACAGTTAATCGCAACGAGATTCAGTGGAAAGGCCATACAGAGTTCCTTGAAAAATTGTTATTAGCCAAAACATCACGTATTTTATTCTTCTGTGAGTGATTGTATTCTGTTTCCATTGCAGTCACATTTATTTCTTCAAACAATAAAACCCAAACGGCGAGCAACTGACTCATCAATTCAAAGTGTCTTGCAAAAAAAATAAGAAAATCAAACACTGTATTTAGAACCTTTAACGTCGCTTAAAAGCAATTTTTGAAATGGCAGTAGATGATCACAATCTCAGTTGCTCAATCTTCTTCCTGAATCAAATAGTGTCATACTGACTTTTATTTAAATACATCGGATGTGCGTATACCGTAAGTGTTACCAACGTAGTATGTGGTATCAGCAAACTGTGTTCAAAATCCGGTTTGGTGTATTGCACACACTTTAAAAAACATTAATCTATTTATTCTTCAACTATCTATAAATTAAATAGTAAACTAAACTCTCTCGCTTTCTTGTTAAATAAATAGGTTTTTTACGGCTTATCACCTCTTGTGGGAAATATTTAAAATACAAAACCTACTTAGACCATAAGAATTATTAATTTGTTTCTGGAAGTTGATTCTGCATTAAAAATGTATTTTTTAGAATAACACGGATTTTCTTTTACAAACCCTACTATTTAATCTATAATTGGTGTAAATTGATTCATACCTTTCCAAAGTTTGTTTGGGCGTAAGTGAATGTAATCAAACCCGACTAAAATTTGACCCTCTGCTTTTTATTCCAGGCCGCTATCTGTTACGCCACCCCCACATCTAATAAACTGACAGAAGTTTTTTTTTTATTCAATTTCTGCGTGAAATCAAATGCAGTTTATTTAAAGCCAGATAATATTTTAAAACTGTAAAAATTGTTTCATAAATATCATTTTGTAATACTAATCATACAAATTACCCCATATTTAAAGCCAGATAATATTTTAAAACTGTAAAAATTTATTCATAAATATCATTTTGTAATACTAATCATACAAATTACCCCATAGCGGAGGTGGATTCATCTCCTAACCAAGGATATTTGCCCGTATGTGACAAAAGCAAACTCAAAGACAATTGAAATTCTGTCCCCCGATTAACAATTCAGAGCCGTTATCAATTACAGTACCCGCATCTCCAGGCTTGCATTACCTTGTATTCCCAAGCGATCACTCATCTAGATAATGGCCAAGTTTGACGTAGCTTAACTCACATAAGTCGTACATAAACCGTTATTTCAATGTGATGTGGCCGTAAGTGATCCGAGTATAAGATTCCAAGTGCGTTGCACACATTTAGACTATTACTCTTGGACAGTTGGTAATATGTGTATTCTTCCACATTCGAAATAATTAGTAGAACATGACTTATGCTTGCTTAATTTGTTCTGTTTTTATTACGGCTTATGAACTCATTTTGTACTGATCTAACGCCTAAACAAGTTTTAGATTGTAAGAATGATTACTTTGTTTTTGTGAGTGAATATTGCATAAACTATTTATTTTCAGAATAAGAAGGATTTCCTGTTATTGTTGTATATTCTATACAAGACGGCGAAAATCAAACGGCATCCATACCGACATATATGCTGCATAAACTTTGATGGAACGGGAATTATGAATTCGACTACCGGGTCCCAAAATGTGTAATCACCTGTTTTGTAAAATCGCTTGCATTTTTCACGATCATAAAATGACGATATTCTCACTTAATAAAATAACGACTGTAATATATTCACTACCGGCCATAATTATTAGGCCACCCCAGTGTTTTAAAGAAATGATGTATATCATACTGTTTTTTAGTATTCATTGCCAAGTGAATATTAGTTAATGAAAATAGAATGTTTCTTTTGTTAATACTGCACAACAACATGTGCATCAAATGGATTTATAAATATTTAACAATTACCTATATTGCAGCTTCATCAATGAAGGAATGAACAAAATTTAGAGTCATTCGAACGAGTTCATCATTGCTTCTTTGCCTTGTAAAATTTTGCAAAGTAATAATAGTAAAAGATAGGTAAAAAGAGGGAAGGAGAGACGACCGGCAATTTTAGATCAGGAATCCGCAACCAACGAGGAGAAAATGGGTTCAGTGGTGCACAGTAAATGACCGTGTAATAACTTAAACCTTTATTCATACCTTTCCAAAGTTTGTTTGGGCGTAAGTGAATGTAACCAAACCCGACTAAAATTTGACACTCCGCTTTTTATTCCAGGCTGCTATAGGTTACGCCACCCCCACATCTAACAAACTGACAGAAGTTTTGTTTTTATTCAATTTCTGCGTGAAATCAAATGCAGTTTATTTAAAGCCAGATAATATTTTAAAACTGTAAAAATTTTTTTTCATAAATATCATTTTGTAATACTAATCATACAAATTACCCCATAGCGGAGGTGGATTCATCTCCTAACCAAGGATATTTGCCCGTATGTGACAAAAGCAAACCCAAAGACAATTGAAATTCTGTCCCCCGATTAACAATTCAGAGCCATTATCTATTACAGTACCCGGATCTCCAGGCTTGCATTACCTTGTATTCCCAAGCGATCACTCATCTAGGTAATGTTAATATTTAACAATTACCTATATTGCAGCTTCATCAATGAAAGAATGAACAAAATTTAGAGTCATTCGAACGAGTTCATCATTGCTTCTTTGCCTTGTAAAATTTTGCAAAGTAATAAAAGTAAAAGATGATTGAGTGTTGAGTTTTTCACCTGCCCTCTGAGTGTCGTGTCTTTTGAAGACATGCGTCCTTGATCCTAATTTCGTAAATAATTATATCGGCCATACCACTCAGTCTCAGAGAAAAAATTAGAATCATAATGGGTGACTTGAATGCTAAGATAGGTAAAAAGAGGGAAGGAGAGACGACCGGCAATTTTAGATTAGGAATCCGCAACCAACGAGGAGTTCAGTGGTGCACAGTAAATGACCGTGTAATAACTTAAACCTGGTTTCAAGAACACCCACAACATCTATGGATGCGGAGAAGCCCAGGAGGCGACACGAAAAACCAAATATACTACATAACCATAAACAGAAGATACAGAAAGTGCAGCGGTTCAATGTAAAACCTATCCAAATGCTAACTGTGGAAGCGACCAACTCCCAGTCATCTGCAAACTAAGGATGAAATTTCGGACACCGAAGAAGCCTAGTGCAACACAAAGACTGCAAAGCAACACGCTCGTGAATAACCTCAATCTGCAGAAAAATACACTGACAGCAGGAACAACAAATACGATGAACAAACTGGAAAAGGAAACTCGAAATGGGACTCACTAAAGGAAGAAATAGTGACATCAGCAAACAACATTGCCCCAAAGGAAATCAAACGCAGAAGAAAAAATAGTGTATGACTGAAGCGATTCTCGACATGATGCAAAGGAGAAAAAAATGATGCCAAAACATGGAATAGAATACAAATAAACTAAGGCATAAGGAGCAAATGCAGACAGGCCAAAGAAGAATGGCTCCAAAATAAACTAAGGCATAAGGAGCAAATGCAGACAGGCTAAAGAAGAATGGCTCCAAAATAAACTAAGGCATAAGGAGCAAATGCAGACAGGCCAAAGAAGAATGGCTCCAAAATGGCTCCAAAATAAACTAAGGCATAAGGAGCAAATGCAGACAGGCTAAAGAAGAATAGCTCCAAAATAAACTAAGGCATAAGGAGCAAATGCAGACAGGCCAAAGAAGAATGGCTTCAAAATAAACTAAGGCATAAGGAGCATATGCAGACAGGCCAAAGAAGAATGGCTCCAAAATAAACTAAGGCATAAGGAGCAAATGCAGACAGGCTAAAGAAGAATGGCTCCAAAATGGCTCCAAAATGGCTCCAAAATGGCTCCAAAATGGCTCCAAAATAAACTAAGGCATAAGGAGCAAATGCAGACAGGCCAAAGAAGAATGGCTCCAAAATAAACTATGGCATAAGGAGCAAATGCAGACAGGCCAAAGAAGAATGGCTCCAAAATAAACTAAGGCATAAGGAGCAAATGCAGACAGGCCAAAGAAGAATGGCTCCAAAATGGCTCCAAAATAAACTAAGGCATAAGGAGCAAATGCAGACAGGCTAAAGAAGAATAGCTCCAAAATAAACTAAGGCATAAGGAGCAAATGCAGACAGGCCAAAGAAGAATGGCTCCAAAATAAACTAAGGCATAAGGAGCAAATGCAGACAGGCCAAAGAAGAATGTCTCCAAAATAAACTAAGGCATAAGGAGCAAATGCAGACAGGCTAAAGAAGAATGGCTCCAAAATGGCTCCAAAATAAACTAAGGCATAAGGAGCAAATGCAGACAGGCCAAAGAAGAATGTCTCCAAAATAAACTAAGGCATAAGGAGCAAATGCAGACAGGCTAAAGAAGAATGGCTCCAAAATGGCTCCAAAATAAACTAAGGCATAAGGAGCAAATGCAGACAGGCCAAAGTAGAATAGCTCCAAAATAAACTAAGGCATGAGGAGCAAATGCAGACAGGCTAAAGAAGAATAGCTCCAAAATAAACTAAGGCATAAGGAGCAAATGCAGACAGGCCAAAGAAGAATGGCTCCAAAATAAACTAAGGCATAAGGAACAAATGCAGACAGGCTAAAGAAGAATGGCTCCAAAATAAATGTGCACAAGTAGAGAGATTGAGCTGAACGAATGAAAAAGATATGCATAAAGAAATATGGGAACTGACAAGACAAAAACCTGCTCCTCAAAGGATGCATACAATCCAAGGCTAGAACGTTAATATTGAAGAAAGAGGAAATACTCCATCGATGGCAAGAATATATAAAATATATTTTCCACTCCAAGAGAGAGCAACCGATAATATACAAAGATGAGGATGGACCGGAACTATTCAAGTCTGCAAACTGCAATGGCCAAACTGAATAGAAAAAAGCAGCTGGACCAGACGGCACTGTAATAGATTTTCTGATAACCCTGGAAGAATATGGCGTAGAGAAAATTACAGAAATAATAAAAAAATTATAACATTGGTGTAATACCGAACGAGCTAAACAAGTCGATTTTCATATCACTGCCTAAGAAGCCAGGTGCAAACGAGTGCAAACACCACCAAAATCAGTTTAATGAGCCACATTACAAAATGTCCGAATCCTGATGAATAGAGCGAGAAGCAGAATCAGGCCAGAGATTGGACAAGAATAGTGCGGGTTCATGAAAGACTCGGGAAAAAGGAATGCCATATTTATGACTAGGATGCTATCCGAAAGGGTAATACAAATGAGGAAAGAGGTGCACCTATGTTGTATTGATTATGCTAGGGCGTTTAATAAAATACGCCACAAAGAGTTGATATAGATGCTCAGCAACTTCGACGTATTTGGGAAAGCCATAAGAGTAATAAAGAATCTCTACTGGCAGCAAACCACCTGCATACAAACCTGTAACAAATTCAGCAGATATACAAAGATAGAAAGAGGCAAGCTTGTGTTTTACGCCAGATCTATTCAACTTGTATAGTGAGAATGTTCTGAGGACCCTAGATGTTATGCGAGGATTTGCCATCAGAGGCCACAACTTGAACAACATAAGGTACGCAGAGAAAACAGTTCTGATAGCAGACACGGAAAAGAAAACTACAAGACCTCCTACAGAAGGTAGCTGAAGAGAGTAACAAGAAAGGACTACAAATTAACTGCAAGTAAACCGAATGCATGGTCATCAGCAAAAAGAGCAACCCAAAATGCCAAATACAGTTAGGATATACTACACTCAAGCAGGTACAAAAATTTAAATAACTGGAAGTGTTCTAACAGAAGATGGAAAGTGCGACACAGAGATCTAACGGCCAATTGGTATGGCAAATGACGCATTCCAGAAGCTGAGTAGAGTATTAAAAGACTAGAAAATTTCATTAGAAACAAAGAAGAGAGTACGAGATTGCTATGTGATGTCAGTTCTTCAATATGGCGGTGAATGGTGGACAATATCATAGAAGACAAACGAAAAATTTCGAGCAACTGAAATGCGGTTCTCCAGAAGGTACTGCGGATATCACGGATCGATCATGTGAGCAATGTTGAGATTTTTGAAAGGATGGAAACGAAAAGGAAATTGATACTAAGCATCAGAAAGAGATAGCTAAAGTTCCTGGGATATGCAATGAGGAAGTAGAACTTAGAGAATCTTATACTAACAGGCCAGATAAAGGGATGGAGAGATTGGGAAAAAACAACGTGTAACGTACTTGACTGGCCCAAGTAGGAGGATGGTAGAACGGTTGTTGCGAGGTAGAACAGGAGAAAGCGTGCTAAGAGACACCAGGGATAGGGAAGCGTGGAAGGCCATGACCGCCTACGTCCTGTAAAGACAAGGCACAAAGACGAAGAAGAAGAAGAAGAAGAAGAAGAAGAAGAAGAAGAAGAAGAGTGGAAAGGCATTTTAGGCAAATATATATTTTATCAGAAAGTGCTCGATATCAAGAATGGCATAAAACGTTAATAGAATTACTGTGTAGTAGTCGTTTCTCATTTAGCTGATCAGTGTTATTTTAATCAGACCATTTTGAATTAATGCTTAGGTTCTACTCTGATGAAAACAATTTCATCCATTTTTCCAAGACGAGTAACAGGCAGAACGACAACTGGATCTGTTTGAATATTTTACTTTTAGAACTCCTTCATGCGTATGAAATGTTACTGAAACAGACTAACATACATTATGAAAAGAGTTCTAAAATTAAAATATTCTGTTAGTTGTTTTTAATGATTTGTGAGCGTTTTTATAGTTGCCAACACTGTTTGTTTATAGATACGTAATTTGTAATAAGGCTCATTTCGTCTTTTCGTCTTGATAAGGTCTATCACATGAGGAAACGCGTAGGCGAGTTAAGTAAAGTTTTCCTCTTATTTTCTTTTTGTTTAATCATCCTGTCTTTAATCTCAGATCATAACTGAGTATATTTTTACATATATGTATATATATGTGCGCGTATATATGTGTATTTATATATATTTGCAATTATATATATATATATATATATACGCACACACACATATCTATATATATATATATATACGCACACACATATCTATCTATCTATATATATATATATGGAACTCGCTCCCATATTCTTGCTTTCCTGACGGCTACAACCTCCAGAAATTTAAATGCAAAGTCAATACTCATCTACTAACCACTGGACTGTAGCTCTCTCCCCACCACCGTATATCCTTCCCTTTCTCTCCACCTATGCATCTGCCATTGCACCTGTTTTCTCAGCTTTCTATTGCTGCTTTCTAACTAGTTTGTACTCCTCACTCTTTTCTAATTAATCTTTTTACAGTTATGTAGCCCCCCCCCCACTCATCAGTGACATTTCTGCCTTGCTCGGGGTGAAATGATTAATATATATATATATATATATATATATATATATATATATATATATATATATTAGTATGTTAGCACAATTTTGCTAGTTGCACTTTGCATTATATATATATATGAGAGAGAGAGAGAGAGAGAGAGAGAGAGAGAGAGAGAAAGAGTATGTGCGCTTGTGTTACTCAATTCTGTTTTACATAAATTTGCATATTAACGGTTTCAAGGTTATTGCGCACACGCACAGGCATATATAGATGTGTTTGTATTGGAAGTTATTGACCTGTTCACCCGAATCACCTGTTCTAAAGCTAATTAATTTTAATTACCTCCAATGATAAGAAAACCATATAACCGCAACTTATCTCGGAAAACGGCGTAAAATTTGTTTTTACATAAGTGAATATTCTTATTTTTTAATTTTTTAAAACGTTTTCTTTTTTGTTTAATTTTTTTTTTTAATCTAAAACTTATGTATTTATTATTTGCCAATTTTCTTGTTTGAGAAACAATAAATTCAGGTCATTTCCTTAACCGGAAACAGACACTGCAACCTCGAATACTCGTTATTTATTGCCAGAAAGTATTTTTTTACTTCTTTACAAATAAGCATTGGGTAAACTTTTGTTTTGTTCCCCGAAGGCCTTTACCCCTTCAAATCATTCCAAAACATCCCTATTTCCGTGCAAATGTATATGCTGAACTCAAATCGGTAATTGTTTATTGAAGAAACCTACATTTTTTCATGTTTTCGAGCAGAAAAATATGGAACTTCTTCTCGCTTTTCATCTCACACCCTAATCGAAAATGTTATTCACTGCAGACTGACTTTTCTGCTTTTTCGGCCTTTTTACTTCGTTTTTGCTATTACTACGCGGAAAACGAGTTCCGAAACCAAACAAATCGCGGATTAATAGAACAAAGGGAGTAAAAAGGCTGAAATAAGTATCCTACGCCTCAATTCATTCAGCGGTAAATCAGATATGAGAACGGCGGTAAGGGATGAGATATAGTCCGATTTTTTTCTGGTCGATAACATCATAAAAAAGGTAGGTTTTTTCAATAACCAATTATCGATTTGAGCTCAGCATTTACATTTGCACGGAAATAAGGATGTTTTACAAAGTTTTGACAGGGTAAAGGCCTTCGGGGAACAAAACAAAAATTTACCAAGCATTGTTTTCTTCGAATATGTGTTCTTATTATTATCACTATTGCGTAATGAAAGCACGACAATTTCGTCACCGATTAAAAAGAGACTTCAGGTAATAGAAAAATAGTTCTACAGAAAGCTGTAAATACCATGGACGGAACATGTAAGCAACGTGGAAGCTTTAGATAAAAGAGAAACAAAAAAGGATATCTATACGTAACATCAAAACAAGACAGTTTAAATTTCTAGGACACATAATGAGGAAAGAGGGCTTTAGAAATTTGATACTCAAAGGACAGATTAATGTCAGACAGAGAAAGAAAAACAACGTATGTCCTACCTAGCGAGCAAGGATTGCATAACGAGATATAAGAAAAAGACAACATTTATTAAAAGCTACACAGGTCAGGAAATAGTGGAGAGCCATGTTTGTCAACGTTCTGAAACGACACGGCACATAAAAGTAGACAAGAGATCAACATGCCAAGAAAATGACACTGGGGGTATTTCTTCTTCTACGCCCATTCAGGACGTAGGCAATTATGGCTCTCCACATCTCCCTATTCCTTGTAGTTCTTAACAACCCTACTCATGTTATCGCACTCAAAACCCGCTCTGCTTTCTATCTGCTCAAGTCTATCAAGTATGTCATGCGTTACTTTCCCATTTCCCAGAAACTTCAGCTGTCTTCTCCTGATGTTAAGTATTAGTTTTTTTTTTATGTCCATCATCTCCAAAACATCTTCTTTACTCGTATGTTCTGTTCATGGTATCCTTATCATCCTTCTGTAGAACCACATTTTGGCTGCTTCAAGTCTTTTTTTTACTTTGATGATATTGCCCAACATTCTGAAATGTTTGTATTAAAGCTTCCGGGGCGAATATCAAGCAGTACAGTATGATGTTTCCAAATTTCAAGTGAATCGCATCATGGTGTTCATTTTCTCTACTGACCTTACTATACCATGCAATCGACAACATCCAAAACAAACAACGCGCGTACGCAAAATTAAAATTACAAAAAGTCGACAATTTACTCATCGCATCCAGTTTGAGAAAAGAGTTAATAAAATAGGTTTTCTGGGGTTTATTTCTGTCATCCATGATATTCTAGAGTCCGTCAGTGACCTGGTCACCTGGTCCTAAATTGGTCCGTCAGTGACCTGGTCCTAAAGATTAAATAGTCTTCGCTGTAATTTCATAGTTTATTGAATTATTTTGCTGAAATAATTTTATCATAGCCCTCCTAAAGGGGTTAAATACATGACCGAATATTGATTGCTGAGAGTAGATTCGGCCTTCAAGCAAATTATGTTCTTTGCGTGTACGATATAGACGTGGGGACGTGCATCTTTCAGTGAAATGGTATTTTTTATGATGATTTGCGAGACGACCTACAACTGATGCCAAAGAAAAACGACTGCAGGCAACATCCACAATGTTTTGCCTCTTTGTATTTCTTACGTCTCTTTTTTGTTCTGACTCTTTTTGTGTTGGTTACTTGTTCATTTAAATTTTTACTATTAAGTAAAATTGTTGAGTAGAAAGATGACTAACTTTCAATATATTCAAGTGTTGAACACGGACTTTCTACCTGACTATGAACGTAGTCGCATACGGACTCAAAGGGCCTCAAGGTGTATCACAATAACTACCATATTGACTTTATTAAACCGAGTTTTTAGTAGTCTTGTGTTCCAGTTTCTTCCTGTTGCATATTATTTTCAAGAGCTACGAAGCGATACAAGCATTATAACAAAAAAAACAAATTTCGGTTTGTTTGGTCAGCAAAAATGGCCCAAATTTGCAATGTGGTCCTCAGATTAGAATTCTAAACCATTGCAATATTTAAATCATTCAAACGTACGGATCTAGCGACCAAGAATCTTATTATAAAAAAACATTTTCTTAGTTGTAAATATTGCCGCTTAATTTGCCTTTATACATGAACGAATATTAGTAGAAGTCCATTTCGCCATTACTTCAGCGCTGATGACCAACCCGCTTTCGTGGTTTTACAGTCAAATGCACCCAAGCATTAGAAAGAATAAGGAGATTTAACAGAAGTTTGGAATGTGAATCATTGAAAACAATAAACTAGTTGAAGGTTGCGTATGAAATCTGTGCACCGGCTATAAAAATAAAAGGAAGCCATAAAGCAACGTAATTTATTTCCGCTCCATTCCAACTGATTACGCTTGCAAAATTTGCCATCGGTTCTCAAAGACAGCAGAGATGTAATTATAGAGGGAAAGATTGCTTACTATAATTTAAGGAAATCTATTTGAATGAGGAAAGTGATTTGAGCCTGATACAAAAAAAAATAATGAATTCAGAGTTAATCGTAAAGAAACAGATTAGAAAGATGTTAGATATTTTGAATGTGGAGTACTTTTGCTACTGACAGTACTATGTTAGTCGTCATAATTACTTCGAACTAGAACTAAATAAGAATATAACGCTTGATTTAATACTCTTTTGCCTATAGGTTTATTAAACATTTACCATTAAGTTTACATCAACAAAAATTTAAAAACAAATACATTTTTTAGTATCTAAACAACATAACTTAACTCCGCTTCTAATTTATAAAATTTGTTAGCAATATATTAGCATTTATCCGACCTGCCTCAAAATATAGATTTTGTCGGAATAAAAGTGTAAACATGTTTTTAATATTTTAGAAGTATAATCTATTTTCTTTATTATCATATCGCCGCAAGCAAGGCATTTTACTGCCACTGTTTTGCAGGGGGTTACATAAGAGGAAAGTTATGAAAAAGAGTGACAGGTTATAGGGGTGTCAGGAAGTGGGTAAGAGAAGGATGAGAATACTGATGAGAGTAGAGTGGACAGAGAAAGGCGCATGAGAGAGAGGATGCAGGTTAGTGAGATAGGAGATGATTATTGATATTACATTTAAATTCCTGGAGATTGTAGCCGTCAGGGAAGCAAGCAAACGGAAAGTAATTAGATTTTATATTATAAACACTGTTCCAAATCAACCCCTAACATTTTCTTTATAACTATTTCACCCTAAACAAGGCAGCACTGTCACTGGTGTGCAGGGGGTTACAATGAAAGACGTGGGAAGACAGAAAATAAAAACCGTGCAGGTGATGTTGTAGAAAGAGTAAGAGAGAGGCGGGAGTCACGGAAATAGAAATTGACAACTGACGCTGCATTTGAATTTTTGGAGATAGTAGCTATTTGGAAAGCAAGCATAGGGAAATGATATCAGCAGGCGGGGAGAGAGAGGAATGAAATTAGTACAGTAGAATTGGCGATTACACTTGCCTATTTTGACGTTAAAAGAATGGGACCTAGTTGCATATCTAGTTGAACGGGTAAATTCATAAGGGATTTATCCCATATATGTTTCATTTTTAAAAGCCTTAGAGTCATATCACAAAACATTAGTTCCCGTACGATTAACGAAATTACGCCATGTCGATCTTAAAGACTTGTAAATACCGTAGGCGGTTACCGCTTATGAATACTAGGTAATGTAAGGTCGGATGTGCGGGTGGTGTGATGGATAACGTCTCGGTACTTTTAATTGGATAATCGGCTTCCAATTTCAGTCGGGTTCGTTATTTTTTTTTTTTTTTTTTTTTAATCATATCACCCCGAGCAAGGCGTAACGCCACTGAAGCGCAGGGGGCTACGTAGGAGTGAAAAGATTGGAAAATAGAAAACCGGAAACCACATCCTAAACAAGGAACAAGGGATGAGCCTCTTCACCTGTTCAATAGACGTGGGTGGAGTGTGAACAGGGCGATAGTTTAGTCTATCTACTCCAATTGAAAAAAAAAGAAAAGAGTGAAAAGATTGGAAAAGAGAAAGCCGGAAACCACATCCTAAACAAGGAACAAGGGATGAGCCTCTTCACCTGTTCAATAGACGTGGGTGGAGTGTGAACAGGGCGATAGTTATATTCCTATACACGCAAATTCTATTGGAAAACATGAATACACCAATTATGGGTCAATTAGTAGAACTTGCATCACTAAATTATTCCCATGTCAAAAATAATTTTTGCGTTCTAAAATAGTATTTTCGGATTTTAAATAACCTGCAAAGGGTTTATAAGCCTAAGAAACACGGATTAAGCGTAAAAAGAAATGCCAGGTTTAAAAATGCGGTTACGTCATTGATAAATGAGTAAATTGAGCAGAAGGCAACATCAGCAGACAGGCTTAACATAGCCGGCTGTTTATTTCATCTGAATGCTAAGACAGATCATTTTTTTCTTTCATATGCAGAGTCCTTTCAGGGCATAGACGTTCATGGCCCTCCACATCTTCCTGTCTTAACATATTTTCTCCCAAACCCTGCTCTAACATCTATATACTCAAGCCCATCATGTATGTTACAAACTGCTTTCATCTGTCCTTCTCCCTCAAGCTGTCTTGTGACTATCAGATTCTACAGGTCCTCTTTCTTTATAACATGCTCCAGAGATTTCAAATGTCTCTTTCTCATGTTAAATATGAATTTCCTTTTTGTTGCCATTCTCTCTAAAACCTCGTTGTTGCCCACAAATTCCGTCCATGGTATCCTCAGAATATTTTTGTAGAATTACATTTCTGTCGTTTCAAGTCTCTTCCTAATCTTTGAGATTACATAGCGTTCACTGCAATGCAAGAGGGTAGAGTGCTGGATGGATTGCTATGTGATATCTGTCCTTCTATGTGAAAATGAATGCTAGACGATCTCATCAAACATGAAGGAGAGACTTGAGGCAGCAGAAATATTGTTTTACAGAAGGATACTGAGGATACTATGGATAGAGCATGTGTGCAAAGATGAGGTGTTGGAAAGGATGAAAACGAGAAAAAATTAATACTAAATGTCAGTAAGAGACAAATGATGTTCCTGGGACACGTAATGAGGGCCTGGAGAACTTGATATTTACAGGTCGGATAAAGGGAAGGAGAGACAGGGGAAAGCAGTGCGAGACGTTTTTGTTAGGTCTAAGCAAATGGTAGACGGGGCGGGGTTTATAAGATATACCAAGAGAAAAATTGAGAGCGACAAGAGACAGAGCTAAGTGGAAGACCATTGTGATAATATAACGTGGGGTTTATTTTTACTGCAACTTGTACCTAAATTTTATATGCTGCTGCCTTCAAGGCCATTAAAATAATTTCGAAACTCACGGAGAGTTCTAAATTTTAACCTCGATCAACTACATCAAGAATTATGTACACGTCTTCAAATTTCAAAAACAGAATTTTCTTATAATTATATTTTAACTCTTTACAAGTTACAAAATATGAACAGTTGCTATCGTTGTGCCAGCCATTAATTAATAAAAGTTTCTTTTTTTGTTTTCATCATATCACCCCGAGCAAAGCGGTAACGCCACTGATGTGCCGGGGGTTACGTAAGAGTGAAACCACATCCTAAACAGGGAACAAGGGATGAGCCTCTTCACCTGCTCAATAGACGTGGGTGGAGTGTGAACCGGGCAAAAGTTTAGTATATCTGCTCCAATTGAAAAAAAAAAGAGTGAAAAGATTGGAAAAGAGAAAGCCGGAAACCACATCCTAAACAAGGAACAAGAGATGAGCCTCTTTAGATATGTATTGATTACCGACAGAGACAGAAAAACTTTAAACGTCTTAGACGGTGGGGGGGGGGGAGTAAAAGAGAAAAGAAACCTTACCTGTAAGAAGACAGAAAATATAGTCATCAGAATTCGAGGTATAAACAAGGAGAAGGAGAATTTTAAATACTTGCGGAAGGATTTGACAGAAAAATGGAAAATGCTGCTTTGAAACTCGAACACGCATTGCACTGGCAAAAGAAGCTTTCCAAAAAGCTACGCAAGGTGCTGAAAAACGGAATAGTTAACTTAGAAACAAAGAAATGAGTGCTGGATTGCTAACATATATATAACAGCTAAGGCTGAGCAATCATCGATGGATGATAAGATAAACTAAGGAAAATTAGTAAAAGAAAGAAATATTGTGCTGAACGGATACTCCAACTAGCAACGCATAAGATGGCACTGTTTATCGAATTTAAAATTTGCTTAACTATTTTGGAGATCGTAATGTATTAACTATCTCAAGAAAAGTATGTCTTCCAAACCCCAATCGCTGTTTGCTGAGCTGTCGACGCTTTTCGGGCATCTAACGGAAAAGAAAACCCAACTTTTGAATTTCTTTTAATCATTTCACCCCAAGCAAGGTAGTTTTACTGCCACTGGTGCGCAGGGGGTTACATAGAAAGAAAGTGATGACAAAGAAGGAAAGTTTATAGGGGGTTTAAGGAAGTGGGTAAGAGAAGAATGAGAATACTGGTGGGATGGGAGTGGGATGGACAGAGAAAAGAGCATGAAAAGAAAGGATGCGTGTTAGTGAGATAGGAGATGACTATTTACCTTACATGTAAATTATTGTAGTTATAGCTGTCAGGGAAGCAAGTATACGGAAGAGAATTCCACAGTGCGAGAAGAAGAAGCTAATAGAGTAGAAGTTACGGTTGCATTTTATCGGTTTCACTGTAAAAGTGTGGTACCTAGTTGCTAGTCTAGTAGGTCGAGTAAATTCAGACATAGGGAGCACCAGTGAGCCCAGTTCATTGGAGAAGAATTGAAAGTATTTGTAGAAGAGACACAGGAAAGCCACATAATGCCGGTGAGAAAGTGACTGCAGCTGAGCTGCCAAGTAGGAATCGATCACATTACAGATTTTCCCTTGGATTTTGTCAAGGACCCTGAGGTGAAAAGCAGGGGTACCCGACCAGATGTGGCAACAATATTCAATAAACGGGCGGATGGTAGATTTATATATGTGCAGAATAGATTCAGACAGTGAACCGACCTTCTTAGCAACGGATTTAGCTATTTATTCGATATAGTCATTCCACTTGAGGTCCGCTGAAAGAGTTAAGCCGAGGAGGCAAAGTGTTTTGCTTTCAGGGAGGCTAGCCTTATCTATGATAATGGTGGTAGGAGCTATTATCTGTGATGGTTAACAGATAGCAGCTTCATTTTGGAAGAATTAAATTTCACGAGCTATTTCTTACCTCAAGTCCACCACAGATTGAAGGTCCTTTTCAAGCTCAGCAGCGAAGTTCGCTTTGTCAGCCTCAGTAGATTTTTGATCGAGGCGAGGGTAAACGGTGGTGTTCGTCGACGTATATGCTTACTTGGGATCTGATTACATCGAGGAGATCGTTAATGAAGATCAGGAAAAGTGTAGGACCTAGAATAGAGAGCGTAGTATTTTTTAATCATTTCATTCAAGCAAGGTAGGAACAACACTAGTGCGCAAGATGTAAAAGAAAAGGCTGAGTAGAGAAGTTATTGAAGAAAGGATAAAGGATGAACGGTATTCGAGAAGATAGAAGATGGCAGTGACATTGCATTTCAATTTTTAAAGATTGTAGTAATCAGGGAAGCGTGTAAAAGAAAGTAAATTCTACAAGCGAAGAAAGAAACTGTTAGAATAGAAATAGCGGTTGAATTTAACTATTTCAGCGTTAAAAGGGCGGGTTCAAAATGCCAGTCTAATTCTTCTTCTATTTACCTTGTCCTTTCAGGGCGTAGGCGATCATGGCCTTCCATGTCTGTCTCCCTATCCCTAGTGGTTCTTAGCATGCTTTCTTCTGTAACGTCTCGCAGACCCCGTTCTGTCACCCACCTGCTCAGACACTTCAAATATGTTATTTGCTGCTTTCCACTGTCTCTTTTTCCTTCTATCCGGCTTGTTGGTATCAGGTTCTCCAAGCCCTCCTTCATCATTGCAAGTCCCATAAACTTCAGTTGTCTCTTACTGATGCCCAATATTAATTTCCTTTTCGTTTCCGTTCATTCCAACACCTCGTCATGCTTGGTCCACGATATCCGCAGCATCCTTCTTCAGTTTCCTGTGTGTCAGTTCTTTACCCAGCTTCTGGAACGCTTCCTTCTCCATGCCAATTCGTCTTTGGATCTTTGTGTCGCACTTCAGTTAGAACACTTCCCAGGTCTGTAAATTTTCGTACCTGCTTGATTTTAACATCTCCAACCTGTATTTGGCAGTTTGGGCTGCTCTTTAAGCTTAAATTCACGTGGTCGTGTAACAGGAAAAAAAAACTCATTAAAACTGTTGCCATGACAATATTTATAGAAAAGACAGAGGAAAGCCACTTCTTGTTGGCGTTAATTTTTTTGAATTCAAGATGCCAAATGACTAAATTGTTTATCAAGGTCAATCCAATTGTATCTGACAGTATATGATCTGAGTTTAATGAAGAAGCATTTATACAATTGGAAAGAAAAACAATTACATCAAAACAGCATTTATTCCCATAGGGACGCTAAAAACATTTTTTTATCATTTAACTCTAAGCAAGACCGGAATGCCACTAGTTCACATGGTTTACAAGAAGTGAAACTAAGGAAAACATATTGAGATTAACTATTCATCCATAGTTAGGATCCTAACTGATCTGTTATTTAACCCTAAACTGGGATGAAAACACAAAAGATATATTTTAATATCAAATATACCAGAAATACATTTTCATAATACAAAATTACCAGTGATACATTTTTTAAGAGAAAATTATGAGCAATTACTCGTGCAACCAGATTTCAGAAAAACAACAAGGTCCCACCCATTTACAGTTAAATCAACCAAATGCAGTCGATAATTCTACTCAAACAGCTTCTTTTCTCGCACTTCCCGCCTGTGGAACTCCCTTCTATATACTTGCTTTCCTGACGGCTACAACCTCCAGGAATTTAAATGCAATGCCAATACCCATCTCTTATCCACTTGACTCCAGTTCGTTCTCCATCACCCCGTATATTTTGTTCTTTTCTTTTCTCTCTACCTTCGCAAGTGTCTTCACACCTCTTCCTATCCTTCTCTTGCCCTTTCTCTGAAACCTCCTGCAACTGATTCGTCTTTCTCTTCATTCTCCTTCTGTTTAAAGTTTTACTCTTATGTAGCCCCCTGCGCATCAGTAGTGGTACTGCCTTGTTTGGGGTGAAACGATTAAAAAGTAAAAAATTAAAAAAATACATTTTTGTAAAAACAAAAATAAAGAAAGTATTATCAGCAATACATTTTTGAAAACATATTACCAGCAATATTATTACTTTTCCCAAAAATAAAAAATAAAGATTTAATTGACCCATATATCTCTGAACAAATACACATTATCATTCATTTTCTATCATGTTTATTTAATTTTTACTTAAACATTTCTTATTTATATTTGTTTTCATTCGTTATGTCATTCATTCTATTTTTACGGCTTCATTTAATTCTTCTTTACAAACGTTTTCTTTATGCTTTTACCTATTTTATTTTCCCCATTTCATTACTTGATTAATACATCCGAATCGGTTTCATTTTTATGTAGCAAACCTGTTTTGAATTTCTACTCAACAAACGACGAAATTCTAGTCACCATATTATACCCATTAATCTAATTATCTCTAAACTGTGTACCACTGAGATTCATTTCAAAACGATATTTTTCCATTGCACAAAGGAACCAGATTTCTAAACGCTGTAATGAATAGTCATATGAAAAGCGCAAAGCTAAAAACACCATTTTACAGTCCATTAAATTCTCGTTTACCAAACAAACTTAATATCTTATACGTTTCTAAATACCACGGAACGACTACGAATGCGTACAGGTAAGGAATCACAACTACTTACAAATAGAGGAACATTAACACAGTTTCATGTCGTTATGCTCAGTCAAATTTGAATAGAGTGTGGCAATTTAATTAACTACATGGCCCGTCTAAAAGCAAAATTCAATTTTCTAATCGCTAGGGCGGTTGTCTTCTTCAACTTTCTTCTGTATGAAGCTGTTTTTACTAGAAGAGGATTATATTATTGCAGGAAGCGTTCTTAGAACTCGTTTTCTGAAATACAATATCAGTAATATGTTAGCGTTTTGCTAGATATATATAGGCTGATCCCAGAAAACGGAAGTTTTTGAAGTGTGTATTGGCAGACATGAGTAAGTGGCAGCACTGCAAAACAGTGGCCTCACGAAATAAAAACACTCTGCCATTTCAGTAACCATGAATCAAGATGAATGTCTAAGCAAGTTCTGGATGTCAGATGAGGCCCATTTTCATTTCACAGGTTACGTGAATAAACAAAACTACTGTTACTGGGCAGACACAAATCCTAATGATGTTCACGAGTGCCCTTTACACGCTAGTAAGGTGACAGTATGGTGTACTGTTTCATTAAATGGGATCATCAGACATTATTTTTCTTAAATGAACAGGGGATCTCAGTCACTGTCACTGCGATTTGTTACTTGATTTTACAATCCTTCGTTACACCTGAGTTGAACAATTTTTCACACGTTCAAGTAACCTGGACCCAACAGGATGGCGTGACATCACACACTGCACGGCAATCATTAGAGGCTGTTCGAGAATTGTTAGGTAACCGTGTGATCTCAGATTCGGTAATGTTCCATGGCCTTCTAGATCGCCAGATTTGTCCGTTTTTAATTCTTTTCTTGGATGAGTTAAAACTGAGAATTCAGGATTAAATTCACAGTATCCCAACTTGTCTTGTCATTGAGAGATATTGTTGGGGATTACCTCTTTTTTCCACACTCAGTGGACTCTTCTAAGGTATACAAATAATCCTGCCTACAGAGTTAGAGTTGTTAAAGTTGGTGTTTGTCAGAGCAGTTGAACTGCCGCTCGTTAGCCAGCAAGAATATAGCCTTATTACCCGGACTTACTTCTTTGTATATATTTGACCCCTACTAACAAGTATTCCTGAATCTACTAACCGTGTACAGGTTGTATATATTTTGTTCAATATAGTTACATTTTTCTTCTCATATTTGTTTTGCGTTATTATTAAATTGTGTGGTTTTCTAAACAAGAATTCACAACAAATGTCAACAGCAGGTTTCAAGAATTCATTCGAATAGGAGGACACCATCTACAGGACGTAATTTTTAAAAAATGAAAATTCCATCATTGTTTCTTAAATGACATATTTTAAGGTTTTCAATTACTTAGAATAAAATATGTTTTTTGGTGGGGTGACCTTGTATTATACCGACAACTCTATTCTATTTTACATCCTTTTCAAATTTGGAAAAAGGCGAAAACTACACGGGGGTTAAGTCTGACGACTAAGGTGGGGGACTTATTTCTGTAATGCGCTTTTGCTAGAAGCTCCCAAACTTTCTAGCGCCACCTACGCAGGATCATTATCATGTACAGATAATGTTAATGTATTTTCCTCAGAACAGTTTCTCGCAACAGTTTCAAAACTTTTACATAGCTACAGAAATTTGTCCTTCGCAGGCTTTTGTGTCTAGCTTTTACGCCATCATATACCACTGCATGCCCTTCCTTGAACCGACTCTATTTCTTAAAATATTTGGGTTTTTTATGTATGTTAAGCACAACTATTTTAATAGGGCCAAAGTTAAATTTTTACTACTCTTCTCATAAAACTTTGTCCTTAACCCTGGAACACTAACCATCAATTAGAGTTACACAACTACTAACCATAGGTATATCATACTCGATTTTGAAAATATCAAAAACATATTAAATATAAACCTTTTTTTTAAATATTATACATGCAAGCACTTCAAAATTTGTACTTTGAGTTAACATTAATAAGAAATAGAAAAATATATTATTTGGGTAAGAAAATCAGGTACTGAAAATTTAATTAAAATGGCGTCATTTGATGACGAAATATTTCTAAGTGTCTATGGATGTGAGTTGTGATGCAGTGGATATCAGCTCGGAACGACAAATCGGAGAGACGAGTTCGAATTCCAGTTAAATTTGCTTACGCTCAAGATATTAATCCGTCTCTTCCCTCCAGTTATGGCTTAAAAACAGGACAGATTAAGTTCTATAGCCTTAGCTGGCAACCAGAAAATAATTGCGACCTACTGTTGGATAATCCTTTATCCAGCCAGTCATTATCTCTTTTGAGACATGATAGTCCAAGCGTGTATCACGTAGGGCACTTAACTGACTAACTGAAGTATATAAAATGTAAAACAGGGACCATGCTCTTAATTATAATATTTATATAGATAATTTTAACAGTAATCAGTAATCATAAGTAATTATGCAATGACTTAATGGCTAAGACTATGATGCTGATTCTTCATCTTTTGTATATTGTTGAAATACAAAAGATACATTATTTACATTGTTTACATTGTTTACATCTTTTGTATATTGTTGAAATACAAAAGATACATTATTTACATTGTTTACATCTTTTGTATATTGTTGAAATACAAAAGAGACATTATTTACATTGTTTACATCTTTTGTATATTGTTGAAATACAAAAGAGACATTATTTACATTGTTTACATCTTTTGTATATTGTTGAAATACAAAAGATACATTATTTACATTGTTTACATCTTTTGTATATTGTTGAAATACAAAAGATACATTATTTACATTGTTTACATTGTTTACATCTTTTGTATATTGTTGAAATACAAAGATACCTTTATTACATTGTTTACATCTTTTGTATATTATTTAAATAAAAAAGAGCATTATTTACATTGTTTACATCTTTTGTATATTGTTGAAATACAAAAGAGACATTATTTACATTGTTTACATCTTTTGTATATTGTTGAAATACAAAAGAGACAATGACTACATTGTTTACATCTTTTGTATATTGTTGAAATACAAAAGATACATTATTTACATTGTTTACATCTTTTGTATATTGTTGAAATACAAAAGATACATTGTTATCTTTTGTATATTGTTGAAATACAAAAAAGATACATTATTTACATTGTTTACATCTTTTGTATATTGTTGAAATACAAAAGAGACATTATTACATTGTTTACATCTTTTGTATATTGTTGAAATACAAAAAATTTATTATTACATTGTTTACATCTTTTGTATATTGTTGAAATACAAAAGATACATTATTCACATTGTTTACATCTTTTGTATATTGTTGAAATACAAAAGATACATTATTACATTGTTTACATCTTTTGTATATTGTTGAAATACAAAAGATACATTATTACATTGTTTACATCTTTTGTATATTGTTGAAATACAAAAGATACATTATTCACATTGTTTACATCTTTTGTATATTGTTGAAATAAAAAGAGACATTATTTACATTGTTTACATCTTTTGTATATTGTTTGAAATACAAAAGGAACATTATTTACATTGTTTACATCTTTTGTATATTGTTGAAATACAAAGAGACATTATTTACATTGTTTACATCTTTTGTATATTGTTGAAATACAAAAGATACATTATTACATT
This sequence comes from Ascarosepion bandense, assembly GCA_037127315.1. Lineage (NCBI taxonomy): Eukaryota > Metazoa > Mollusca > Cephalopoda > Sepiida > Sepiidae > Ascarosepion > Ascarosepion bandense. The sequence continues at coordinate 1,673,077 of JBBBDQ010000468.1, forward strand.
GTTTACATCTTTGTATATTGTTAAAATACAAAAGATACATTATTATCTTTTGTATATTGTTGAAATACAAAAGATACATTATTTATTGTTTACATCTTTTGTATATTGTTGAAATACAAAGACATTATTTACATTGTTTACATCTTTTGTATATTGTTGAAATACAAAAGAGACAATTATTTACATTGTTTACATCTTTTGTATATTGTTGAAATACAAAAGATACATTATTGTGTTTACATATTTTGACATATTGTTGAAATACAAAAGATACATTATTTACATTGTTTTACATCTTTTGTGTATTGTTGAAATACAAAAGATACATTATTTACATTGTTTACATCTTTTGTATATTGTTGAAATACAAAGGCATTATTTATTGTTTACATCTTTTGTATATTATTTTGAAATACAAAGATACATTATTATTGTTTACATCTTTTGTATATTGTTGAAATACAAAAGATACATTATTTACATTGTTTACATCTTTTGTATAATGTTGAAATACAAAAGATACATTATTTACATTGTTTACATCTTTTGTATATTGTTGAAATACAAAAGATACATTATTTATTGTTTACATCTTTTGTATATTGTTGAAATACAAAAAAGATACATTATTTACATTGTTTACATCTTTTGTATATTGTTGAAATACAAAAGATACATTATTTACATTGTTTACATCTTTTGTATATTGTTGAAATACAAAAGATACATTATTTACATTGTTTACATCTTTTGTATATTGTTGAAATACAAAAGATACATTATTATTGTTTACATCTTTTGTATATTGTTGAAATACAAAAGAGACATTATTTACATTGTTTACATCTTTTGTATATTGTTGAAATACAAAAGATACATTATTTACATTGTTTACATCTTTTGTATATTGTTGAAATACAAAAGATACATTATTTACATTGTTTACATCTTTTGTATATTGTTGAAATACAAAAGATACATTATTTACATTGTTTACATCTTTTGTATATTGTTGAAATACAAAAGATACATTATTTACATTATTTACATTGTTTACATTGTTTAGACTATTGTCATGTATAAAGATATATAAAGATAAAATAAACATATATAAAGACACAATAAAAATAACTCTGTAACACTCCAGGAATTTGTAACCTTTTGCATTTGGATGATATGTACGGATTTCGAGAATTAGTTGACATGGTGAGATAATAGGCGGCCAGTTAACGTTTAGTTAGTGTGTGGAATGCTAGGAAAATATGTGCTATTCTATTCGGACAAATATTTTCCATGCACGGAAATTTAGCATTTCAAAGGGTGTATTCATTTTAGAGTAGCTCGTATCTTTTCGTTGATATTTGGAAATCAATACACATATATTTAAAAAAAATTAAAAAATCAAATATAAATCATGGAAATCGTAAATGATGTTTAATGAAATGCGTCAATGAATCTACATTATTTACATTATTCGGACTATTGTCCTCATCTTTGTTACCATTTGTTGTACGCTCCGGCCTTCTTCTGTGACACTATCTCACGCGGTGATGCTTTTGCTTCTCCCGCGGGGATGCTTTCCTTTGGTTGGTTTAAAGCAACGGAGAGAGAAATTGATATTGGTGATATTGTTAGTGTTTTATTGCGTCACGCGATGTGAGCTTAGAAAAAAAATTTAGTACCATCAAGTGCTTCTAAAAACACGGGAGCATAAAATAAAGTTATTTTGGATAAATATACATTTCTCGTCTTTCATGATTTACGCCTCTTTTCATGTTCAATATGGATTTCTCTTAGATTTGAAGTGTATTCTGCTAATCTGAAAAGCGTAGACAAAACAAGTGTCAGTGTGATTTGATAAGGTCACCCGGATGTCAAGGCCGTTGTGTAGCCCAACAGTCCTAAATGACCCGAGCTGGATTCGGTTCGGTGTGAGTTGACATGATCTCATTGGTCGAGCTAAGACATCCGCAAATCGAAGGGGCGGAGACCGATTTTCATTGGCCGAAGACTGTGAGCTGGCCGGATCCCCAGAGACGATTGAAATTGGTTATAAAAATAGATGCTCGACACGAAAAATTGAGTCGGAAGCAGTTTTTTCAGAGTCTGTGGAAGTTTTTCGAGTTAGGGCTGCTATCAGTCGAAATGTAGCGGCTGGGGGGAAAATGGCCCAGCCTGAGACCCATGACCCACGGCTGGTCGCCTACCATCGACCTTATGGCTAAAGAGTTCATTTTGAATAAAGCCTGCCACAAATTAACCAAAGAAGTTAATTTGGAATAATGCGCCATCAACATGAAACCCGAAAGGAGGGCGAAAATCGAAAATTCTGAATCTTCGTTCGTTCAACCTCGGCAAACTTCGTTAAATTGCGATAAGGACCTGAAAGAACTTTGCTGTTTTAGAAGTTACATAGGAAAATTGACAATCCTGATTATAGAGAATTAATGAAAAGACTTTTAATGAAATACAAGAGAATTTGGCGAATATTTGAAGAGATCTGTTTATTTCAACGCTAACGAAACTTAGACATTTTACTTGGAGATTAGAAGCTTTGATGCTTTTGGCGAACTTTCTCTCTCCGTTGTAAAAATCATTTTCGATGATTGTATATCATTTTCGACAACTGTATTCTTGGGAAAAGACAGACATTGTTTTTTCTTTAGATAAAGTCATTCTACGTAGCTATCAAGGCGTGTTCGACTTCCTTCATTTATTTTATTATTTTTTTTTTTTTTGTGCCGTGTTTTGTTTTTTTGTTTCAACCCACAAGTGTACACCAGTGTCCGAACTGGCTAAAACGGACGACTATTGAAATAGCACGACGAGACTTCTGGGATCTAATCACAACGTGGGACAGTGGACCGTTGTTGCAAAAGACGTCCTGTAACCCAGCTTTTGTGGCGACGTCATCGGACGGGATCGTCCCGACCAGCGACTGCGACCAGACCAACCGTACGACCGTCATCGAGAACGAGCGTCACATAAGAGCTACCGTGCCCTGTGCGGTATCACAACTGGTTGCCGCCGAGCGAATTGAGGGCCAGCCGCACTGCAATGTCACACTTCAGGTGCTAGGGATTTCGATCCGAACCCTTTTATTACAATCACTCGGGTATATCATTCTCATTTCTTGCGTTGTAATAACTCGACTAGAAATCATGAGTTATCTCCCGCTAACCCTACAAGTTACTTGTTCACTACTGCTGTAACCTGGTATTGAACAAACAACTCTTTGGGTCAAATCATAGGAGCTAGGCAATGTGTCCTGTTTTTCTCACACGCATACGCAACAGACTCAAGGTTGCTTACATGGGTTCATCTCTGGATTAAACTATTGAAAACGAGAAAATATCTAAATCTCCATCTGGAGGTTATCTTTCGGTCAAACTTGCCACTAGTTTATGTGACAGTTTGGTGTGAAATTGTATGCCAAGTATATCCCTGCATAATACCACATCGGATAAAGGATGTCCTTTATTTCCCTAATTAAAATATTAGGACATATTGATATCTTTAGTCTTGGCAGATCAACTGGGCGATTAGAACGACAATGAATTCAAAACCAACTTGTCAAGGAATAAGCTCTATCAAGTTCAGTCAATCAGTTGTGCTATACGTGATACACGCTTGGACGGTCATGTCTCGAAAGAAACATTACTGTCTGGGCAGAAAACTGTCTCGCAGTAGTTTTCCATTACTTTCTGCGGTAGACTAGTTGTTAACCACGAGTGCAGAACACAAACTATCCTGCTATTTAAGCCATAGCTAGAAGGAGAAGCGGCGTATTAATACCCTTGTCAAGGGTATTTGCACATAAGAGAATCCAGTCAATTCCACTGGAATTCGAAATCTGCTTTCCGATTTTTGGGCCCAAGCCATTATCCACTGCGTCAATTTATGTTATCGTAAACGCGCACACTTTTGCAATTATGTATCGTTTACAAGAGTCGTGATATTGACCGTGATAGTATCTGCTTGGTAGAAAATAATATTTTTAATATTGCATCCGGAAACAATAAGTTCTTAGACCACAAATGTTCCAAGAGTTTCAAAGTAGAAAATATGAAAGAAGTTTTTAAAGAAAAAAAGTGAAATCCATTAAGTTCTTCTGACTGGAAAAAAAACAGATTATGAAAATTTTGAGATAGTTAAAAAAAAAAATGAAAAACTGATATGTCGGAAGTTTAGCTTAGCTTAGGATATAACAAAAAAGATTGTAGAAAATAAGGTTAAGAAGATTGTGTTTGAACTTTCTTTCAAAGGGAAAGACCTGACAATAAAAAAAAGAACAGTCGAGAATTTTTTTATTTTACTTAGTATTTTTTTAATATTTTTTCTCTTTTGCTTTTACACTGGTTTGATCAGTTAATTCTAACAATGTATGAAAATATATTATTCAAGTGTGCAATGTTAAGGAAGGTGTAACTTAGACAAAAATGACAATCCTTACGTACTATGTACTTAATTGGAGTCCAGTCTACGTTGAATACTGACAGCAGTAATATAAGGCTGAACGCAAACTCGTATTTCATTTGCCTTTGGCGAAATGGATAAGCACTGAGAGTCGGAAAATATCGATAATACGACCAAAGACTTCATTTCTCATTGGAAATTAGATAAGTTTTCCGAAGTAAAAATAATGGTAAATAAGTTATACGAATACTAAGTAGTAAGTTAGTGCGTTGTCACTTCCCTTATTTATTTTAACAGTCTATACAAATATAAGATCTGGGCAAACAGTGGCATAATGGATTACAATCCAGATTGAAGAATTGGAGAGCCGAGTTTTAAGTCCATTTGAGCTCATTACATTCATTTACTTTGTAATATTCTTGGGAAGAGCATGAATGCATCTCTTTTCCCCAAGTCTATGAGTGAATAGTAAAAGAGACTGGGTTTTGTGAAATGAAAAAAACTGAATTCAAAACCTTCTGCTATGGATAAGTAGTATGGTAGTCTCGGTTTCGTAGCCATAGTTGGCATCCAAACTTAGATAAGGACAACTCAGAATTCGAATCCAGAGTTTGAGTCCCTAAGAGAGTCCGATGTCATGTTCAATTTTGTTCTGGCATTGCCGGCGGTGTCAAGTCTTTCCCTTTGAAACATAGATGTCCCAGAAAGATAAGATGTCTTCCTGAACAGGGAAGACGTGTTGCATGAGAAACTATCGATCTTTCATAAAAGAAGGCTTGTTTATGACTTCTCACTGGAGAAGATCTAAGTCTTCGGGCTCAGATTTATGGTCCCTCAAGACCGACGGACGACATACGAATAGAACAAAGTGTTTTCTGTTTATGATTTTCTGTAGAGAAAACTTGTTAAAAGTAAACTCAATTTTTAAATATCAAATTTCCTCAAAAGACTGACTATAGTTTAAATCTAACACTAGGAATTTCATTTTGGTTATTGTGATTTATTTTACTAATTAGATTTTATAGTCAGTATTACTTAATAGCATTTTATAGTTTTATCAGATGAAACATTTTTCTCTTGTTTCCATTTTAAGTTTTTTTTAATTATTTTTAAGGCCATTGTATTATTCCTTTAGTCTAAATAAAAAAAGATATTTTAAAGTGCTACAAGATACACGCTTGGGTGATCATGTCTCTTTCGAGACATGACAGTCAAGGCGGAAGTTTTTTTCCCCAGTAGGTTGCAATTGCTTTCTGCGGTAAACTGGTTGCCAGCCAAGGCTGTAAAACCGAATCTGTCCTACTATTTAACGCATAGCTGCAAGGAGAAGTGGCGGAATAAAACCTTTCTCAAGGGTATCAACTGGAATTCGAACTTGAATCTCTGATTTCCGTTCCGAACCGATATCCAGAACATGAAATCAGAAAAGAGATATATGTCCAAAATTAGAAGACAAAACTATCAAAGTGGTTGGAACTTTAAGGTCCATGTTGAGCGCTTATCTTTAAAGAAGAACGGACACAACGCAGTAATTATCTATTTCCTTCTTTATCTTCTCATAGCGCCAGAATTATTTTCGCTTCTTTGCTAATATCTTTAGTAAGAGAGTCGTGTTTTCAGTTGTTGTTTTAAATTAGATGAATCTTTCTTGATCAATACTATTAATCTTACCTTGAATTTTAGTGTTTTTTTGACAATTTTTATAAGTCATCAGTGTATGGACGATCATTGCTCTCCCGAACTTCCTCTCCTTTGTAGCTCTTAATAAATATTTTTATTTGTCGTATCTCTCCTAAACACTGTTTTGATCTTTTCTTCAATACCCAATGTACCCTGTCTTTTCTCTATTTTTGTAACTTCCTATACTTTAGTGGCTGTCCTGGCCCTTCGTGGGGTTAAATGATTAAATAAATATGAGAAAGATAAATGATGCTCAGATTGTTTTCGTCCCTATTGCCTTCAGTATTTCCTACGCGTGTCAAATTTTTTAAGCCATTTTTCTTTCTTATCTGTTCTATAATTCCAGTTGATTTTTCTTATGCTGAATATAACTGTTCTCTATGTTTCTATTTTCCTTGATACTTTGATGTTTCTCACATGCTCAGTTCACGATATTCTCAACATCCTGCTGTTGAATCATATCTCTATTGCTTCATATCTAATCTTCATCTGTAATGAGGTTATCCAACATACAACGTCATATAGAATGAACGATATTATATAACAGTCCAATTCTCTTTTTTCCAACGAAACTTTTCTATTTTTTAGTACTTTTCTTAGCTTTTGGAAGATGCACTACCGGCCATAATTATTTGATCACCCAGTTTTTAAACAAATTGATGTATTTCATACCATTTTCAGTATTTATTGCAAAGTGGATAATTTTAACTGAAAATAGAACTGTTCTTTTGTTATTATTATTTGCAAAATATTACAAAGCAAGGAAGCAAAGATGAACTTGTCCAAATCACCATAAATTTTCTTTATTTTTTTTATTAATAAAACTGCAATATAGGTAATTATTAAATATTTATAAATTCATTTGATGCACATGTTATTTTGCAGTATTAACAAAAGAACCATTCTATTTTCATTTACAATTATTCACTTAGCAATAAATACTACAAAATAGTATGAAATACATCATTTTTAAAAACAGTGAAGTTGCCTAATAATTATGGCAGGTAGTGTACCTACGCTATCTTAATACGATTTCGAAGTTCGGTGAGGCAATTTCCGTCTTCTATTAAAAGAATTCCCAGATACTTAAAATTTTATATTTGCTGTAGTTTGACTTTTAGTGTTTCTAATTCGTATGTTGAGCTGCTCCCTTTTCTGTAAATCATATACTTTGTATTCTTACAGATAATGCTCATTCACTTTATTTTTTCTGTTTCCTTTGTTAGAATATGTAGGAGTTCTTGCAGTTGTCTTTCTATTTCTGCTCTCACCAATATGTCATATGCCTGACGAATGTTTCTAATATTGTGGCTGCTCATAATGAATTCTGATTGGACTTCCAGTGCTCTTAGGAACGGTCGCTTACAGTCATACGCATAAAAATATACAATAAACAATGCATTGGTCATCAATGGAATGTAAAAACAAGTTTTTATACTTTCTGCTCAGTCCGATACAAAATGGTGGGTCCTGTACCAAATAGTCTATGGCTCGGTACTAAATTCTCCAGGAACCGGTACCAAATAATCCATGGCCAACTATCAAATGTTCCACTACTCAGTACTAAATAGACCACAGCACGAAAGCAAATAATTACTTACTCGAAAATAAAAGTGTCCACGGCCCAGTGGTTAGGGACTTCTGTTCTAATCAACTTGCAATTAACTAAACAATTCACTTCACACGGCATACTTTCAAACAAACAAAATGTCTGTCGCTTCTGCATTTCAAACTCCGATGCGCTACGTTTTCTTCTGATGTGGTCTTCCAAACTTTAGATAGAAATGGCGAATCTCAGTCTATGTTAGAATTCATAAGCTTAAGTTCTATAGTGTCCGCGACCTAAATTCTTGATTTGATTTTGTCCTTTTTAACAAACCGTGTATTGAAAACTATACTGAACAAGCAACCCTTCTAGACTCTTTCATATTAATACGGGTCTATCCAAGTGCTCTAAACTCGGCCTTAGTATAATTCTTATCTTCATCACCGATCTTACTGATGTTGACAGTTCTCAACTCGGTATTTATCAGAATAACACAACTATCTACGCTTTGATTGCTGTAGAATTATTAACAAAATAAAAATTCATTAAACACACGATTGAATCTGATCATCGAAGATTATTCAAGAAGGTGGACTGAAGAAACTTTATCAGCGGTTGCCATCGATAGAAATTGCCTAAAAACAAAAATGTGTGGTAACGCAAGCACTATAAGTGTTTGACAGTCGTGATAATCTTAGGTGGAGGCTCATCCCTTGTTCCCTGTTTAGGATGTGGTTTCCGGCTTTCTCATTTCCAATCTTTTCACTCTTACGTAGCCTCCTGCACATCAGTGGTGTTACCGCCTTGCTCGGGGTGATATAATTAAAAAAAAAAGTCTAATGTTTTCAAAGCTGGTTGAGTATCCAATATTATTAGAAATATACTTATATGCCATTTTATCTAAAGTCTAGTGGTTTGCTGATTATTGCAAACACGGTTCGTTTATGTAAAGTCCTTAAATGTAAGCTGTTAAAAAACACTTTTCTTTCCCAAAATATGGATCTAACATGTTTCAAGGAAAATTAACTGAACTTAAACTCAATAAGAAATTAAAATCCATGACAATGTAGCGTGTTGAAAATTTGTAGCTTTGCATCTCAGACCAAACACTAAGTTCGATCTTAGGGTACAGATTCTTCCAGTCAAAAACAACTCTTTCACAGGATCACTCTGTAGTATATATTGATATTTCATTCCAATTCTATATTAATCAAAAACCTCCTATGCATAAAATCTCATTCCGTTGCCAGCATGCTGATTAGGACTGACTCCGTGATTTTATTCAAGAAACCACCTGGACTGAACCATATAATCGAGAAGAGTGCCACTGAGGTTTCCTTTTGGGTTATAGCCGATATATATATGCATTCATTCTTTATCGGAAATACCAGGTAAAAACGCATGCATTTCTGTAGTTCGCACCAGTAGTACGCTCTGTCACTAGAGCCCAAGGAACCACCATTTGCGGTTATACTAACGCAACGGCTCCTGTCACTAACAGATGTCTATTCGTTGATGCTCCTTATAAATGTTAAAGATTTCACAAAGTAAAGGTGAGTAACACTGAATGGTTTGCTCGTAAATTCTCCTTATATTCTACTCTTAAATCATCTAGAGTATCAATGCCTAACTTCGCACCTAGAACTGAGTCACTTTTGAATGATATGCACATACGCCTTTTCTATTGTTTCTACTGTCATCTCTGACATGGATTTCTACAAAGAATGTGAACCTGATACTTTCCCTGCAAGAAGTGTGCACGGAAATGACTCTTGTTCCCTATAAACTGTATAATAAATGCATCGATGCTTCCTGCTTTTTATAAACTGGAAATTTTCATCCTTTATCCCCCCAATTTTTTAAGACATCTAGTGAACAATCTAACCCTTCCAACTATCGGCCTATTTGTCTTCTACATCTTTTTAAGAAACTCCTAGAGATAATAATTAATGCTGGGCATTTTCTGAGACGAGTAATATAACTCTCATTTCTCCAGGACAACTGCTGATATCCTAACAGATTAGAGAAAAGTCTATTAATCCGTAGACAAAAAATGATGAAGCCTCGGGCTGTGGCTATGGAAATCTCAAAAGCTTTCATCAGTGTTTAGCCATAATTATTTTTTCCTCAAGTTGAAAAGCCACGGTGTATTTGGATAACATTTTGAACTGATCTAAACTTTTCTATGGAATAGTGAAATGAAAGTAATCCTGGACGTCACACTTTCACTTCCTTTTTAGTAATGCAGGTGTCATCCATATCTCCACCCTTGAACCAACTTTGTTTTTTTATTAATGATCTTCCCGATGGTGTCATTATCTAACTACACTGACGACACAACTACTTCGTTTTGTCTTGATATTCAGTTTGATAATGTTAGAATTGCTGCTCATATTCAAAACGATTTTGAATCTTTTGTTTACTGGGACCAAAGATGGCTTGTTAATTTTAATGCTTACCAAACTAAACTTAACCATCTGAACTTAACCATCTTTCTGTTTTCAAGAGAGAGACTCACTGCGCCGTCTTAGGTTCACGTTCTCGGTTGGCATTAAGTGAAAAGGCTATATTGAATCCATTGATAGTTAGCGGCCAGATTGTTTGGTTCAGGGTTGTGCTAGGCGGTCTTTCTCTCTAGAGCCTATCTTAGATATCTGCTGTCTACTATTCGTCCATGATCCAGATAAAATCCAAGGAAGAATCAGAAATATTATAGCCCGCAGTCTAGTGTCTCGGCTTCTATAAATACTTTCATGTTAATTGTTCGGATTAGCTTTTCACTATAATGCATAGTCTCTATGAATTTAAACGCAGTACTAGACTGTCGATTAGGTCTCACGAATTTATTGTTCAGCTGGCTATATGTAAACATAAATTCTATACTAACAGTTTATTTTCTCGCACTTCGGGCTTGTAGAACTGCATTTCAACCCCATGATTTTCTACCAAATTTAATCTGCAAAAATTTAAATGCAAATGCTATCTGCTCTCCACGTGACTTTTCTTCTCCTTGGTTTGTTACAATGTTCCTTTTTTTAACTCTCCCATATTTACTAACCCCTTGCTTTACTGCCTTCCTTGGAGTAAACTTAAAAAGAAAAAAGATTGTTACCCAAGAACTAAAACCATGAGTCGAGTCTAGCAGCAAACAAATTTTATTTCGTTGTAATATTCTGCTATAGACACACGAGGGAGATGTTAGGCAAAGATAAGGCGGGGATGAGGGGGCGGAAATTTATTTGTTTTTCTTTTAGCGTCGCAACGAGCCGTCTTTCGTCCCATTATGTCTACTCTTTGGGGACCTTTCTGCTTTTAGCTGCCATTGTTAACCGTCTTATAAAGTAAAGCATTCTTTATCTTTTCATCTTTTTCTAAAAAGTCATTCATCAGAAACTCAAGTTCTGGCTTCACTCAGTGACCCTTTTTGTCAGTATTGTTTGCCATGCTTCTTGGATGGTCCGCTTGATTTAGGTAATAATCATCAAGGAAAGAACTGTCTGAAACAATTTCTCTAACGACTTTCAGAGGGTTTCCTTTAATTTCCTAAATGTAGAAACCAATCCCCGAAGAATTTTGCGCAATTTTAAAAGAGAATGTAAGAGTTGGGTCACTTAACTGCCATACGCAAGACACGCTTGGGCGATCATGTCTCGAAAGAGATATGACTGACTGGGCAGAAGATTATCCCGCAGTAGCTTGCCATTGCTTTCTGCGGCAGAATGGTGGCCAGCCAAGGAAAGAGACAGATTAATACTATTCCCAAAGTTATTTGCGCTTAAGTGAATGCAATGAACTCAACTGGAATTCGAACTCGGCTTCCCGTTTTCTCGTTCTGAGCCGATATCCACTGCACCACAACACACATCCATAGACAGTTGAATTTCTAAGCGCCTCTTAGATGTGGTATAAGGCCAAAATTATGGGGTGCCTAGTGAGTATCGAACTCACTACTCAGTTGTAACAGGTTCTAGCAAGGCACGCTTGCTGACTTTTACACAACGCCGAAATATTCAGAAAATTCAATTTTTTTATTCAGCATGTTACTTCTAATTGAAATAAAATCTGGTATTAATAAAAAATGTGTGATAAATATATTATATTAACTATTCTCGCCATAATTTCATCAGTTTCATAATTTCCCTATTTCAGTCACTTTCTCACCGACGTAATATGGCCCTCTCTCTTTTTTACATTGCAATTTCTCTGATGAGTCTTTTTCCTTGGTTGCCCGACTACATGTATTTATGCGTGCAACTAGATTGATATCAAGGTCCGATCATTTTTACCGTCGAAATAGTTAAATGTAACCGCCTTTTCTACTATAGCATTTTCTTTGTATGCAATTACCCTTTGTGGAATACCCTTCCGTTTGCTGGTTTCCCTTATAGCCACAATCTGCAAAAGTTTAAATGCAATGTCACTTGCCATCTTGTATCTTCTTGATTCCCAGCCATCTCTTATCCTTTCTTCGACATCTCCTGTAACTTGTTTTCTTCTTTCATTGTAACCCCTGCGCACCAGTGGCGTCCCTGCCTGGAAAATTATTATAAAAATACAAAATAATAAAAACTTATCTTTTTAAGTCTACCATTCTGCCATAAGTCAGAGCTACATCTGGTTTGGTGCTTCTGCTAAATATTCTGATCAACTTTTCTTTTGTGAGCCCGATTTGTAGAATCTACATGCAATACTAAATTGGCGGTAAGGTCTCATCATTTTACACTTGAGATTATTAGATAAAACCTCAAATTTTGTGCTAACCATTCCTACTCTTGCCCTTCTTGCTTGTAGAACTATTCTTGTTTCTGGTAGATCTCACTTCTTCAAACCATGTACAATGGCACTTCAAGATCACAAACAAAAAAGCGTTCTGAATGATAGAATCAGATGAGTTCAGACATCAACAAAACAACTAAATTAACTATCACATGAAAATTGACAGAAACATAGTGACATTGTGAAGATGTTTATGTTAGGGACTATTTTAAACCTCCATCAATATCGAAAAACACTATAAAAGCTACTGGACTGGTAGGATCTATTTTCCTTTAGGAATAGGTTTAATAGAATTATTTTTTTAGAAATTTCAACAGACAGTATTACTGGCTATTCAATCAATGAGTGAGAAATAATCTTTTGTTAGGAAACGGCTTCTATTACTATTACCATTGTTATCAAAGTATATTCTTGGAACAGCTTGCCAGACTTTACAGAATACCTATCTACACCAGGGCACCTCGGCGTGGTATAATGGTTAGCAAGCTCGTCTTGCTAGAATCATTATAAGCGAGTTCGATCCTGACTGGGTACCCCCTATTTTCGGTCCTGTGTTACGTCTAAGCTACGCTTAGAAATCACCTTCTAACAACCCTGCCCCATGACAAAACAGTTTGTTACGGAAACAGCAAAAAACGCCGCCCTACACACCATTAGGTGTAAGGAAAAGTTGTTTTTTTATCTACACCAGGAAAGGTACCCTGATGAAATAAGTCATTTGTTTTTTTAGAAATCTAATAACTTTATTTATTCATACTTTTGTACTTACTTATTAATTCAAACTCAATACATTTCTCTCCTATGCATCTGCGTTATCCTCGACAGATATTCGTTGAAAAACTGCAACTTTTGTGAAGACGACTTGCAAACTCTGGCAGATGTTTCTTATTCTCCATAAAGCATTACTTTCGGCCTCTGCCCGTAACAGCAACTTTTATTGCAATACTTATATTATGTATTCGAATTTACTGACCATTATTAAACTTATAATCTCTTTGAATTATTGTGCTATTATGCTTTTCTTTTTCAAGGGATACTATTTCATAGAAAATTAGATAGAAGATAAGAGAGGTAGAAACGTCTGTAAATATTGTTTTATTTATTTATATATTATTATTATTAAGACATATCAGTGCCCACGTCCTGAAGGGACACGAAAAATACAAGAATATGAAGAACAAGCTTGTGTAAATAGTTTGAAGAACAGGGATTAGGAGAGATAACAAAATCTCAACATTTACGAATAGCTATAAAGAACAGGATATTATGAAGAACCATGATCTCTCACGTCCTGAATGGACACGGCACATAAAAGAATAAGAAGAACGAGCTAGTGTAAATATTTTGTGGAACATGGATTAGGTGATATAGCGAAATGACAAAAGTTTCGAATAGCTAAAAAGGACAGGAAATTGTGGAGAGCCATGATCACCCACAGCCTGAAAGTACACGATATCAAAGAGGAAGGCAGTTCATCAGGTTTTAATACGTGTTCTTAATGATTAAACACATTTCTCCGTTATTGTTACTTGTTTTGATAACACGTAAAAAATCTAATTTCTTTAACGAATTCATATATCATCCAGTCGTTTTGCAAATATCTTTGAAACTCTTGTAATTACTTTTACTATGACTGTTACAACTGTTAATCTGTCTGGGACTAGACATAATTTCTAGCATAAATTAAGACTATTATTTTTGTTGCTCGTGTTATTGAATGTTTGCTGGTAATTTCCAAGGTTTTAGATACCATTTCTCCCTGAATAAGCTGTAACATCGAAAGCAATTACGATTTTCTTTAATGCTTGTTAACATAACCTCCATCACTTGAGCCGCTATTGATTGGCTCAGATCGTTTATTCATTCAAGTATTATGAGTAATAACATGTAATCGATAGCAATTCATCTTCAATTGACTTACGTAATTCAGTAAAAGCACCTTTAATGACCAGTTCGTCAGCCTTTTCTCTTTCAATGATTCTGACCGGCAGAAGAGGGTTTTAACATGTGAATTTATTACACGAGATGTCCAGAAATAATTCTGCACTAAGCCAAGTTAATCAGAGTTCATAATTGCTGTGTATGAGGATTAAAATTTTGAATTGTCGTCAACATTGCTTCCACACCACTCCTGCGTCTTCTTCTTCTTCTATGTGCCTTGTCCCTTTAGGACGTAGGCGATCATGGTTTTCCACTTTTCTCTATCCCTGGTGGCTCTGAGCACGCCTTCTCCTGTTACACCATGCAATCCTGATTCCGTCACCCACCTGATTAGGTCCTTCAAATATGTTATCGGTTGCTTTCCCCTGTCTCGTTTTCCCTCTATTTGGCCTGTTAGTATCAGATTCTCCAAGCTCTCCTTCCTCATTGCGTGTCCCAGGAACTTCAGCTGTCTCTTCCTGATGCTCAGTATTAATTTTCTTTTTGTTTCCATCATTTCCAAGACTTCATCCTTGCTCACATGCTCGATCCATGATATTCGCAGCATCCTTCTGTAGAACCACATTTTAGTCCTGCGTCAAAATTCGTATAATACCGTACTTCGACGGAGATAGAAAACCGTCTGCATACACATAAAAAGTAAATTCAGTAAATATACAAAAATAAAACCTAGTGTACGACAAGGAGACCGTTTCTCTCCGAATTTATTCAACCTATAATGTGAGACCATTCTGAGAGAATTAAAATTCCTACCGGGAGTAATTTCTTTTAATTTTAAACTAAGCCCTTTATTTCAATCGCTGGCATAGATTGTTCTTGTTCCATGATTCATTCCACTTCCGAATGTCTTAGTTATCTCCATTTAACTCAACTCTCTAAGTCTTTTGTTCACTACTGCATGGTGCTGAACTCACAACTTTTTGGGTCAATTATTTGCATCCAACCAATGATTTTATCTACTCTATGGGTTATTTAGTGCTATTTGGTATACAATACAAAGATGGGGGAAGAAAAGATAGAATTAAGATTACTCAAGGGTACTTGCGCGTAAGTGAATATGACAAACCCCACTGGAATTTGAAATCGGCTCTCCGATTAAAAATTCCGTGTATGCTTACAGCTCCAGGTGTTACCAAGCGATCACCCATTTAAGGTACGATCTTGTTTAACTTCGGTAATTGTACGGGAACCGATGTTTCAACACGAATCCCATTTTCAATGTGTTTATTCTAATTCTTATTTCTATGCAATTTTATATAACTGCACAACCGCTGTTACAGCATTCTTTTCTTCGGTCAGATATTGCTCGTAAGGGTCACCCGACAATGTTCTTTTATCAGCCATCAATCAGTCATTTAATGTCAAATGTGATACATTCTTTTGAGAATTGACTGGCTAGGCAGAAGATTTTTCCGTAGTAGGTTGCCATTTCTTTCTGGGTAGAAAATTTGCCAACCAAGGCTACAGAACCAGTCTGTCCTGCTATTTAATTCTTTTATTTAGATCAGTCAGTTATGTTCCATACGTGATACACACTTGGGCGGTCATGTCTCTTTCGATCCATGACTAATTGGCAAAAGAATTTTCTGCAGTAGGTTGCCATTTCTTTCTACAGTAGAATAGTTGCAAAATAAGGCTATAGAACCAGTCTGTCCTGATTAACTTAAAAACATTTTACATCGGTTTACAAAAGCTTTGTTTCAGTACTATGAATTGTACTTCAACAGATTTCTGGTGATAGGAATGATTTGTATGGAAATTTAAAACGACACTTTTTTCTAACAATTAAAGTATACGTTCAGAATTAAAAATATATTTGTGGATGTATATATATACATAGATATGCATATACAAACAATATTTATGTATGTCTATTGACAAACTATCAACCACAACACTCAGCACTAGCATATATATGGATATATATGCTAGACCCAGCGCTGTTACAGATGCTGATCAAATCTCTTCTTCCTCTGGTCTATAACATTTAGTATAGATGCGTACACACACACTCATATATATATATATATATATATATATATATATATATATATATATATATATATACCTATGTGTGTGTGCGGTTGTTTACGCGGTATATTTTAATACTTTTTAACGAAACATTCTTTATTATTTATACCAGAAAGATATTTTCTTATTTTTTACTTTATCTATCGACAGATATTGTTTTCAGTGAATTCACTCATTGTATAATTTTTCTCTCAGGATACACAGCAATATATTTCTGACACCGAATACAAAAAAACCTAGTTGTTTAGCATCTAATAATAATTATTTTGAAGTGCAATACGTTCCAGTATCAAACATTCAATTTCAAATTGCAATTTCCCTCGGCCATAGTCAATAATTGTTTCAGGGTTTCGCACTACTTATCACATGTATACCACAAGAAAATATTGAAGGCAATGCAAACGTCCATATATATATATATATATATATATATATATATATATATATATATATATATATATATATATAGTATTTGTAAAGAATTTCTGGATTTATTTTCAATCTAAAATCGTACTATTTCAAGAGTTAATCTACTTTGGTGTATTCGAGAAATTACATTTTCTTTAAGATTTATTATATACGTTGACCGATAAACAAAATGTTTAATAAAAATCATTTATCTGTTTCAAATATAATTATTAACTAATAATAACGATTAAAGTAATTCACACACACACACATACACAAATATATATATATATATATATATATATATATATATATATATATATCAATTTATTTGGTTAAACATTATTTTTAATGGCTATTCATATCTGAGTAGATACACGGTTTTTTTTGTATATAATTAAACAGCATATTTATTTTTATAACTAACGGCCTGAATATCGAGGAACCTTGTTAGGAAAATATGCGATCTTCGGCAGGATTCGTGCCTATGTCATTAGATCTGACGTAATCCAGCAGTCAGATCAGTTGACATTTTTCCCTAAGGAACGCAGTTTCAAATCCTGCCGGAGGTCGCATATTTTCCAAACAATATTTCTCGATTATTTTGGCCGGGAGATATAACTAAAGTGCTGTTTTATTATATATATTAAATAAAAACCGATTATTTACTCAAATACGAGTAACCATCAATATTAATGTTTAAACAAATAAATTAAAAATATGTCAAAGTTAATCCATTTCATAATGGATTTTGTAAGATTTCATAAATAACAAACATATATATATATATATATATATATATATATATATATATGCGTGTGTGTGTGTGTGCGTGCGTTCGCGCGTCTGTGTGTGTGTATGTGTGTGTGTGTGTGTGTGTGTAGAATTAATGTGGAGATGTTTGTTACTTAACTGAACAGAGTTACGCCAATTTCGAAGTTTCGTTAAAGCATTATTGTGATTTTTCACTCTTCCGAGATTTTCTGTCTATTGCTACTGTTTCCCTTTCCTTTTCTTTTCTTTTGTTTTCTCATTTATATGGGGCTTGATATATATGTATGTGAATGTTTCTGCAGATGGTTAATCAGTTTTTACTGTTTTTATTGTTTTTGTTGTGTTCTTCTCGTTTTAGTGTGTTGTAGCATTTGTAAGAGTTTAATTGCTTTTTATAACAATAATACAAGCAAAAATACACACAATAACACAAATACTTAATCCAAGCCCCCCAAAAATTAAAAAAGCAAAACTCAACACAGAAAAACAATGCCAAGCTAGATAAAAAGCGGTCAATTCACTATAAAGCAATTAAGCAGAGATTCAGTTAAGCGAAATAAAAAACGCAATAAAAAACAAAAAAATCGATTAACCACCGGCAAATAATCCAGCACACTAAAAAGAAATCAAAACAATAAAAAATCAATTCACCATCTGCGGAACGACTCACAAAGATATTAAATTACACCCAGATCCATACAAAGAAAAAGAAAAAGCGGAAAACAGCAGCAGTAAATCACAATCCCTGGGGAGAGAAGACATCACAATAATGCCTTTATGAAACTTCGAAGTCAGCATAAATCTTTTCAGTTAAGTGACAAAATTTCCCATATTAATTCTATTAACGCTCTATCTCGATATCGAGTACTTTACGACAAAAAACCTGCTTGCCAAAATATTTTTTATGAGTAAGCCACTATAAACCAACAATCTTAGCACTACGCATCATTACAACATAACACTATATATATATATATATATATATATATATATATATATATTGTGTGTATTTAGGCAGCATGTTTGCATTAATGCATGTTTCATTAAATATTATAGACAAGTTTTGTCTATCTATTTTATTTATAGCGATTTGCAAGAAAAAAACATAGTTAACAAATTCAAGTGCCCTTTAGTAGATTTTATCTCCAACGGATTAAATAATATTTATGTTGGTCACACCACAAATTCGCTTTCACGACGCTTGACACTACACTTGAACGATAATTCGAATATTTTTAGGCATTTAAAACAACATGCCTGGCCACATACACAATTCCGGAAAACACTATTTGAAAACACAACTATACTTAAACATGAGATCAATAAACAGAAACTAAAAATTCTCGAAGCTATATTCATAAAACAGTTAAAACCTGACCTATAAAAGATAAACCATGAAATCTCCACAAATATTCTTAAATGCCTATAATTAATAACAGAAGTCATTTCGTTTATTCCAATGGTTTCCCATACTAAATATTTCTTGTTTTCACTCTCGCTTGGACATGTGTGACGTCATGAGCTGTGAAGCGACCTTTGCTTCTAGCGTCTTAAATGCACGAGTTTGTTGTTGTTTGGAAATCTTCCCTGTAAACAAAAACATTTTGTCATTATGGTTTGTCCGTGGTTATAATATAGAATGTAACTGACATCTTCGAAAATGGCTGATGTAAGCCGAAAGCTCAGATTAGATTATTAAAAATTATGTACCAATATCGTAATTTTCTTTCTTCATTTAATGATGATGCTATTAAGTTTATCAGAGAATATGAAAAAAATTTACATAAAATAAATAGACAAAAATTATCTGTATTATTTAATGAAACATGCATTCATATATATATATATATATATATATGTTACGGAAATTAACGAATTTTAACGAAACTTGGTTATAAGCAACCGATAATTTGTAATTAATTTTTTTTTTTTAACATTATTTTTACCGATACTCGTATTTAAGTAGATATTCTGTTTTTAATTAAACAGTATTTTATATTTATATCTACCGGCCTGATCATTTTACGATAAATTTTTATTACGAAAATGTGTGCTATCCAACAGGATTCGAACCTGCGACCCCTATTTACATAGGGGAAGCTACCATTTGATCTGGTACTGTCTTAACCACTCGACCATGAATAGCCTCTTGATCAGAGAGGTTTTTATCATGCTTATATAACACAATTTTCGATCTACCGTAAACAAACCATATCTGCTCTGAAATGTATCGTAATGTCAACAAATGTAAAGATGTTACGGAAATTAACGAATTTTAACGAAACTTGGTTATAAGCAACCGATAATTTGTAATTAATTTTTTTTTTTAACATTATTTTTACCGATACTCGTATTTAAGTAGATATTCTGTTTTTAATTAAACGGTATTTTTATATTTATATCTACCGGGCTGATTATTTAAGATAGATTTTTATTACGAAAATGTGTGCTATCCAGCAGGATTCGAACCTGTGACCCCTATTACATAGGGGAAGCATACCATTTGATCTGGTACCGTCTTGACCACTCGACCATGAATAGCCTCTTGATCAGACGAGGTTTTTATCATGCTTATATAACACCATTTTCGATTTACCGTAAACAAACATATCTACTCTGAAATGTATCGTAATGTCAACAAATGTAAACATGTTACGGAAATTAACGAATTTTAACGAAACTTGGTTATAAGCAATCGACAATTTGTAATGAATTATTTTGAACATTAATAGATGAATAGATATAAAAATAAAAATACTGTTTAATTAAAAACAGAATAACTACTTAAATACGAGTATCGGTAAGGTAAAAATAATATTCAAAATAATTCATTACAAGTTTCGGAGAAAGTTAACTGATAAGTAATCTATAAAAAATTCCCTTAGCAACCGAGGTAACGACTCACTGCGATTCGATGCTGAAATGTAGGGTAAAAAAAGGTTTACTTATTTGCTCATCCTTTTGGCTTATATATATATATATATATATATATATATATATATATAGCAAGAGAGAGACAAAGAGGGAGAGATTTGCTATGCTTATAACATATACAAAGTAGCAATCATATTTCATTACTATTGAACGGATAACGGGATTCCACTATTATAAGTATTATTGCAAATCAAAGATAGTAAAGAAAGGCAAAATGTGGAGAGTTATGGTCGCCTACGTCTTGAAGGAAGAACAATACACTGAAGTTTAACCCATGAAAAAACAAATGAGAGGCCATTTTACTTCCAAAACAATCAGAGAAATTCAGATAAAAACATGATATATACAGATGTCTAGGTGTCGAGATCTTGAAAGGACGTGGCATTAAAAAATCTTTCTATAATTCAGAAGGGAATATAAGTCCTATTCCAAAAATAAATTTAAAAACAGTTATTGCCATCAATCTCTGTGCATTTTATACAATATAGCATTTCAATTTCTACAAATGATCGATCGTCTGTTTTCTTGATTTGCTTTGTGTTCCCAAGTATAATTGAGTGCATGTTCCCGCGCGGCGAATGTCTTAATGGCCGTGGCTACGTCTGATAAAGTCCGTGTGAACTGAATATAAGAAAACTTAATCTGGTGAAAGGAATTTTTTCCTTTTCTTTCTCAAAATATAAAAGAATTTATAAGTCTTGAGAGGAAAGTTATCTTGAAGCAAATATTTGAAACTTTAGTATAAAAGTAACAATCAAGACGCTTCAGGAATACTTAACAGTCTGCAGACATTTTCCTATACGAAATTCTATTGCGTACAAAAGTGTTTTGTATATAAGTTACATGGACAAATATGTCTCAAAATATTGTTATTAAATATCACTAATATTTATATTTTAAAATCGATTCGTTTCTAAGTTCATTTAATGTCAGAAAATATATTTAGAATGGAAAAACTTTATTTTTTTTGGATGAGGGAGAGATAATAATAATTTAGTAATAAGCGTCATATTAATTAATGAATATACTTTCCTTATACTTGTTTTCTTGATATGCCAATCAGTTAAGTGCCATTCGTGAAAGAGACGGATTAATACTTTACCGGGGAGCCGAGTTCGAATTCCAGTTGAATTCATTGTATTCACTTACGCGCAAATACCCTTGTGAAAGGTATTAATCCGTCTCTTCCTTCCAGTTATAAGTAAAATAGCAGGACAGATTGGGTTCTATAGCCTTGGTCGGCAACCAGTCTACCGCAGAAAGCAATGGCAACCTACTGCGGGATAATCTTCTGCCCAGTCAGTCCTGTCTCTTTCGAGACATGATCGCCCAAGCATGTATCACTTATGGCACTTAACTGACTGAATGGTTCTTACACGTAACAATGCAAAAAATTCAAGTGGAATTCGAACTTGGCTCTCTCCTTTCTCGTTCCGAGCTGTTATCAACTGCCCAACAACGCACATCTTTGAAAGGCATAATCTTCAAAAGTTTAAGAGCAACGTTAGTTGCCATCTTCTATCTCCTCAGACCTCAAATGGAACCACTATATTGAATCCATAGCTAAATCTACTGCTAAGAAGGTTGGGTCACTATGTCGATCCAGGATGTTTTTTCCACCTGAATCCATCCTGCATATATACAAGTCAACCATCCGTCCGTGCATGGAGTACTGCTGCTATTTATGGTCAGGCGCTTCTCGACAGGCTCCAAAGGAGAATCTGTAATGTGATAGGCACTGATCTGGCGGCTCGACTGCAGCAACTTCCCCACCGTCGAAATGTGGCCTCCCTTTGTCTGTTCTATAAATACTTTCATGGCTTCTGCTCGGACGAACTTAAGTCACTGATGCCTCCTCAACAGGTGTTTACTTGTGCAACCAGACTGGCAACTGGGTCCCATCCATTCACAGTCAAGATAGCGAAATGCTGACGACAATTCTACTCCTGCAGCTTTTCTCTCGCACTTCCCGCCTGTGGAACTCGCTCCCGTATTCTTGCTTTCCTGACGGCTACAACCTCCAGAAATTTAAATGCAATGTCAATACTCATCTATTAACCACTGGACTCTAGCTCACTCCCCACCCTTGTATATCCTTCCCTTTCTCTCCACCTATGTATCTGTCATCGCACCTGCATTCTCAGCTTTCTATTGCTCCTTTCTAACTAGTTTGTACTCCTCACACTTTTCTAATTAATCTTTTTACAGTTATGTAGCCCTCCGCTCATCAGTGGCATTTCTGCCTTGCTCGGGGTGAAATGATTAAAAAAATCTCTTGATTGCCAACCTTATCTCTTCCTTTCTTCCCCTTCCCTTGTAACTTGTTCTTTGTTTCTTTTTCTTCTCTTTTTTTTATTTCCCTGTAGACCCCTGCTAACCTTGGATACATACATTTCCGAAGTGTAAGTGAATATATCTAACCCAACTGGAATTAGAACTCGTCTCTCCAGTTAACATTTACAAGCCATTACATCATCTGCACATCCCTGCTTACAACACCTGGAATTCACAAGTGGTCACCCCTCTAGGTACTGACCAAGCTCGATGCTGCTTAGCGTCGGTGACCCTACCGGAGCCGGTGTTTCAACGTGACTTTTTTCACAGGAACCTATCTTTTTTTCAAGTTTAATAGGTTTAAACTCTCCGTATCACTTCAAACAAAAGGTTAGGAAGGAAAGCTGTATTAGAACTAGAAAGAGCAATAAAAACTACTGCATTTTAGAAAGGTATTTTCCAGAAATATTGTTTTATAGAGAAAATTTCCATTAATTCTAACCGCTAGTAGCACTGGCTTTTTGGTGAATGATATTTTTTTATATTCGTTTCATCCCATGCAAGGTCTTGCTGCCACTGGTGCACAGGGGGTTGCATAAGAAGAGAGTGAATAGAAGGAGGAACAGGTAACTAACAGGGGGTGTCGGAGAATGGGTAAGAGAAGGATGGAAACACTGGCGTGAAGAGAGCTGCGTGAGAGTAGAGCGGAAAAGGGAAAAGAACAAGATGGAGGAAGGGGAGGGGGAAAGGATGGGAGTCAAGGAGACAAGAGATGACAACGTTGATTTTAAACTCTTGGAGATTGTAGCTATCAGGGACGCAAGTATACGGAAGGGAGTTCCACAGTCGGGAATGCTAGAAAAGAAGCTGATAGAGTAGAATTTGCGGTTACATTTGATTTGATTCTTTTCACTCTAAAAGGCTGGTACCGAGTTGTCAGTCTATTAGCTCGAGTAAATTCTTGCAAAGGGGGCACCAGTTAGCTACGCTCGTCGGAGCAGAAGCCGTGAAAATATTTGTAAAAGAGACAGAGGGAAGCCACATCACGTCGGCGAGAAACAGACTGTTTTCTTTATAAGGAAAAAGCTCCTGTTGCCTTTACAATTACCATTTAGTGTCGTCTTTATTTTCTTTTTTAGTTTATATTCTTCTAACTTCTTTACATATCATCATTTCAATCTATCTGCTGATTGGTTGATTACAGTTAATAATTTATCACTTATATCTTCTTTTTCTGTAGTCATGTCACCCCAAGCAAGATAGAATTGCCACTAGTACGCAGATGTTTACAGAGAGTGAAAGTGAGAGAAAAGTCTGATTTCAAGGAAGATTGAGGACAGGACAAAAGATGAACGGGATTCAAGATAGAAAACGTCGATTCAGCAAAGAGAAGCCACACTACGTCGGTGAGAAAGTGACTGCAGTAAAGATGCCAGGTAAGGATCGATTATATTACAGATCATTCTTGGATTTTGTCAAAAATGCTCGTGAAGAAAAAGAAGAAATTATTTAAAAAGGATGAATTGTAGTTATATTCGAAGATTCAAAAAGCTTAACGTTTAACTTCCTGTCACGCGCATTTTTTAATTATTTTTTTGAAAGAAAAACTGCAAGTTATCATAAAAGATTTTCGTTTTTTCTTTATCAAATGAACTTAATGAAAGCTTCCGATTTTGTTCAGGAGAAATCTTTTACGGATGCAGATATTTAGGCATTTCTTGTTTTTAGTAATGTATTGTCTATATTTTGTTTACTTTCTAAACATATACTGTTAAATATAAGCGACAATGAATGTCTATTATGTTTAATCATAAGCCGTTCCAAACATCGTATTTTGGCTTTAATTTCAGGTGAAAAAAAACACACAAATTCTCCAACATTTGGATAATTTTTATTAATTTACTTCTAAGCTTTCGGCTCAAATGAGCCATCTTCAGAGAGGTTATTAAGAAGGTAACACAAGAACATCCATTATCACCGACGATTTTATTTTGCGTTGACATAAAACTCCGCTAGGCAACGGCAATAGTTACCAAAAAATAACAAACGCAGTTCGCAAATTTGCAATGCGGTTCTATGACGTCATACCGCGTGATAGCGCGAAATGACAAGAGAAACATGTATTCAAATGCAATATAATGTTGGAGAATTTTTGTCTTTATTTTCAACTGAAATTAAAGCCAAAATACGATGTTTAGAATGACTCATGATTAAACATAATAGACATTCATTGTCTGTTATATTTAAAACTATATGTTTACAAAATTTGCTGCCCCAATACACTAAATTTTGTTTATTATAGAAGTGGTCTCTACCATTTTCATACCACAGGCACTCATCAATCTTTCCGCGGACTGGTAGTGGCACAATATGTGTAATTTAACTGCATTTACATCGAGCAACAATAAAGACAGTAATTTATTAAAAGTGTATACTCCTTAGACTAATATCTATTGCTATAGCAAGCAAAAGATATTAGTCTAAGGAGTATACACTTTTAATAAATTACTGTCTTTATTGTTTTCAGTATTTAGGGGATCACGACACTCGACAACTTCCCTCCTGTTTTGTTCTAAATAGCTTTTGATCTTTGTTATGAATTTTGCTATTAGTATTTTAAAATCTAGAATCGACATTGAGTTGAGTTACAATGATGCAGACGTTGTGTCAACATTTATACGGTAATACTCCAACACAGACATCCCCAAACCATCAAGCCGCGAACCGGCAACGGTCCGTGGATTAATTGCTATCAAAGGGACCGTCTGGTTGCTGTGAACACAGCCACCATTGACTCTATATTATGATGAGTTAATATTAATTTGATAGTAGGTTAATAGGTAATGATTCGGGAGCGTAGCCAATGACGCATTTCCAAAGCTAGGCAGTGTAATGAGAGACAGCAAGATTTTGTTTGAAACAAAGAAAAGAGTACTGGACTTTTTTGTGATATCTGTCCGCCTATATGGCGGGTAATGCTGTACAATCTCTTCAAAGATGAAGTAACATAGTTGTGGTTCTACAGAAAGATGCTGAGGATACTATGGACCGAACATTTGAGCAGTGACTAGTTTTGGAGATGTAGATGAAAAGGAAACTTATGTTTAACATCACAAAGATACAGCTAAAGATACTGGGACACATAATGAGGACTGAGTGCTTGGAAAATCGAATATTCACGCGACGGATATTGGGAAAGAGAGAGAGAAGAAAGCAATAGGAGATATAATTGATGGGCTTAGGCAATTGGATGGTGAAGTAGAATTTTGAAAAAATTTCCAATAGGAAATGTGTTAAGAGCGACAAGGGATAGAGGCAAGTAGCGGTCCATGATCTTCTACGTCCTGAAAGGACAAGGCACATCATGAAGGAGAAGCAAGAAAACGCGTGGATGGGTTGGCGCCTAGATATGAGTCTAAGGATTATACACTTTTTTTTCCTTTTAATAAATTACTGTATTTGTTGTTGCTCTATTTATCAAAATGCAGTTAAATTACACATAAGGCGCCACTACAGGTCCACGGAAAGATTGATGAGAGTCCGTGGTATAAAAATGGTGGAGATCAATTCTATAATAAACAATATACAGACAATACATCAGTGAAGACAAAAACTGCCTAAATATCTGCATACATTAATGATTTCTTTTTCATTTTTTCTCTTTTTTCATTTTTTGCTTCTTTTTCATTTTTTTTTCCTGAACAAAATCGAAAGCTTTTATCATATTCATTTGATAAAAAAACAAAAAAAAACATTAAAAAAAAAACTTTATGATAATTTGCCATTTTTTCCTTAAAATAAAATAAACTTGCGCGTGACAGGATGTTAAACGTTAAGCTCCTCGAATCTTCGAATATAATTACAATTTAAATCCTTTTTTTTTTTTCACAAACATTTTTTTTTGGAGACATTGTCTTTTACACGAATGTTCGCTTGAAACGACTGATATTCGAAATATTTTCTATTCGTTCTTTACTGGTTTCAGGTTATAGGTGGAGAAGAATCTGAAAATTTGATTTTAATATTTAATGCTTAAACCGATGTTCATTAAAAATACTATGTTCTTGAAATTGGGATGCCGGAAAGAATAAATGTTTAAACATTAGTATGATTTATAACACGCCTCTCATTAAATATGCAAAATTAAATTCTTTTCCAACAATTGTAAACGACATCAGTCAGAACCATATTAGAATTCGTCTCTTTCCCAAGTCCATGCATTAGAGCAGACGTTAGCGTCTTGCCAAATACCTCATAGATAATAGACTATTCCGTTTTGATTGCGGGGTGGGGAATGGTGGGTAAGATATCGGGTTTATCGTTTAATTTCAGAAACAAAAAAAAAGAAACGAACAAACGATAAAAATCTCAGATGTTTAACGTCTGCATTCAGTGAAATGGAAATTCTTGTCAATTTATAATCTATTCATTTGTACATTTTAATTTCTTTAATTAACGACCTGCATTGATACTTATGCTTGTTATAGTAATATTTTTTTTAATCATTTCACCTCAAACAAGACAGAACCGTCATTAATGCACAGGCGGCTAAAATGAGAGAAAAAATGGGTACAATGATTATTAAAGAAAGGATAAAACATTAATGGGATTCAAGAATATAGAAGATGGCAATTGGCGTTGCATTTAAACTTTTGAAGATTGTAGCTATCAGGGAAGCAAGTAAACGTCAGAGAGTTCTACAGAAGAAATTGCGACAAAAGAAACTGATTGGTAGATGTGAAGGTTGCATTTCCCTATTTCAACAGTAAATTACTTTGTTAAATTTGTTAAAAGCAAATATTTGTCGGAGCAACGGGAATTTTCATGCGTATTTTATAGTCTTGGGACACGGTTATTCGCTCAGTAATTGTTTGTTTTAGTCATTTCACATCAATCTCGTCCAGGGCATGACGATAAACTACATCTTGCAGCGAGGCTTCTGATCGGGAGATTTTGAGAAACGTGAAGGCACCTATTAATTGTTGCTGTTTCCAGGTTCAATCTGACCCAGAGTGTTAACACCTGTTAGTGTCCCAGCTAACAACAAATAGTTAACCCCAAATCGAAGACAAAACACGATGAAAATATTAAAACTCATTTTTATAGTAACAAATGCCAGTAATAAATTTTCATAGTAAAAATCACCAATAATGCTTAAAAAAATTAATATTAACAATAAATGACCAATGATGCTAATATTTTTTTTTATAAGCGTTTCACCCCGAGCAAGGCATGTCACTGCCACTACTGCGCAGGGGGCTACGTAGAGTAGAGAAAGGCTGATTAAATATAGGAAATGTCAGAGGGTGGGTGATAGGCGGGTAAGGATACTGAGAATGAGGGTTGGGTAGATGAGTGTTCTGAGAATAGTTGGGAGTTAGTGTGATAGGAGGTGTCTATTGACCCTACATTTAAACACCTGGAGATTGTAACTGTCGGGAAAGCAGACTTGTGGAAGGAAGTTCTACAGGCGGGAAGCGCGAGAAAAGAAGCTGTTGGAGTAGAATTTACGGTTACATCTTATTTGTTTAACTGTAAAAGGGTGGGACCTAGTTGCTAATCTAGTATCTCGTGTAAATTCCTGCTTAGGCGGCACCAGTGATCTAAGCTCATTGGAGCAGAAGCCATGAAAGTACTTGTAGAAGAGGCACAGGGAAGCCACATCACGCCGGTGAGAGAGTGGCTGCAGCCGGTCTGCCAAGTCAGTATTAACCACGTTACAGATCCTCCTTTGTATTTTGTCAAGAAGCCCAAGGAGAGCAGCAGGGGCACCCGACCAGATATGGCAGCAATATTCAATACACGGGCGGATGGTAGATTTGTATATGTGCAGAATAGATTCAGGTGGGAAAAATTTCCGGGTCCTGCACAGGGAGCCGACTTTCATAGCAGCAGATTTGGCAATGGATTCAATATAGTCATTCCATTTGAGGTCCGCCGAGAGTGTAAGTAGCACAAAATATGCAGCAAGAGCAAATAATGCTCAAGATACGTCATTAAAGGAAAATAGTAAAAATTGACATGAGTATTTCTAGTTTTACTCAAGTTAAAAATTCATCATCAAAAACTTACAATGTTCGACGCGATTAAAATACTTATTTATAATCGGTTTAACTTGAAGAGATTAAATCGGAAAAGCACAATTTATCCTTCAAGCAAATTATTTGACACAGTGTTTGAAACATTGATTATACCACGATCGATGTGTAGAAATTTGATTCTAAATCTCTGATTGATATAAATTGTGCTTAGCATAATGTACAATTTTAAAAAATTGATTTTTAACGTCTGCAGTTTTTTTTTAAATATAGAAACTGTCCGTAAATTGATGGTACAAATTCCAGAATTTATTGTAGCAATTAGAGTTAAAATTTATCAATGCATAATAAAGAATTATTATTCAAGTTTAAATTTACATATAATTTGGTGCTATTTAAATTAGCTTTCATTTTTCTTTTTAGGTGATTGTTGAACGTGCTTATTATTGATCGTTGATTTAAAAAAAGGACAAGAGAAAGCAGAGTGTGTTTTGTGGTTAACAGACAACAAATCGAACATCCGTTTAAACGAAATTGTTCCTGTCCATTAGGTTTTATTGCATTAAATCTTTTACGTATATATGCATTGTTCGCATCCACTATTTATAGCATCTCGTCGATGGAAACTTTGACAAAAGCATGAGGATCTATTGGCAGACAGTATAACTTTCTCTGAATAAGTACTTCGACAGGGTCATGTGCCATTGGTGCAAAAATATTTCTCTTTATTTAGCCAATCAAACAAAAAATACCAATGAAAATTAAATGCATAAGGAATACAAAGATTCCACCAAAAGCAATATATATATATATATATATATATATATACATATATATATATATTCCAAGTGAAGAGGGCTCAATATTTTTTTTTATTTTGAGTACTCTGGCATTTATTTTATTATAAACAGTGCTCAATATAATGAGTATTATAGAGCTTAATATAATATAATTATATAGTTATGTATCAATTTTACATTGCAACATGGAAATTTCTATGTTTCGATATAGGTTCTCATCATCAGGCAATGTTGATGTGGTTGTAAATGTAAATCGTCTGCACAACCACATGTTGATGTGGTTTAAATGTAAATCATCTGCCCAACCGCATCAACATTGCCTGATGATGAGAACCTATCTCGAAACATAGAAATTTCCATGTCGCAATGTAAAATTGATACATAACTATATATATATATATATATATATATATATATATATATATATATATATATATATTGCTTTTGATGGAATCTCTCATTTTGTTTCGACAGTTTCCGTGTCTTATCATTTGATGAAGTTTATTCCAAGTTGGAGAATTTTAAAAGGTTCAAGACTAGCCAAACCCCCTTAATCAGGGAGGCATTGTTACATAGACAGCGTAGACCAATCAATACAATGCAATTTCTACCTTGAAGAATATAAAAACAGACACTAAAAATATTTTATTGGGATCTTACCGTTAATATTTGATTGAAAATAGTGTTTTAAAAATAATTATAAAAATAGTGTTTTTTGGATACGGAATTTTATTCCGTCCATACCTACCATATACTTGCCGAGAAATGAAGGTAGTTAAAATAATGGCGGCGTCAACGAAAAAACTGTTCTTTTAACACTTAATTTTTTTATATTTAATGTCAATTAAATTTAAGCAATTCTCTTTTTTTTCTTTTTTCTAAAAAATCTGTGCATGTACAGCTAATTAAAAATTATTTTCTTTATTCGTTCCACAGATATATATATATATATATATATATATATATATATATAATCTATATATATATATATATATATATATATATATATATATCTGTGCATTATATATATATCTGTGCATATATATATATATATATATATATATGCACAGTTTATTATCTACTTATTACAAGTGCTCAATACAGATTTAGATCATTTGTAGTTATATAATTATTATTATTGTTATAATAATAACATACTGCAACTTAAAAGCTATTAAGTTTCGGCGTTCTATGCTCCATCATCAGGTAGCGAAACATGGTTCAGTGTCAGGGTCATATATTTATTGATAAGGAAATTCAAAATAAAAAAATGCCACCATATTAGGCAAATGTTGTGTAGTGAGAGGTTATAATTTAAAAGATTTTTCTGTGTAGACAAATCAATATTGAGACATTAAAGTGTGGCAGTGTGATTGTATTGGCAGGGGGAAAGAAAGGGTCATTTGTGTCAGTTTAAATAAGTATGGAACAAATATGTAACCAATATATCTTATTTGAGATGCACCGAGATTAAAATTAAAAGAGAAAAATATTTGTATTAAAATGTGTTGTTAATATCAAAACAAAATTTTAATGTAAGTAAATAGATGTAAAGTCATAAAGTTAATTAGTAAAGTCGGAATTACTCAATTTTACGGTTAAATGGTAGTAAAAGAAAGTGTACAAAGCAGGATTCAGATTATAGCATATAATAAACAATCTGAGATAACTGTAGATATATTTAAGAATGTCGATTATCTTGTTGTGACAATAAGTAGTAATTTCATCACGTTAATTTAATCAGTTTTCGGGAATTTAGTTATTTGGATTTTTTCTTGTAAGCAAAAAAAAAAACATTTTTCATGTAACGATTTACACGTTTTAGCTTTAGTTAATATCATCCATTTTACTGTAGATGTTTTATTTGAACCTTTGCATTGGCAATACTATTTTGAAAGTGAAGTTTAATTACTATAGATTTTATTATTAAAGGATAGCTTATGCTTATAAAATCGCAACTTTGAAGTTTTTAGTACTTCCAATAGAGTGTTCAATAACAGCTGTATTTTCTGTAATGAAAATGAAAACTTGGTAGACTACAGAATCTGTAAGGCATTTGCTTTGCAGAGGATATTTGTTTGCGTTACGACAATTGCAAGTATTAGTCTTATTGTCGAAATTTATAATAGGGTGGTTTTGACTGCTAATCTTGTTATATTGTTTTTATGATTTTATTTTTGTTTTTTATTAAATGCCAAAACTATCAGTGCAGCTATAAATAAGTTTCAGTGTATTCTTATAAAAATGTTGCTAGGGAGTTATTAGCTTGGAAGTGTTTCTGAACCTTGGTTTAGGAATTCATAACCTTACTTATTACTAAACATTTCGTTAAATGGTGGTGTGTACCAGATTATTTTTTTAGTTCCATTATGTTTAGTATTCTTTTTCTTTTCTTGTAACTTTTTTTTGTCATTGCATTTATAGCCGCTGTTTTTATGGCAGTATTGTAAAATTGATTGTGTTTAAAAAATGTCTTTAATCGAGGAATTGTTATCCATTCTGCGTTCAATAGAGTAGGGCATGTGTTTAATAATAGACGGTGGATGATTCGATTTAAGACGTATGTAAATAGAGTAAGCATTATATCTTACGCAAGATGAGTATGCGTTACTAACTAAATCTAGAATAGCGTCTACGAAGTCAAAATTTAGGTTATTTATTTCGATTAATTTAAAACAATTTTTTTTTATCCTATGTATTAATTTACGTATTTTGTCGATTTTAAAAGTTTGTAAAATTATAGAAAATCATGAGACCACCGTTTCAATATAAGCCAGACGTTGTTGCTCACTTGCTCGGTCTATGATATTCTCAGCATCCTCCTGTAGAGCTCCGTTTCTGCTGTCGGGATTAATTCTTTTATCCTTGAAAACATTTGCTACCCATACAGAAGGACAGGTATCCCACAGAAATCAAGCACTCTTCACGTTTCATAAATGCCAAATACAGTTGGGAATTACTAAAATCAAGCAGGTACAAATATTTAAATACATGGAAAGTGTTCTAACAGAAGACGAAAAGGGCAACACTGAGATCTGAAGGCGAATTGACATGGCGAAGGACGCGTTCCAGAAGCTGAGTAAAGTATTAAGACACAGGAAACATTTACTAGGAACAAAGAAGAGAGTACTAGATTGCCATGTGATGTCAGTTCTTTAATGTGGTAGTGAACGCTGGAAAATAGAAGATGAAGGAAAAACTTGAAGCAACTGAAATGTGGTGCAACAAAAAGATGCTGCGAATATCATGGACCGAGCATGTGAGCAATGATGAGCTGTTGGAAAGAATAGAAACGAAAAGGAAATTAATACTGAGCACAAGGAAGAG
Organism: Ascarosepion bandense; assembly: GCA_037127315.1. Taxonomy (NCBI): domain Eukaryota; kingdom Metazoa; phylum Mollusca; class Cephalopoda; order Sepiida; family Sepiidae; genus Ascarosepion; species Ascarosepion bandense. Next base: position 1,706,022 of record JBBBDQ010000468.1, read on the forward strand.
ACGACTGAAGTTCCTGTGACATGCAATGAGGAAGGAGAGCTTGGAGAACCGGATACTAACCGGCCAGATAGAGAAAAAAAGAGACAGAGGAATGTAGCGGATAACATATTTGAAGGGCTTGATCAGGTGGATGACAGAACAGGGTTGCATGGTGTTACAGCAGGAAGTGTACTAAGAGCCACCAGGTATAGGGAGACGTGGAAAGCCAAGATTGCCTACGTCCTGAAAGTACAAGGCACATAGAAGAAGAAGAAGTGAGTGAGCTATGCCTTCTCATCAATATTAGAGAAAATGTAGGGTCTGCCGAGAGAGAGAACACGTTGCTAGCTTTCTTTTGGAGGTATCGAATGACATAAGCCTATTTTCCACCCGTTGAGCCGTGAGAGTTAAGTCAAGGGAGAGATCAGCTGCAAGGAACCAGTTCCCATTTTAATTCATCATTTTGTTTAATTCAGGTAGGTCGCTTTTTCTCGCCTGTTCTGGACAGAATTATTTTTGTTTGCCATTATTTTTTATTCTCTCTTCCTCCCATTTTTTATTTCTGTAAATATATATATATATATATATATATATATATATATATTTTAATTCAAGGATGTTGAATGACCATTTCGTTATAAAAATCCCCACATGGGATAACACATCACCTCAACAACAAAAAATCCTTTCAGAAAATTTTTTGTTGCTGAGGTGATGTGTTATCACCTGTGGGGGATTTTCATATCGAAATGGTCATTCAACATCCTTGAATTAAACCTATTTTAATTTATATTTGCTCTGTAATATTTTATTACATGGAGCTCTCTTCCTGTATCATTTTTTAATATTAAAATAAAATTTTAATATTAATTAGGATCGAGTTTTTGGACTTTACCTTCCTGCTTTTTCCGCTTGGATTAAAGTATCTGAATAATATATATATATATATATATGTGTGTGTGTGTGTGTGTGTGTGTGTGTGTGTGAGTGTGTTGAGTTCTTTCGGTGACTGGCATGTGTGTATACACTGCTTATATACGACACGTTAAAATTTCTCTTCTCTGGTTCCATGCGACTCCGACTAACACCAAATCGGTCGAGTTTCGATTCCGGCCAGAAAAAAATGGATGTGTCTAGCCACACGGACAAGCTGGGATACAGTGAAACAAGCTTGTATGTAGATGACTAATATATATATTTTTCAAATTAATATTTTAAACGTGGCAATTTTATTATTCGTTCTTTTACATTAGTATATACACTACCGGCCATAATTATTAGGACATTCCAGTTTTTTTTAAAAAGAAATGGTGTATTTCATATTATTTTTAGTATTTTTTTGCCAAGTGGATAGTTTTAAATCCATCCTGCATATAGACAAATCAAACATTCGTTCGTACATGGAGTACTGCTGTCATATATGGTTAGGCGCCCTGCTGTTCATCTCCGTGTTCTTGACATGCTCCAGAGGAGTATTAATAATCTGATAGGTACCGACTTGGCGGCTCGACTCTAGCTCCGTCCGCACCGATGGGATGGGTTTTCACTCTGTCTGTTCTATAAATACTTTCATAGTTTCTGCTCCAAAGAACTTAAGTCACTGGTGCCCCAGCAACAGGTGTTTACTCGTGCAAGCAGACTGGCAACTGAGTCTCACACATTCTACTCCTCAGCTTATTTTATCGCACTTCCTGCCTGTGGAACTTGCTTCCATATTCTTGCTTTCCTGATGGCTACAATCTCCAGGAATTTAAATGCAATGTCAATACTCATTTCATAACCACTTGACTCTAGTTCTTTCTACATCACCCTGTACATCCTTTCCTTTTTCTCTCCACCTTTGCAACTGTCATCACACTTGTATTTACATCCTTCTCTTGCTCCTTTCTAACTGGATCATCTTTCTCTTTAGGCTTCTCCTATCTAATCTGTTTACTCTTAAGTAGCCCCCTGCACATCAGTGGTGTTACCGTCTTGCTTGAAGTGAAATGATTAATACTATATATATATATATATATATATATATATATATATATATATATATAATCATGTCACCCAGAGCAAGGTGGTAACGCCACTGATGTGCAGGGGGCTACGTAACAGATTGGAAAAGAGAAAACCGGAAACTACATCTCAAACAGGGAACAAGGGTTGAGCCTCTTAACCTGTTCAATAGACGTGGGTGGAGTGTGAACCGGGCGATAGATAGATCTATCTACTCCAATTGAAAAAAAACATAAAGTGAGAAGATTGGAATAGATAAAGCCGGAAACCACATCCTAAACAGGGAACAAGGGATGAGCTTCTTAACCTGTTCAATAGACGTGGGTGGAGTGTGAACCAGGTGATAGATAGATCTATCTACTCCAATTGAAAAAAAAAAACAAAGTGAGAAGATTGGAAAAGAGAAAGCCGGAAACCACATCCAAAACAGGGAACAAGGGATGAGCCTCTTAACCAGTTCAATAGACGTGGGTGGAGTGTGAACCGGCCGATAGTTTAGTCTATCTACTCCAATTGAAAAAGAAAACAGAGTGATAAGATTGGAAAAGAGAAAACCGGAAACCACATCCTAAACAGGGAACAAAGGATGAGCCTCTTCACCTGTTCAATAGACGTGGGTGGAGTGTGAACCGGGCGATAGTTTAGTCTATCTACTCATATATATATATATATATATATATATATATATATATATATATATATATATACACTAGAATAAAGTAAACTAACAAAGAGGAGAATGTATCTCAGTCTAACATGTTTTAGTTTTATTAAAGCTTCTTTAGAAAGATAGAGAGAAAAAAGAAAATTTACGAAGAAGCAGTTGATTGGTGTGTTGGGATTTGCGGTTAATTGTCATTGGTCAGTTATGTGTCACATGTATTAAAGCAATAGATTATTATTTTCATGTATATGTGCATGGAATATTTTGTATATGTATGTGTATATAGAAACGATTGTCTGTTTATATATATGCTTGCGTATTATAACTGAACCAATAATAAAGAAAAATATAACCAGACAATACAAAATAGCAAAAACGCTACCCTAACAAAAATGTAATTGTAGATATAAAACCAAATATCAACTGCAGGGAAAAACCTAATTTATATGGTGAAAAGAACAACAAAAGTAAAATTGAGTGTTGAGCATTTCCGACAAAGCAATTAGTGAAGAATATAAAGAATGATTTATAAACACTTTGCTTTCATTCAAATACGAACGACGTAACACTACGTCGCCAAAGTGTATGTATGTGGATAAATAACTGAAAATCATAGAACTTAAGAATTTTCATGGTTTATTAAATAAAAGAAATTAGATTATTTCGAGAAAAAAATGTAGGCTGACGAGTTCGTTTTTTTTTAAAGATCTAAAAAGAACAATAAACCATAGGAGGTCGAAAACAAATAAGCGTTTATTTTGAAAAAATTCTAATCATAAAGGATAATGTACTTGGGTAAATCAATGCACACACGCACATACACACACACACACGCAGACACACACAGAGACACACAGACACACACACTTATATATAATATATATCTATACACACATAAATGTATAGTATGCATATGTACACACACATTCATATATATAAATATAATGATGACTATATATATATATATATATATATACCGGCCTGAAATTTTTTTAGAAATTTTGTTTAAAAATATGAGTCATTCATTTTCCTATAAAAATTTTTAATACATTTTCAATTCGGTATATATATATATATATATATATATATATATATATATATATATATATATACCGAATTGAAAATGTTTTAGAAATTTTTAGAAATATATATATATATATATATATATACTGCCGGCCATAATTATTAGGCCAAACCAGTTTTTCTTTTAAAGAGATGATGTATTTCATACTATTTTTAGTATTTATTGCCAAAAGAAAATAGAATGCTCTCTTTTGTTATTATTACTTTGCAAAATTTTACAAGACATGGAAGCAAGGATCAACTCACCCGAATCACCCAAAATTTTCTTCATTCTTTCATTGATGAAACTGCAATATAGGTAATTATTAAATATTTATAAATTCATTTGATGCACATGTTATTGCGCAATATTTAAAAAAAACACCATTCTATTTTTATTTACAATTATCCACTTGTCAATATATATATATATATATATATATATATATATATATATATATATATATATATACTGTTTAATTAGAATCAAATTGTCTATTCGTATCTGACTATATATATATATATATATATATATATATTTCGTTAATCTAGCGAACATTTTGCAAAATTGTCTGTTGACATTTGTTTACATTAGATATGCTTTCAAAGTAGAGAGTAGCATTACGAAGGATCAAAAATTTGTATTTATAAGACTTGATTCGGCATTGTTTAGAGTGTGAAATAATTCGTAGCCGAGTGGTCTTAGACACGTCGGATCAATTGGCAGCTTGTCCTGTATAAATGGTTGCATGTTTGAATCCTGCATAAAGACACATAGTTGCCTAAACAAATTTATCAAAATATTCTGGTCGGTAAATGTATACAAATATATTGCTTAATTTAAGACAGAGTATTTACTCAAATAAAATGTATCTATGAAAGATTTTGCTAAAATAAATAAATTAAAATATGTCGCTTGTTAATTCATTTGTCTCCAGAATATATATATATATATATATATATATGTGTGTGTGTGTGTGTGTGTGTGTGTGTGTGTGTGTGTGTGTGTGTGTGTCAATACAAAGTTAAAAAAACAAATTAATAAACAACGAATGCACACATAAACACAAGCAAATGTAATAATAATAGCCAATAATAACAGTGTACACTTTAATATTTACATTTGCTCTATCCTTTATATACAGCACTATCACATTAGTATAGTGTACCACAAAATTATATATTGTCATTCATATATATACTACGATAGGGAAAGTATGGATAGATTAATATTCCGTATCCAAAGAAACAGTATAATATAAAAAGTATAATATAAAAGTAGGGTTAATAATATATATTTAGAATTAATAATATAAATATGTTATAATATCATTACAAAAATAGCCTTTTTGTTTTGACACTATCCGTGTCTTTTCAAGTAATGAATTCAGTTACAAAATTGAGGGCTTTAAAAGTTTAAAAGAGAAGAGTAAGGGGGGTTTAGCTACTCTTTTTAAAATTTTGAAACCCTTAAATTTGTAATTGAATTCATTACTTGATAAAACACGGATAGTGTCGAAACAAAAAGGCTACTTTTGTAGTGATATTCTAACATATTTGTTATAAATTCTCTCTCTCTCTCTCTCTCTCTCTCTCTATATATATATATATATATATATATAATATGAATATAATATATATTCATAATATATATATATATATATAATATGGATATAATATATATTCATAATATATATATATGTATATATATATATATATATATATATATTATAGGAAATGAATGACAAAGTTTAGGAATATTTAATCATCTGTCTTCATTAAAACTGCGTAAAGTAGTAATTTAGAATGGATTAATATGATGCAAATAAATTTTCCGTGAAAGAGGTTCGGATAAAGACCATTTCACATGATTTTCCACCGGAGACTGGTCAATATGTTTGAATCTAATGACATTTTCACACATGTCAGTGCCTGGATTACGGACTGTGTCTTGTGCACTTTCTGTGAATTGCAATTTCTCCAGACGTGCTCCTGTCAGCAGCGAATTACCCCGGGAAAGAGAATGTGTAGTGGATCATGCTTTGTTCGTTTTCTGTATTGCCGGAAGTTAGATATGCGATCCGTGAGATCTACACAGGTGTCACAAAAATGTACAACTCTGTGGATTCATACTCCAAATGGAAGCAATTTCAGGAGAATTTAAGTAATATGATTGTCTGTAAAGGTTTTTGGTAACGCCGCATTATTATTATTCTGTGTGCTGCAATTCTACAGGACGTTAGGGATTATGGCTCTCCACCATTTCCGAACATTGATCTTATTTTATGTGCGATGATGCTACATTTTGGCATTTGGAATCCTGAAATCGTCCGAGGTTTGACAGCGAATGATAAAGAAATTAAATTTTCTTGACAAAATTCGTTTTAGCTGTGGAATTAGGTGTGCTTTCAAAAATAAATAGCCATCTTCAAACAATATACTTTCTTTTCGCTGTTCAGTAACGTGATAGCGACAACAATATTAAAGCATGTGAGCCGTCATTACAGATTTTTCTTGATACATCAAAGTTTCAGCCATTCCATTCTCTAGGCATCATTAAAGTTAACCTTTGTAAATGAAATCCTATTCCGTCAAAGTTTCCTTTTCTATTGCCTGATGATTAATGAACAATTGATAAGTGGAAACATTTCAGGAACAAAGGGTAAGGTCATGCTGACACGAACAAGGACGTGTTAACAATACTATTCCAAGTTATATATCTATAAAATATACGTTTTTTCTGAAAGAAAGTTATGTATAAAATATCTGAAGCCATGAAATTGTGTACAACATATTTAGATTTCGCTATTGAATAAAACATTAGTGTTGATATATATATATATATATATATATATATATATATATATATATATATATATATCGTTTCGACCCCGGCCGGAGGCAAGTGGATGTCTAGTCACACTGATGTGCTGTAATAGAGTAAAACAGACTTGTATGTGGATGACAAAAAAGTATATATATATATATATATATATATATATATATATATATATATTATGCTCTCATTACGATTGAGCTCTCTAGAGAAGAAAATTTTCAAAAATGTTTCCACTTATGCGATATATGCGTGACTCTTCAAAAATGAATTGAGTTCTTTCGGTGACTGGCATGTATACACTGCTTATATACAACACGTTAAAATTTTCTTCTTTCCGTTTCCGTGTGCCTATGGCTTAGGGGTTAGCGACTCTGACTGATACCAAGTTGGTCGTGTTTCAATCCCGACCAGAAGCAAGTGGATGTGTCTAGTCACACTGATAATACAGCAAAACAGACTTGTATGTGAATTTTTTTTGTTATATATATATTTTTTTTATTTTTATTTTTATTTTTATTTTTATTTTTATTTTTATTTTTATTTTTATTTATATATATATATATATATATATATATATATAGTTTTAGGGAAAAGTTATTCAAGGATCTTACAACACTTTAATCCATGTTTGTATGATCCTAGTATGTATTTATATGTATGGTTACATCTGGGAATAATTTATGACCTTTCAGTTAGCAAATTTTTGTTGTTGTTGTTCTAGAAAATTCATAAAGGCTAACTTTTTCTCCTGACACAATAGCCACCGTTGTATTCTTTGTCTATTTTGAGTATACTTTAAGTTATACCAGCGTCCCTTCAATTTCTCAATATTTATTTCCACGTGTGGCTAGCCAGTTTGGTAACATTTTTGAGAATTTCCAGTTTAAATTTAAATTTAGATTTAGGATTATTCCATGTGTTTTTAAAAATGCCTTCAGTGGACACAAATCACACGGGTGATCATGTCTCAAAAGAGACATGACCGACCGGGCAGAAAATTTTCATGCAGTATGTTGTCATTACATTCAGCGGTAGACTGGTTGCCAACCAAGTTTGTAGAACCAAATATTTTTAATCCATAGCCAAATAAAGAAGAGACAGATGAATACTTTTCCGAAGGGTATTTGCAACGAATTCAACTGGAATTTGAACTCTGATTTCCCGTTCTGGGTCGATATATTTTTCAAAAGAAAAAGAACTGTTATTGTTTCTTAATCCTTTTCATTGGTTGGTTACGAGATCTACATTCCTCTAATTCATTGGGTGCCACATACTATTGACCTTGTGCCACATCTAAGCTGCGTTTAAAAATTGCCTAACTTCCTCCGTTTGCTAGAAGATTTGAGTAATTATGGTTATTGCTAAGGTGGACACCTGTATTGTGATTTTTTTTATTTCATCTTTCCCTTCTATTACATTGTTTCTTGTTGTTGTTTTTGTCTCTTTTGTTTGTCTGAATTTGTTTTTGCTATTTTTCATTTTGTCGTTTCATATTTTCATTTTGGCAGGATTAGCAACTAGGTCCCACCCTTTTATTGTGAAACCAATAAATTTTAAACATAAATTCTACTCATCAGCTTCTTTTCTCGCACTTCCCGCCTGCAGAATTCCATTCTATTTACCTGCTTCCCGACAAATATAATCTCCAAGAATTTAAATATAATGTCAATAGTCATCTCCTATCTCACTAACCTGCATTCTCTCTCTCATGCTCCTTTCTTCGTCCACTACACTCTCATCAATATTCTCATATTTCTCTTACCCACTTTCCGACACCCACTATAAATCGTCACTCTTTTTTATAACTTTCCTTCTATGTATCCCCCAGCAAAACAGTGGCAGTAAAATGCTTTGCTTGGGGAGATATGATTGTAAAAAAAAATTAACGTGACAGAATCGTTTATGGACGTTTTGCCAAAAATTGTATCTTTTTTATTTAGATATATATATATATATATATATATATATATATATATATATATAACTTAACTATAAATTAATATTTAATAATAAGTTATATATATATATATATATATAACTTAACTATTAATAGATACTTAAATATATATATATAACTTATATATATAAAGTTATATATATATAACTTTGTACATATTAAACCCACCAGAGTCACAGTGTGTAATCAATTTCAATATTTCCTCATATTATGTCATTTGCAGTGGTGTGCAGTAATATGAATATTTTTTTTATCACGCCCAGCCACTATTGACTCGACTGTCAATTAGTTATCCTACGACCTATGTCAGCGATGGATATGACTCCAACCAAGCGTACGAAAATTGTAATGCTGCATGAACACGCTGGCAAAACTTACAAAAAGATCACTGATATAAATGGTTTCATTCTTTCACCTGTTACTCGTGTCATCAAGGCGAAGAAACAAAGTTAATCTATCAGTCTAAAACGTAATGGAAAACGCGGCCGAAAGAAAAACAACGCCAAGGTATTGCGTATACGTGATTAGCTAAAGTGTGAAATTTCCTAAGAAAAATTATTTGTTTTGTTTCAATTAATTTGCCCAAGTATATATATATATATATATATATATATATATATATATATATATATATATATATATGCGTGTGTATATATGCGTGTGTATGTGTGTGTAAGGGAGAGATAGAGAGAGAGAACAAGAGAGTGAATGAAATCTAAAATTCGCTGGCCATTAAGCTTGCATATTGAGGAGATTTTTCAATATTGAATTAATTTCGTGATTATTATTATTATTATTATTATTATTATTATTATTATTATTACAGAAAATATCATAAAAGCGTTCAGGAAGTGAAAGTCATTCTGGTCCGAGGTGAAATAGTAAACTAGTATTAAAAAATGCGCGCATTCTTCAACTTTTGCACTGTTATTTAAATCCAGAGGCCAGCTCCTAACCTTTCACCTGCAATGTTTATATTTGTACCGATTTCGAAAATATGTTCATTCACATTTCTCCCTATGTTAGAAACACACACATTTATACAGTCATATGCATAAGGTCAATAGACACCTCTTCTCGCATCCATTCTCTCAAACACGCTTCCTATCTACCCAACCCTCATCTTCGGTATCCTCATCCGTCTATCAATCTCCTTTCGACATTTGCTATAATTAATCCCTGTTTCTCATCACTTTCCCCTATGTAACCCCCTGCGCAATAGTGGCAGTGGAATGTCTTGCTTGGGGTGAAGTTATTAAAAAAAATATATGATTCCTGTATTATATATTCAGTGTTGATACCTATGTCCACACGGCTAACACACACACATGCACATATATATGTGTATATTTGAATTTATATATATATATGTACGTATCTATGTATGTATGTATCCAAATAAATATGGAACGAAGAAAATATTAATGACGTCCAAAACATTAATTTAAAACACTGCTCAATATAGAAATAGAGCTATGAGCGTTTACTACCTGATGAGACATTGTCCCTTCAATGTCGAAACAATATATACATTTTGTAGTGGACTGTAATTTGAGCATGTTCTAAATGATAATTTATGATATATATATATATATATATATATATATATATATATATATATATATATATATATATATGTGTGTGTGTGTGTGTGTGTTATCATTTATAACATGTTCAAATTACAATCTACTACAAAATGTGTGTATTGTTTCGACATTGAAAAGACAATGTCTCGTAATGTAGACAATGTCTCGTCATGTATAATTTATAATAAATGTATAGATGTATATTTACTTTTAGATAGAAGAAAAACGCACTCAGATATATACGCGTGTGTGTATGTGTGTTTTGGTATGTATGTGTGTATGTGTATTCTTTTTCCGTCTAAATGAAAAGAAAGGGGCATCCCTCTCAGAAAAAAACGCATTTAAAAGCCATTGTTAAAGCGATTAATTGAAGACAATGAAAATGGGTGATACAGAGGAAGACAAAAGTATATCAGGTCGAGCATGAATCTGCTGAATGCGTTCTCAATGAGTAGAAAATCTAGTAAGAAACAAAAAAAAGGGTGTCGGAGAGATTAGAAAGAACGTTTTTATTAGAAAGAATGATTTATATATATATATATATATATATATATATATATATATATATATATATCATAAATTATTAGAAAGAATGATTTTATTAGAAAGAAAAGCAGTTATGGACTTTACCGGATAAAATGGAAAAGGCCGTTATCTTGTTTCATATCTTAATTCGTAATTTTTTACTCTTATTTATTTAGTAAAATTTACTGCATGATGAAGAACAATACACTCATATGTGGTACATGGACTTCTTAAACATCATTATTATGTGTCATAATATTGTTAAGAGTTTCCCAATTATTCTGAAAAGTCTTCCTTTCATTCTCGAAGACTATAATATTTTTTTAATTATATTTCAAGGAAGACACCGCCGTTTAATTGCTAGTGTCAATAGCATTTATTTGGTGATCATGACTACATTTTTTTTGTCGCCTTTACCAACTCTTTATCATTCCTCTTTTATTGTATTCTGCCATTGCAAAAATTAAGAGCAGAAAGTTACAGAAAACAGATTCTTATCCATGCTGTAATGCCTTGTCTTCACATTGATGAAATGATTCAATGAAAAAAGAAAATGGCGGCATACCTGCCTCAAGATAACATTCTAACTCTCTATCTATCTATGCGTTCTTTCTCTTCCTCGTTTAATATATGAATAACTTTCTAAATCTACTAAATTGTTAAACTAAAAATATTTTATTTTTAAATTTCGCAACAAAAATAAAGTAGATATAATAGTTAATTAATAATGCTGATCTCAACTTAATCAAATTTTAATACCAATGCCCACCAAGATAAATTTTAAGTCTGCCCACATATTCTCCAAATTAGAAGTTGCTTTACTCTGATTGGTCCACATTGTACATACAATAATGCCTCCCTGATTAAAGGGGTTTTGCTTGTTTTTAACCTTTTAAAACCATTCAATTTAAAATATCAACATCTCTTGACAAGACACAAGAAGTGTCGAAACAAAATGGTTACTTTTGTAGTGATATTGTAACATATCCATGTTATAATTTCTGAATAAATATTATTAGTTCTACTTTGTATTGTGCAATTTTTTAAAAATAGTGTTTCTTTGGACAAGGAATATTATTCCACTCATACTTATATATATATATATATATATATATATATATATATATCAGCATGCGGTGTTGATATAGAAGAATTCAAAGGAGTATCCTATACATACAGTGGTAGGATAACTCTCTAAGAGAGCTCTAAAAATATATGTATATAAATATATAGAGAGCAAATATAAGAAAAGTTAAGGCAGACATATACATATATATTCATATGTAAGAATATGTGCGTGTATTCCCCTAACTGATGGAATTATATATTTTTCTCTTAATTTTTTTCTTTTAGGGAGCGACCTTTATTTTTATTCGTTTTTTTCTTAGGTCTTTGTGAATTTTCTTAGGTCTTTGTGAAGAAAAAGTATATATATACGAATATATATCTATATATAATAAAAATATATGTATACGAGTATATATATATATATATATATATATATATATATATATATATATATATATACGAGCAAAGGGTACGTATGGATGGAATAATATTCCTTGTCCAGAAAAACCCTATTCTTAAAAAAGTGCTCAATACAAAGTAGTGCTAATAATATTTATTCAAAAATTATAACATGGATATGTTATAATATCACTAAAAACTATCTATTTTGTTATTTTAAATTGAATCAATTCAATAGATTCAATTTTTCAATTTGAATGGATTCAATTTAAAATAAACCACCTCACTTGACAAGACACAAGAAGTGTCGAAACAAAATAGCTACTTTTGTAGTGATATTATAACATATCCATGTTATAATTTAAATAACTATATATATATATCTTCATTTACCCACACACATTTATATATATATATTTATATATATATATTTATAGTAGGCCTATATAAAAATGGGCACTTCGCTTGGCATTGATATCAGTGTACACTTTTATATTTACATTCTAACTATCCCTTTATTAAGCATTTAATAATATATATTCCTGCACATATAGAAATCTACCATCCATTCGTGCATTAAATATTGCTGCCATATCTGGTCGGGTGCTTCTTCTATCCACTTAGGTGTCCTCAACCAAATCCAGCGGAGAATCTTTAATGTGATCGATCCCGACTTGGCAGCTAGGATACAGTCGCTTTCTCACCGACGCAGTGTGGCTTCCCTGCGTCTCTTCTACAAATACTATCATGGTATCTGCTCCGATGAACTTAGCTCACTGGTATCGCCTATATATGAATTCCCTCAAGCCACAAGATTGGCAGCTAGGTCCCACCCTTTTACTGTGAAACCAATAAATTGTAAACGCAAATTCTACTCCATAAGCTTATTTTCTCGCACTTCCCGCCTGTGGAATTCCCTTCCGTTTACTTGCTTCTCCGACAGCTACAATCTCCAAGAATTTAAATGTAAATCAATCAATAGTCATCTCCTGTCTCACTAACTTACATTCTCTCTCTCTCATGATTTTTTCTCCGTCCACCCTACTCACATCAGCATTTTCTTCCTTCTCCTACTCTCTTTCCGACACCCTTTGCAACCTCTCACTCCTTTTCATAACATTTCTCCTATGTAACCCCCGGTACAATAGTGGGAGTAAAATGCCTTGCTTGGAGCAACACGATTATAAAAAAATTCCATAGCTAAAAATAAAACAAATATTTTTATCATGTATATAAACACACACACAAACGTATATATATATATATATATATATATATATATAAGGTTAATTTTTTATTCAAAATTAATTTAATTTACATTGCGACTCGTAAATTTCTTTTTCCAAATTTAAAAGCTTTTATTTTACCATAAGTTCAATAATTTTGTTGAAAATGCTTTACATTAGAAGGCAGAAAACAATAGGAGTGCTTATTAAATAGTTAATATACAGGGGATGGAGACAGACAATTTAGATCATATGAGTCTGTTTTATTTAATTAATCAGAATGAAGGTCGATTCTGAAAATTTAAAATATAAGTTAAATAGTAGAAGTGGGGTTTTCATATATGTCATTTTTTTCAGCAAGACTTCCTTCTTCCGGTAAGAAGAATTTATCTACAAAGAAATACTCTTAGAATTATACGTATCCCTGCTATAAAGAAATATATTTTAGATCAGTCTTAAAGGGACCTTTCGTTATGATTTAATTATTTTTACATTTTTCTGCACTCGAAGCACATTTTTTATCAATTCATCATATATTCTTAACTTATTTCTATCCTAAAATCTATTAAATTAAAATTATTTCTATCGCAATACAAAATAAAATAAAGGATATATATAAGTTAATCAATATGCTTATAAAAATAATTATCAACTATATTGAACAAGTGAACATTTTGCAATTAATTTAATTTACATTGCAACACAGAAACTTCTATGTTTCGAAATTTAAAGGTTTTATCTTGTCATCAATCAATGTTCAATAATTTTGGTGAAAATAATTTACATAAACACATTTAATTATATTATGCTTTACGATCTGTGTTTTATTAAGCACTTTATTAAGAAAGAAATTACCGGAGAACTCTGAATTCTATTACTTCTCTTCATATATATATATATATATATATATATATATATATGAAGAAGAAAAGAAGAAAAATAACTGAGAGGAAAGAGCTCATGGAAACAGCTAAGAAAGAGAAATTTTGAATTTGGGCAGGAATAAATTATAGACATATATATATATATCGGTTACATCGAATCGGGACTTAACAAAAAGGAAAAGTGAGAAAATGCAGACAGGGATAATATTCCATCATCGATTGAACATCGCATTAACATACACTTCTCTAGCTAAAAAGTATTCGAAAAAAATAAAACAATTTATGATAAAATTCTTAATAAAATTCGTTATCGATCTTCTGAGATCAGTTTTTTGGAAATATATAGTTGCTCTAGAAACAAAAATAGAAACAGAAATATCAAATGTTATAATCTTACATTTAATAAGTTAGTTAATTTTAAACTAGGACATAAATTTCATAAATTAATGGATAAACTTTTTCCCAAAACTAACTCTTTCAGCAAAATGTTCAATAGAAATACGCTGAAACTCACATATATTTGCTCTAACAATTTAGAAAAAATAATTAAATTACATAACAATAAAATATTGAAACTATAGAACAATAACAATAGTAAGTCTACTACTCATTTTAATTTGCTGCATAGTAAAAATTTTGTAATTGTAGAAATCTCCAACAAATGCCCCTTATCTAATAAGTGTTTAACTAAATCCCTGGCCTGCTTGTGCTGTATCTCGTATGTAGAAAATTCTAGTATTACTAAAGTTTATATTTATAATACAATGAACTTTTTAAAAGCGATTTTACAATCATCTCTTATTTTTTCCTAATAAGTATAAACAAAATATGACATCACTTTCTAAATATTTTTGAAAGTTAAAAGAAGAAAACACAGCACTTAAATGGAAAATTCTCAAACAAGGTAGAATGTCTAGATCGATAAATGAACCATGTTTGCTTTATCTGCAAGAAAAAAAGAAATTATGAATTACATCGTCACTACACCCCTCCAGTACTCCTTGTGCATTTGGAACCCTGGCGCAGTTTCTAGCAAAATTCATAATCTTGTCAAATAGCTGAATACTTTATGCTTTCGCCAGGGCTACCAAGCGGTCACCCATCTACGTACTGACCAGGCTCAAGTTGCTTAACTTTGGTGATCGAACGAGAACCAGTGTATTCAACGTGATATGCCGTAAATCTTGTCAAATAGCTGAATACTTTATGCTTTCGCCAGGGCTACCAAGCGGTCACCCATCTAAGTACTGACCAGGCTCAAGTTGCTTAACTTCGGTGATCGAACGAGAACCAGTGTATTCAAAGTTATATGCCGTAAATCTTGTCAAATAGCTGAATACTTTATGCTTTCGCCAGGGCTACCAAGCAGTCACCCATCTAAGTACTGACCAAGCTCAAGTTGCTTAACTTCGGTGATCGAACGAGAACCGGTGTATTCAACGTGATATGCCGTAAATCTTTTTTTGTATAAAGAGTGACATATAACTGAATCAGCCGCATGAAACTACAGTATATTGTAAACATATAAAAGAATCAAACTTATAATCCTGCTAGAATTATAAAATCAAAAGTACGAAATTCCAGCAATTAGAAATTTATTACAGTAATAATCTTACTATCTGGATCATTTATTTAATAGTATAATTTATAATAAATTTTCAATGCTATATTTTTATAATGAGCACTTTTTTAAATTATGGTTTTGAACGTTGCAATTATCCTCTTCGTTCTTTAGTCATTTGTATATATATATATATACATTTGTTTTTAATCATATCACCCCAAGCAAGGCGATAACGCCACTGATGCGCAGGGGGCTACGTAAGTGTAAAAAGATTGGAAAAGAGAAAGCCGGAAACCACATCCTAAACAGGGAACAAGGGATGAGCCTCTTCACCTGTTCAATAGAGAAGGGTGGAGTGTGAACCGGGCGATAGTTTAGTCTATCTACTTCAATTGAAAAAAAACAAAAATAAAAAAGAGTTAAAAGATTGGAAAAGAGAAAACCGGAAACCGCATCCTAAACAGGAAACAAGGAATGAGCCTCTTCACCTGTTCAATAGAAGTGGGTGGAGCGTGAACCTGGCGATAGTTTAGTCTATCTACTCCAATTGAAAAAAAATAAAAAATAAAAAATAAAACATAAAAAAGAGGGAAAAGATTGGAAAAGAGAAAACCGGAAACCGCATCATAAACAGGAAACAAGGGATGAGCCTCTTCACCTGTTCAATAGACGTGGGTAGAGTGTGAACCGGGCGATAGTTTAGTCTATCTATCTATCTATCTATCTATCTATCTATCTATCTATCTATCTATCTATCTATATATATATATATAAAAGGCAATCGGTGAGTGTGTGTGTGACTGTTCCCTATGCCCGCCTACATTTTTTAAGCTACGCAATTTTCCCTTTCGCACTTTTTGGTAACTGCGGCCGATTTTTTGCATTTGATCCGTAAAACATCTAAGATCTAAGATGGTTGCTGAATTACGTCACAGAAATCAAATCACATGTGTCAAACGCGAGTAAAATATTTTTTATTAAAATAAAATTAGTGTTTATATTTAATTTTCATTCCGACGTTATAAAAATTCATTTGGTCAACAAAAAAATGTGAATAATTTTCCGCGTAATTTTGAAACAAAAGAAATATTTTTTTAAAAAGTGTTTAGGGAAACAAAAACAAAATATGTAAAAACAAAAATTGCCAACGGTTAATTTATTTTTTTAAGTTTATTTTTTTCAGATTTAATATTTCATATTTTAGAAATTAAATTTTAAAAAAATAAAGCATTAATGTAACTTTTTGCTCTGAAATTAAATGTCTACATTTTTAAATATTCTTCGAAAATTGCTGAACTGAGAGCGTAATAGTTTTTATATTTCTAATTTCAGTAAAACAAAATAAATAATTTTTATTTTTATGTTAATTTCATTTAGTCAAGAAAAAATGCAAATATTTACCCCCGTAATTTAGAAAAAAAAACGCAATGTTGTTTACAGTGTCACACAAAACATCTAATCACCTTTACACAAAACAAAAAAAAAAGATTTTTTAATGGAATTTTTTAACAATTTTGAAACAATAATTTTTTATACAATTATTTTTTTATATAACCGAGTCCTACCACTAAAATATTTATTAGTAAGGAAAAAATCACCGCAGCACATGTCTGTGAAATGAATTAATAATTTTCCAAAAAAATTAAATTTCAGTATTTAATGACCCATAAGCTGCTGATATACCGCTAAACAAATAATTTTACCATTCAGAGAGATAGAAAGAAAAAAAAGTGACGGACAAAGAAAGAGAAAGAGAGCAAAAACAAGAAAGAGAAAGCGTGGGAAATAAAATTTAAAAATCTCTTAAAGAGTGATTGCATAACTATTTTAAATTTTGACAGAAAAAAAATATTCATTGCGCATCAAATAAATTTAAATTTATAATTAACAAATATAAAAATCATAAAATATGCAAAATATTTCAGCTTAATTAGCAGTAGAAAAATTAAAGATATTTAATTTCAAACAAATTTTGGATATTTATTTTTATTTTTATAAATTTTGGATATTTATTTTTATTTTTATAAATTTTGGATATTTATTTTTATTTTTATAAATTTTGGATATTTATTTTTATTTTTATAAATTTTGGATAGTTATTTTTATTTTTATAAACTTTGGATATTTATTTTTATAAATTTTGGATATTTATTTTTATTTTTATAAATTTTGGATATTTATTTTTATTTTTCGTTATATTGTGCCTGCGGATTCCTTCTTACTTATTAACCCTGTAAATACTTATATTTTTTTATGATAGTATAAACATGGAATTAATTAAATCGAAAAGGCAAGACAGAGATTCCATTTTGAACTTTTTTTTATTATACTTTCTGACAAATCGACCATAGGTTTTTAGTTTTTAGTTTTAGAAATTACCAACGAATCAACGACCAAAAAATCCAACTTAAGGAATTCAGCCTTTTAATAGAATTTAATAGAAGATAATAAGGTAAATCATTCAACCATTTAACAAAACGCCAAATCCGACAACAGCCATACTATTTTGTTGTCTTTGTGTTGTTCTGTTCCGTATCAAATCACTAATCTACCTTGTAATTCGATCCAGTCGTCCGGGACCGTATGCGTAATTGAAATGGGTTCGATTCAATACGGTGTAATTGAGTCGAAATTACTTAGATTATTCCGAAGTCAGATTCCTAACTTCCATTACAGAAGTGTAAATTAATTAGCGCTGAGCGAAGAGAATGTCGACGTCTTTTTAAAAGTGAGAGACGCCATATTGCTGCTGTGTTTCAATGACTGACTGCATAAGCACAACCAGTATGAACAGGGGAAATTTTATAATAGGTTTAGATTCAGAAATTCCATTTAAATTGGTTCCTTCTAAAAAAGAGCACCGACCATGATAGGCGTCTCTGCATGTTATATCTTTTTAAAAGAAAGGTTATCTTTTTACGAGTAATATCGAGGTTTCATTTCAATCTTCACTTTCAAACCCACAGAAAATTTCGACATTAAATAATCCGACAAATGTTTACATATAATTAATACAATCAAGCAAAATGTCCGTTAAGCTAATTTACTGTAAACGGGCTTTAAACTGTAAAGCAATATTGATTGTTCTGATTTATTTATTTTTACTATTCATCAACGATTTGCATGTTATTTAAAGTCAGAATAGGTTATCTCTGTTCTTTTATAATTCGGGAACTATTCCGCCAAACGGGCGTTTTGATAGACCAATTTATCTTAATTCCCATCCCAGATTCGATTGGTTTTTTTTTCTCTCTCTACGGGTTATTGACCCTTTGCTAGTTATTTTAAGCCAGAAACTATTCACTGATTGTATGAATTTAAAAAAGAAAATAAAAATTATTAAGTGAATTGTTTGTTTGTTTTTTAGGCTTAACGACCTATCAATCCTTATGGGATCATTTTAAGGTCATAACCAGTGATTTTGGGTAAGGTTATTTTATTTTTACAACGTTTTCCTTTTTACGATTCATTGGGATTTGTTTTTAAGAGCAGGGTCCCCAAGTCCTACCCTTGTTATTTAACCCATAACTGGAGGGAATGGACGGATTAATACCTTTCCCAAGGGTACCAGTGCTTAAGTGAATGCAGGGTATTCAACTGGAATTCGAACTCAGCTCACCGATTTCTCCTTCCGAGCCGATATCCACTGCACCACAACGCACATCCGTCACTACTCGCTTACAGCACCTGGTATTCCCAAGCGGTCACCCATCTAAGTACTGACCAGGCTCAACGTTGCTTAACTTCGGTGATCGAGCGAGAACCGGTGTATTCAAAGTGATAGGCCGTAAGCCCTAATTAAGTGAAAGGGAGAAGAAGTGAATTAATGTCTTTCTGAACAACATTTGCACGTGACTGAATATAACGAAGGCAACTCGGCTCTCTAATTAAAAATCCAAGTCGTTATTTATTACATCATTTCTGTATCCTAGCTTACAGCATCTCGTATTCCGATGATGTCGCTCATCTAGGTACTGAGCAGATTCGATGTTGCTTAACTCCAGTGATCGTACGGGAACCACTGTCTCAATGTGATAGTCCGTAAGAATATAAAGAGAATTTCGAATGGATTTCAATAATTGACGTTGTTATGATAGGAGACACGCTTTTTGGCTTGTTTTAATTTCAGTGGTTTTCTATTAGTATTTTCCAATAAAGAACAGTAAAATCTAAATGAAACCATCCGATTTTACTGAAAGGGTTTGTAAAATCCTTGCCCTTTCAATCCCAACTGATAAACGATATTTCTTTCTTTGGATGCATAAACTAGCATTTTGAGTTGTTCAAAATGGCAAATTTCTTTATCCGAGAATGTTTTCCTTTCCTAATCTTATAAACAATTCATTTTTTTCACCTGAGATATTTCTTTTTAAAAATGGTTCGTTTAATTTACGCTTCAGATAGAAAAGTGGTACATTTTTTTTCGTTAAATCTTGAGGCACCCTAACTTTCTGTGTTTTGGAATAATACCTTACAACAATTATATAACTTAAGGGGTGTATTTCCCAATACCGTGTGACGTATGACATATGGGATGGGAATTTTGTTCAGATTATTATCAAAGCCTGCTGGCCTACCGAAATCATCTTCTTCTTCGTGATTAAAATGTCCCCTTACGACCATTATTTAAAATAATAATAAATTAGTGGTAAAAGCATTACTAATTAACTCATATTTGAAGTAAAAAAGAGGTGGTTTAATGCTTTTTTAAGTGTATTTGCACACAAGTTAATATAACGACACCAACGTGAATTGAAACACTGCTATTCGATTTGAAATACTAAGCCACTACCCGCAAATCTATACTTACAGCACTTGGTATTCCTAAGTGGTCACCCATCTAGGTACTGACCAAGATCAATTTCGATTAACTTAGGCAATGGTACGGAAACCGGTGTCTCAGTCTAATATCACCCTAAGTATATTAACAACATTTGAATGGATCTAAATAAGAGAGGTCTGATATTGTTCTTATAGAAGACGTACTCTTCGGTTTGTCCTGATATCAGATGTTTCCTTTGTTTTTGTTTTTTTTTTCATTTGGGGACAGTACTACCAGCCTCAATGCAACCACCCAATTCCTCTGAAGGAACTCATAAAATCCAGGCCCTTCCAATTCCAACTGATTTATGTTCATGCTTTTCAGCAGATAACCAAAGAAAGGAATATGGTGCATTATTTTTCCTGTAAAATCCTTAGGCACCCAAAATTCCTGGTGATTCATGTGTTTATTTTTAGGGAATATCTTACAACTTTCATGCGATCCGATGATTGTATCTCTGTAATGCCGCATGCCGTATCTCATTTGGTATTTCGGACAGATTGTTATTCAAAGATTGCGGGCCTGTCAAAATGATCTCCTTGTTCTAGATTAAAATTTTTACTTACTAAAATCCTTCTCGACTATGACACCATCTCCATAATGGCACATAGTTTTGCTGCTTATTTATCGTTCGTTTCTTTGTCAAATAGCGCAACAGCATGTAATTTACCTCCATTTTTACTTTTAAATTGAACACAATCGTTAGGAAAGACGCGGTAGAATGTCACCTCTCAGAATATGTATATACACCTTTGCGCAAATTAATTGAAATAACTTAAAGTTTCCATTTTTTTTACCATACTGTTAATTTTAAACCCACTAGTGTTACAGGGTGTAATTGCTTTCTAATTTTTCCTCGGATTAGGTCATTTGCAGTGATGTGAAGTAATATGTATCTGTTGTCAGGGTGTATGATGAAATTGGTTTGGCCTTGAAGAATATTGCCTCATCCGTGATTGCATTAGATTTGTATCACGCCCAGACACTCTTGTCTCGAATGTAGATAGGTTGTCCTACGATGGAGGCTACTCCATGGAAGAGTACGAAAATTTCAACGCTGTACGAATCCACTGACAAGCATTACAGAGAAATGGTGAATATTGTTTGCGTCAGCCTTACAACTGTCAGTCCTCTCATTAAGGCAATGAAACAAACTGGATCTATCCGCACAAGACGTAAATAATAATTTAATCGGAAGAGAAAAACAACGCCAAGAGACGAAGTATACGTGATCAGGAAAAGTGTGAAAAATGAAAGGAACACCTTATTCGCTTTGTTTCAATAAATTTGCACAAGGGTGTACATTTGTGAACATAATTATTTAACCCATTTTCCATATACCAATAAATGTGTAATACCTCCAGTTTATTTCATACACAATAAATGTGCAATACCTCCAGTTTTGTACACAATAAATGTGTCCTTGACAAAATCCAACAAAGAATCTGTAATGTGATCGATCCTGACTTCTCAGCTCAGATACAGTCACTTTCTCACCGGCGCAATGTGGCTTCATACCTACAGTTTTCATGGAAACTTCATATGCCTTTTTCAAAAATTATGAAAATGTATTTCGGAGAATTTCCAGTGATGCCAGCAATACCTTTTATATTAATATCAAACAATAATGAAAAAATCACCAAAAAACATAAGATAATATTATTGCTCCCCAACTTGACTCAGTAATCAATAGTGGAACATTTATTCTTCATTGTTGCTTTTAGCCGTTACTAGAATTACACTCGGCGTTGCTCGGGTGTAATGAAAGCTTTAAAACTAATCCATGGTCCTGGAGCTCAGACTCTTTGGACGTTGGCACAAAAAACTAAAAAGCAATAGTTGTTTCCAGTTAAAGCGAAACCGTAGACTGAAAGAAAAATGAATGGTTGTAAGTCAAATTTTGATTTCCTGGTATCGATTTAAATATATATATATTATCTATTTTCTGCAATATTGTAAGAACTGCAACCTTGAAACTTCTGAATGTCGATTCTTATGTCTTTGTCTGTGAGTGTATCAAATTTCATTAAAATCGGACCACTCCTTTTATAACCCGATTTTTTCGATTATCGTTTTTCGATATTTATCGTTGGTACCTCGACACAAAATCTAGCGAAGATCACTCGCAGACGCTTATAGTACAATTGTGTAGATATTCAAGAAAATCGGTTCAGCCGTTTTGGAGTCTATAGGTAACGGATACACACGTACACAGACACACACACACACAGACAAAGTTCCATTTATAAATAAGTTTAGATAGTTATTTTTATAAAATCACTAAACACACTGACAGATGTTCTGCTCCCTTCTTGCATGGTCATAGCTTCCAGTTCCTCTAAATTTTAAGAACTTCATTTCTCAAATTTTCTTTTCAAATATACGCAGAAATTTTTAATTGGTTTTATAATAGGACTTTGTGCAGGGTACGCCAATACCTTAATTTTGTCGTCATCTATCTATTTTCTAACAGTCTGTGCCACAAAGACAGCTTCTTTATACTTTATTTCTTATTGTTTTTCGAGCAGCCAAATACTCCTTTTTGCCCATAATACACTCACTAGTTCTCTTGGGACAGAAATAGCATAACAACCTCAGATCAGAATGTTCCAAATACCATGCTTAATTGTAGGGAAGATATGTTCTCGTTTGTAAGCTTCATTCACTTTCCTCCATTCATAACGGGAGTTCATTTGACCAAATGATTCTAGTTTTGTTTTATCTTGTAATAAAACATAGTTCCAATATTTATTTCCATGTTCTAGATTAACTTATGCTAATCTGTATTTTAGGTGTTTAGCCTCAAGGAAGTGAGTTTTCCGTGGACAGTAAGCTCGAAGTGATGCTCGATAAAAACATCTCGGGACTGTTCGCCGATATTTTCAACCATGGCGTATCTGTATAAGTGACGCTGTTCTTTGTCGTTAAGTGAGGTTTCTTCAAAACATCTGTAACAATTCTTCTTTCGATTCTTCATAAATTGACCATTTTCTGCTAGTCCTTAATTTGCTCTCAACACAATGAGTCTCGTTGTGCTTCTTGAAAATGCCAATAATTCTGAATGTTTTTTTTATATAATCATATCGCCCCAAGCAAGGCATTTTACTGCCACTGATTTGCAAGGGGTTACGTTGGAAGAAAGTTATGAGAAAGAGTGACAGGTTATACGGGGTGTCAGGAAATAGGTAAGAGAAGAATGAGAATACGGATGAGAGTGGGGTGGACTGAAAAAGGAGCATGAGAGATAGAATGCAGTTTAGTGAGATTGGAGATGACTATTGATCTTACATTTAAATTCTTGGAGATTGTAGCTGTCGGAGAAGCAAGTAAACGGAAGGGAATTCCACAGGCGGGAAGTGCGAGAAAAGAAGCTGATGGAGTAGAATTTGCGTTTACATTTTATTGGTTTCACACTAAAAGGGTGGGACCTAGTTGCTAATCTTGTGGCTCGAGGAAATTCATATATAGGGGGCACCAGTGAGATAAGTTTATCGGAGCAGAAGCCGTGAAAGTATTTGTATAAGAGACACAGGGAAGCCACATTGCGCCGGTGAGGAAGTGACTGTATCTGAGCTGCCAAGTCAGGATCGATCACATTACAGATTCTCTGTTGGATTTTTTCAAGGACATCTATCGGATAGCAGGAGCACCCGACTAGATATGTCATTAGTATTCAATGCACGGGCGAATAGTAGATTTATATATGTGCAGGATTGTTTCAGACGAGAAAAACTTCCTGACTGTACACAGAGAACCGAATTTCTTAGAAACGGATTTAGCTAAGGTATCTAGAGAATATTTAAATGTTGGAAAGTACTTTATATCTACCAGCTTGATTGTGCGCATCAAATATCTTTATTCAGAGTTTCCAGTCAAGTTCAGCCTTCTTCACCAGGATTGCAGAATGAATGAGTTATTGTGGTACATGGAACTCACATATAGTATTCATTTAGACTTGTCTTCACTTATAATGTTACTAGCAGTATAACCTGGCGTTACTCAGGTGTAATGAAAGCTTTAAAACTAATCCATTGTCCTGGAGCTCAGACTCAGCCTTAGGAATATTTGTGTGAAGTTTGTTGAGAATCGGATAAAAATTGTGGATTTGTATGAAGGACATACTGACAGATAAACAAAGACACACACAAACATCTTGCCTTTTATATATATATATATATATATATATATATATATATATATCTTATCGTTTTTCTGCACTATTGTAAGAACAACAACCTTGAAACTTCTGTATATCGTTTCTTATGTTTTTGTCTATGAGTGTATCAAATTTGATTAAAATCGTACCACTCCTTCTATAACCCGATTTATTCGATTATCGGTTTTCGATATTTATCGGGGATAACTCGACACAAAACCTAGATAAGAACACTCGCAGACGCTTATAATACAACCGTGTAAATTTTCAAGAAAATCGGTTCAGCCGTTTCGGAGTGTATAGGTAACGGACACACACACAGAGACAAAGTTCCATTTATAAATAAGTTTAGATAGATTAGATAGAGTCAGGTGAATACTACTTTATTTTCAAAGAATGTTTTACTAAATGTCAAATGTAAAAAAAAAGCATTAAAAATGCTATTGAGCAATATTGTTTTATCTTTTCTATAGGGCGGGGGCAATAATTTGAGACTGCACCAATTATTCAAAATTAAATACGGAATCAACTATGGTGAATTTAGTAAGTGCATGTAAATATTCTCATTTCCTTAGAAAACATGAAAATATTCAGTTGGGGTAAATAATGTTATATAGAAATAATACAATATTGCAAAAGTATATTGAACTATTCTCAGGAGAAATGATAGTGGATATCACTAGATATTTATAAACTATTTCCGTTTATGAATAAGGAATTATGCGCTCTTTTACCTCTACATTGTTTTTCAGCTATCTTCAATTTTTTTCTTATTATATTGTCATGCAAGAAGTAGAATAAGAATCTGATATTCCAAGTGTATAGCAATGAAAATCAATAACAGATTAAGTGAGTCTTTGCAACGGTTTCGAAAAAATTATACCAAGGCTGAATATTTGATTACTATTTCTCTCTTGTGTAACAGTCGACTCGCGTAAACATTAAGAAAACACAAAATTCATACAAGAAAAGAACTGGCTTTTCTGAAATTTATTCATTGATTCTTTGTCCATGTTAGTATTGATTTAAGTTGTAAAGGCGTATGCTACATCAAAATGGCATTGGAAAATCTGGAAGAAAAAACAGGATCCTTGAAATTTTATTAAGTATTAATTGTTAAAAATTTCCTAATAAATCAGATGCGATGAATTTTTAATAATTTTTCACTGTGTGAGTGAATTGAATATTCAATAAAAAACAGTATTCAGCTAATTTGAATTGTCGTATTAATATTTTAAACAGACATTAAATCAATCAGCATCATGTAAAAATCACAAAATTGAAACGTGAAAGTTCGATATAAATATGATTTCTCAACAGTAATATTTATTGCATAATTTAGATATTGAGGTGTTGACTTTGGATAATTCTTATAAATCCTTAGCCAACATTAGTTAAAAGACAACAGCGAAAAGATGGAGAAGTATTTTGGGCGACTGAAATGTAGTTCTATTGAAAGATACTGAAAATACAAAGTCCCGAATAGGTCAGCAACGAAAAAGTCTTACAATGAACATAAAGATAAAAGTTATGCTTAGCATCAGGAAGAGACAGGTGATATTTTTAAAGCAAATAAAAAAATAGGGATTGGAAAATTTAATCCTCACAAGGCAGATTAAAAGCAAGAGAGAAAGAAAAAAACACGCATAAACTACATGGCGAATTTTAGTGAATAGATGGCAGAGCAGATTTTGGGTGACAAAAAAAAATTCTTCTTCTTCTATGTGCCCTGTTCTTTCAGAACGTAGGCGATCATGGCTTTCCACGTCTCTCCATCCCTGGTGACTCTTAGTACCCTTTCTTCTGTTACACCTGTCTCTTTTTCCCTCTAGCTGGCCTGTTAGTATCAGGTTCTTCAAGCCCTCTTTCCTCATTGCATGTCTCAAAAACTTCAGTTGTCTTTTCCTGATGCTCAGTACTAATTTCCTTTTTGTTTCCATCCTTTCCAAAACCTCATCATTGCTCACATGCTCGAGCCATGATATTCGCAACATCCTTCTGTAGAACAACATTTTAGTTGCTTCAAGTTTTTTCTTCATCTTCGATGATATTGTCCAGCATTCACTGCCATATTGAAGAACTGACAACACATAGCAATCTAGTACTCTCTTCTCTGTCTCTAGCGAAATTATTAGCCTAAAAAAACAGGAAGTTATGAAGAACCATGGCCGCATAACTCTTGAATTGACAGGGAAATAAGAAGAAGAATTTAAATTATATTTGCCTTCAAATTAGATGATGGTTCAATATGCATTTAGGAATATACTGTAAGATATTATTTAGTAGGGCAAGTCGTTTGTTTGTTGTGAACCTGTACCTTTTTGCCTATTCTTCTTTTGAGGCCTGCGAGGTCTGATCACAATCAATCTAGTCCTCTCTTCTCGATCTTACCGCCATGAGTGGCCCCACAGTAATTGAAACGCTAGACGTTTTTTCTCTTGGGATCACTGAAACACGCTACTCCTCTACCATGAGTTGGAACGAGCATATATATTTTAGACTTGTATGTCGGATTAAATAGTTCGTTATCAAATGTACCAACTAGACTTATTGTATAAATATAAGTACGTCCACCGCAAGGAAACTTTCGAAAATTCAAGATTTTACTTTTTCCGCTTATTCTTGTCGTCAACACCCGCGCACATCGATATCGTCATCTTCTCTCCCTACTCAATTCTTCCCTCCTTGTGGCGGTGATGGAGATGGATGTAAATTAAAGAGGTCGTTCGCGTGGATTTGATTTTAGTGCACAATTATGCGTCACGAAAAAGCCCTTACACTTGGCCAGAAGGGGCTTCCTTGCAGCACAAATAGAATTACGACAGGCGAGACCTGGAAATTCACGGTTGCATTGAGCTGTCGAATGCTTGATTTCTCAAGGTCTGTTTTGGTTACACGAACACGTGAAATCGTATATATTTTTGCCTAAATTAGCCGTTGGGTTCTTTGGGAGTTGGTCGCATTCAGTCTGGTCAATTCCTCCTCGACCTTGCCACTCATTATAATATAAAAAACGAAGAAAAATATAAGGAAAAATCGATAATTAAACTAAAAACTTTTTTTGGCGGTTGTACGAAATTTCAGGTCACTGAAAGTTCGAATTAAACCTTTTATTTTGCTCCCGGGATAGATGACTTTTTAAAAATACGATATCGTTTTCTTTCAGAAATGACAAAAACATCAGCGTTTAAATTTTCATCACTACACTGAGTTTTCCAAGAATGCTCAGAAATTAACAGATAACAGAAAATTGTAATTGTGAAAACTACAAAAAAAAAAAAAAAAGATCACCTACGACCTTAAGGGAAATTCTCTTTATTCATGTGATGTGTCTCTTCAGGACGTAGACGATCATCGACGACTTCCGCTTGGATCTGTTTCTTGTCGCTCTCAATATTTTTCCTCTTGGTATCACTCCTAAACACCGCTCCACTATCAATTTGCTCAAGCCTATCAAATGTCTCATGCTGCATTCCTCTGGCTCTCTTTCTATCCTGTAAATTCTTCAGGCCCTCCTTCCTCATTATTTGTCTCAGGAACTTTATCTCCTCTGTTTTTTCTTATGTTAATTATGAGGTTTTCTTTTCGTTTCCATCCCCATCCTTGTTCACGTGGTCAGTCCATGGTATCCCCAGCATCGTTCTGTAAAACCGCATTTCTGCTGCCTCAAGTCTCTTCTTCAGCCTCGATGAGATCTTCTAGCATTCACTGCCATACAGAAGAACAGATATCAAATGGCAATTCAGCACTGAGATTTCAGTATTCTGGTTAGCTTTTGAAAAGCGTCCTTGGCCATACAAATGCATCTTTGGATCTCAACATCATACTTTCGATCCTCTGTCAGAATGCTTCCAAGATATTTAACATTTTTTAGCACATTATAAAAATGAGTATATTTCACGTAGAGTTTATTTTGATGGAATATCTACGAGTATCTCAAGACGATCGAGGCTGGAATTCGAGTTCGTCTCTTTCACTTTTAGAAAGCTTTTAACACCTCATCGTCAGGCTCAGCAAATAAAACCATACCCCCTTGAAAATGGCTAAAAAAACTGACTGAATGCGTTAGGGACAATAGGTTACAGATTTTTTTGCCTCGGCTTTTTGTTTTCCGGAGTTCGGTTCTTTGACTAAAGACGTAATCGTTTATCAAACATTATTACAATATTTTCAGACTGTGTGTCATTTTGTTTCATTGATATTCCACATTTCTGTCATGACAGTATTTCTATTAATTACCGTGCATAGTCAGTGCTACTCTGCAGTGATCTCAAATATTTTTTATAGGTTACCTTTGTCTCAAAAACTAGACACCGGGTCATCAGCTAAACCTCGCTGAACTATTTTTTCCACTTCAACGATTTTCTTTCTGATTGTCTAACGCGTGATTTCACTAGACAATCATAGTTTGTAAAAGATTCATAAAAATATTTTTGGAACAAATACGTCTTTTTGAAAAAAATCCAATTTTTCAGTTTTGCAACCATTTCCAATATTTCAAATCACATATTCAGTAGATATTGTTCTGTCTACGTGTGAGAGAATACATCCACATAATTAAATAAATTTGATTTTTTATAATCTACATTCATAAATATGGGTGTTAATAAGCATATATATATATATATATGTGTGTGTGTGTGTGTGTGTGTGTGTGTGTGTGTGTGTGTGTGTGTGCGCGCAGATACGTATCAAAATATATAAATATTTATCAAGTGTTAATAGACCAATACTCAATGCCGTATAACAAAGCAAAAGTATACATTAATAAATATACACATTTTTCAAACAGATCATTTCAAATTGTCGGTTGTTTATAAGCAAGTTTCGTTAATCTTCGTTAACTTCCGTAACATGTTTATATTTTCCTAAGTTTTAAGCTCGACACGAAGTTTTATGCATTATACTATGCTGATAACCTAATGTATGAAACTCTGAGTCCTGTTTAACACATAGGTTAACACACACACACACATACACATGCATATATATATATATATATATATATATATATATATATATATATATATATATATATATACACGTGTGTGTGTCTCTTTATTTCAAAAGATTACGTATTTTAATTATTTACATTGTTCGGAATGCCGGCTTCATCTTTATTGTAATATTCAGTAATGTTACGGCCGTTTGTATGATCCGACATTCTTTCCGGGATCGAACCCCTTATTTCGTTCACTGTTCTAGTCCCAAGTGTCATGCTACTTTCCTTTTTTCTGAGTTATCTTCATTTATCCCAACTCTCTAAAATTTTTATTCAACACTGCTCTAGCCAGGTATTGAACTCCCAACTCTTTTAAATAATTCACCAAATCAAACCAATCTTTTATCCACTGGGTCATGTGTCCTGCATGAAATGGGATGCCTCATGGAACTAGAGTCATCTGTCCCGGGAGCAAAATAAAGGGTTTAGTTCGAAATTTCAGTGACCTTCAAAAGGTCGGAGCGTACAACCGCCAAAATGTCGTGAAAATGACAATAAAGATGACCACATCAGTCTGAACAGTGTAAATAATATGAATATGTTTTTGAGTTGAAAAATAAAAATAAAACTACTAAATCCATGTTATAGTGCCTCATCTACAGTGGAATGAACTCTTTCTCCTTCATATAACACTAACTTGCTTGACTTCCGGGGAGGCAGTCGTGAAACATTTGTGAAACCGTTGTGAAGCAGTTGAGACACAGTGTAACTTGACATTTTGGATGTACACTTCTATCTGCTGACCAATAATACTCTTATTTTGTATGTTCTGTTATTCTAATACACTGTGTTAAACTACCTTCAACAATCCATCACTTTAACCGCTGAATATGTGCATCACAAGCATCCATCACCTCACAAACTAATCACAATCCAAACAATATTAAAAAAAGACATTGAATTTACTCGCTCATTTTACTTTTCCCCATACTTTGAATTAGGAAATATTTCCCTCTTCATGCTTTTCTTTCAACCACCTGTTGAATGTTCTCAAATTCACAAACTTTGATAAACCAATGACATCATCGCCTCTTTACATATATATACGCGTGAAGCATGCAGTAGATGGCAGAGCGGTCTTTGGGTGAGAAAACGTTTCTAAGAGCCAACAGGGTTAGGGAGACGTGGAAGGCCATGATCGCTTACGTTTTGAAGGGACTCGGCACAGAGTAGAAGAAGAAGAAGAATTATTCTAGTGTCACATACCGCGATAACTCATTCGTTCTGCAAATTTGGCAAAGATGACTAAACATGTATATCCGAATGAAAATAGCTGATGAGTGCAAAGAAGTATACAATATACAATACTTTCCAAGCGTTTAAATGCTCCTACATTGACAATTCGTAGCATTATCAAAAAGTAGAATGAGACTCATTGTTTTGCGAATAAATTAAGGACTGGCAGTAAGCAGTTCATTTCTGGGTGAATAGAAAAATACTATTATAGATAGCTCGAAGAAGTCACATTTAACGGCAAAGAACATTGTCAGTCAGGGTTGAATGTATCGACGAAGACATTCAATAAATATTTTCATCGAGCAGGACTTCTATCTTGCCACCCAAAGAAAACTATTTTGCTTAAGGCTAATTTTTAAAAATGGATATAATCTTATGTAAACCCATTCTATAAGATGGGAATAAATAATGGAACTCTGTTTTATGGTCAGATTGAACCAAACTATTACCATTTGGTCACATGAACTGCCGTTATGTATGGAGAAAAGTGAATGAAGCTCGCAAACAAAAAATACCTTTTCTACAATTATGAATGGTGATGGGCATAAGACAAGGATGTGTCTTTTCACCGGATCTATTCAACTTCTACAGCGAGACTATTCTGAGAGTCCTAGAAGTTATGCCAAGGATGCGTCATTGGAGGCCACATTTGAAACAATATAAGGTACGCAGATGATACAGTGCTGATAGCAGACACAGAAAGAAAACTATAAGACATCCTTACAGAAGCTAGCTAAAGAGAGTGACAAGAAAGAACTACAAATAAGCTGCAAGAAAAGCGAATGCATGGTCATCAGCAAAAAGGGCAGCTCAAAATGCCAAATACAAGTGGGGGATATAAAATCAAGCAGTAACAATAACTGAAATAACTGGGAAGTGTTCTAACAGAAGACGGAAAGTGCGACACAGAGATCCGAAGGTGAATTAGCATGGCGAAGGAAGAATTTCAGAAGTTGAGAAAAATTTAAAGAAACAGGACACTTTCGCTAGGAACAAAGTACTAGATTGATATGTGATGGCGGTTCTTCAATATGGCAGTGAATGTTTGACAATATCTTCGAAGATGAAGGAAAAACATGAAACAACTGAAATGTTGTTCTACAGAAGGATGCTGCGCATATCATGGCTCGAGCATGTGATCAATGGTGTGGTTTTGGAAATGATGGAAACGAAAAGGAGAAATTAGTACTGAGCATCAGGAAGAGACACTGAAGTTCCTGGGACATGCAATGAGGAAAGAGGGCTTGGAGAACCTGATACTAACAGGCCATATAGAGGGAAAACGAGACAGGGGAAAGCAGCGGATAACATATTTGAAGGACATAATCAGGCGGATGATGGAACGAGGGTTGCATGGTGTATTAGAAGAAGGCGCGCTAAGAGTCACCAGGGATAGAGAGACGTGGAAAGTCATGATCGCCTATGTTCTGAATAGACAGGGCACGTAGAAGAATAAATTTTTTTGCCACCCAAAACCTTCTCCGCTATCTATTCACTAAAATTCGTCATGTAGTTTATGCGTGTTTTTTTTTTTTTTTTCTGCTTCTCTTGCTTTAAATAAGTCTGATGAATATTCGAGACGTGGAAAAAAAAGCAAAAGAAACGGGAGCATGCTGCTCTAGGCATGCTTTGCTGCCCCAGGAGAGCTATTGAGCGTACAGGATATAATAGATAAAAAGCTGTATTTAGCGATTCTTAAAATAATATAAAACAATGTGCATGAAAGCTGCCTTTGGTGCGTCAGTGGACGTTCCAGTGTGCCATTGACCCGGAACACACCGCATAGATTGTTACCATGCACTTAGATGATAGCAAAATTAAGTATTGTCGTACCCCACACAAAGTTATGACCTGAAGATTCATGGGTATAACTGAAGAGAATGTAGCAGAAAAGAATTTTTAAAACTTTAGTGGAAGGAGAATCAAAGAAAAATAGAGCAAAATGCCGACCAGTGTGTATAGTGATCTTTTCTTAAATTATCAAAAACAATTAAAGGCAATAATTATGACTAAGTGCTACACAACTGATTATTGACACCAGAGTGTCAATAAATTTGTCTTATCTTAAATATTTGTGGGGGTGTATTATTGTTTAACATTACAAAACATTTGTTGTTGGTATCACTGCCCATTCTTTCAAATCCATTATTTCATCCTTTGTAAAAACAGGTACATGAAGTTTAAATGACATTTAAAAATGTATTGCATCTTTGTTTGTTTTTATGGAAATTCTGTCTGCTATTAAAAGTTTATATTAATAATGGTTAGTTTTTATTTTTATAACTCTATAGTTTCTGATGGCCCTTATCTATTTTCATTTTTTCTAAACATATTTTTCTCAAGAAAAAATTGTTTTTATTCTTTAAAAATATAGGTGATTAAATTTCCCTTAAATCAGAATTTATAATTTCTTAAATGAAAAACTATAGAATTTAGTAAAAATATATACTTTTTAAAATAAAGAAAGAATTTGTCTGTCCTGTATGAATCACAATAGCAATTTTCTGGATTAAGAAATGTTGGCTGGTTGGTTGTTTTGTTTTTAGGGCATATCAACCTCGGCGGGTCATTTATTGCCAATTAATTTTTTTTTATTTATTTATTGCTTGGTAATACCTTTTTCTTTCAACAATTTATTGAAAAAAGTATTTATAAGAAAAAGTATTACTAGACACAAAACGTATAATAATAAAATATTATTATACGTTTTGTGTCTAGTAATACTTTTTCTTTTCGAGTATCAAGATTCATTGGGATTTGTTTTTAAGGGCAGGGTCCCCAACTCCTACCCTGTTTTATTGAACGCATAACTGGAGGGAAGGGACGGATTAATACCGTTCCCAAGGGTACCAGTGCTTAAGTGATGCAGGGTATTCAACTGGAATTTGAACTCAGCAAACCGATTCCTATTTCCGAGCCAATATCCACTGCACCACAACGCACATCCGTCACTATATGCTTACAGCACCTGGTATTCCCAAGCGGTACTGACCAGGCTCGATGTTGCTTAACTTCGGTGATCGAACGAGAACCGGTGTATTCAACGTGATATGGCCGTAAGCCAACTTAAAAAATGTTATGCCTCTGGTCTGCCATAGTAAAAATCGCTAATATTTTTATCTTATATCATATCAAGTTCAACGATAATTCTGGAACAATATTGCTATCGATCTGGCATTCGCTCACTATATAGGGCGATGATGTTAATTCTGTAATTTAATTTTTGAAAACGATGTTGGGCAGGTAACGATCTTAATACTTCAAAAATTAAGCGCTTTTCACTGGACAGCTACGATGACAATATATCTCAAAATTTTAGGGGCCACGCTTAAACTTCAAAATCCACAACTCATTCGGGGCGAAGATTAAAATCTTCAACTCAAATCATAAACTTTGTCGGGGAATACTTAACCCGACATCTTCATAAAAATCAGTTTCATACAATTATTTTAAAAATCTTATTCTTTAGCTTCTTTGTCCTTCATCATCACCGTCAGCAACAACAAATACAATTTGCAAAAAGCGCATCTGTCGAAAACAACAGGACCTGACCCAAATGCAAATAAAATAAAATATAATTTCTTTTTCATACAAAGACATCTTCGGTGACATGCTATGGGTTAAAAGGTTGTGTGGTCAAAGTTATCAGAACCCCATCATCAGGGTGACCTGATTTTACTCGAACCGTTCACTTCAACGTTTGTGTTCAGATTCTTCAAAATCAAAATCAAAATTACTATTACAGATTTTCTGTCAGTTTGACGTCAGATCCGTGCCATTGGCAGCTATCTTCCGGTACAAACACAAATGCGGAACACAAACCATTGACCTCGCTAGACAAAAATATAATTAAAATGCGAAATGATTTTTTTTTTTTTGCACATCTAGCTGATCTTATCAACAAGATACCTTTCGCTCAAGTCTCAAAATATCTGTCATCAAGCGCAAATTTTCACATAATGAGGAAGGAAAGCTTGGAAAACCTGGTATTCACAGGATAGAGAAGGCAATTGGCGCAGAGAGAAACAGCGCATAACCCACCCATCAAGCTTGAAAATGGATAGCAGAACGGTGTTTAAAATCGGTAGCAAAGTGATAAAATTTACTAAAATATACAAAGGACGAGAAATCGTGGAGATCCATAATCACCAACTTCCTGACAGGCCATAGTACATAAAAAAAGAAGATGAATAAGGAGAAGAAAGAGAAGATATATTTTAAAATAAGTATACCCTTTAACAAAGATACATTTTACAGATGTTCCTTAACTATGTCGCTGTACACCTATGAGAGATATTGTAAAATATTCAGCAGCGTACTTTGATAAAAACGAAATTTATGGAAGCCACGTTCAGGAAAACATATAAGAATCACATGGTAAATGAATAAAGGCAGCGCACGTTGACTAGTCAAGTGTCTTATGTAGACATCGTGATTAAGTGTCTTTGAACACAGGATGCATATAGAAAGATACAAGGATGCACTGAGAAAACAGGACAGGTTCTTTATCTGACTGCGAGGATTACAAGAAAGAAAAAAAAAGAATTTTTGTTTACATATCTTTCTCTTTTTGTGCATGCATTGGAAATATGGATAAAAGAAAATGTGGAAACACTGGCAAGACTAACCAAAACGGGGTGCGTTGTATTTTCTAAATCTAGTTCAGTCAGTGAAGTGCCATACGTGAAACACGCTTTCGAGACATGACTGACTGTGCAGAAGATTATCCCCCAGTAGGTTGCCATTGCTTTCTACGGTAGATTGCTTGCCAGCCAAGGATATAGAACCCAATCTGTCCTGTTATTTAACCCATAACTGGAGTGTGGAAGCGGATTTATACCTTTCCCAAGGGTATTTGCACATAGGTGAATGCAATGAATTCAGCCGGAATTTGAACTCGACTCCCCAATTTCTCGTTCCGAGCCGATATCCACTGCACCACACACAAAGATATCTAGTTACTAAACCAGAATATCATTAGTCAAAGAAAGAAGATCACAAAAACGAACAAAATTCATACAAAATGATAGCAATGATAAGGGACACACACACTCACTCTGGTAAATTTTGAAAAAACAGATGCTACTCTAGCCTCTACGCATCGCTCATTCAGTAATGAATTAGAACACTCTAACTACTGGCGTATGTATACATGATATATCATACGCTAAATGTCTGCGTCATTCTACCACAACTCAGAGGTAGAATCGCCGGCCGACGCCAATTCGGTCGGGTTTCAACCTAGGGTAAAAGCAATCGGGTGTCTAACGTTACTGATGAGCTGTCTGTGAATGAATATATATATATATATATATATATATATATATGTGTGTGTGTGTGTGTGTGTGTGTGTGTGTGTGTGTACAGAAAAGAGTACCTATACTTACATTTAGAATAATTGTCTATTGCTTTATTGCACGTGACGTATCTAATCAATAAAAATTAACCCAGTATTCTGTCTCTTTCGGTTTTATTTTTAATTAAAAAGAAATGATTTCCTGTCCTTAACCAGAACTCTGGAGAAGCTTTCATAAATGTGAACATGCAAGATTAAAACACTTTTGCTACTTTGTTTTTCATTTATTCTATATATGTGTGTGTGTGTGTGTGTATATATATTCATATATATATTTCCATATATTTATATATATTCATCCAAATGAATAAGGAACGAAGAAAATAATTGCAACTTTCAAAAAATTTATTTAAGACCGTGCTCAATATGAGAATAGAGCAATGAATATTTATTATTACACGTTAGAAAATGTGCAAACTACAAACTACAAAAAAATTGTATATTTTGTTTTGACATTGATATGTTTATTACCATCATTATTAACTACCTGATGAGACATTGTTCGTTCAATGTCGAAACAAAATGTACAATTTTTAATAATTTGTAGTTTGTATGTGTTCTAAAGTATAATATATATATATTCGGTAGAAGGAGGCAGACATTTTAGCGTATATATTATCATTATACACGCCCAATAGCCAGAGTGCTCTAATTCGTTACTGAATGCGCGATGTATATATATATATATATATAGCCAGAGTGCTCTAATTCCGTTACCTGAATGAGCGATGTATATATATATATATATATATATATATATCGCTCATTCAGTAATGAATTAGAGAACTCTGGCTATTGGGCGTGTATAATGATAATATATACGCTAAAATGTCTGCCTCCTTCTACCGAGTGGCCACAGCCCAGAGGTTGAGTCGCAGTCTGACGCTAATTCGATCGGGTTTCAAACCTGGGTAAAAAAGCAATCGGGTGTCTAACCGTATTGATGAGCTGTGATACAGCAAAACAGATCTGTCTGCAGATTACTAAATATATATATAATCATAAAATGGTTGAAATCACTTCATACTCTTGTATCTAAAAAATGTAAAGTTTATGGTACGCTTATATTTAGATATCAATACAGACTGACTAGAAAATATTAAAATCCGAAGCAGAAGTTGCACTGGGCAAACTAAATAGAAACAAAGCTGCAAAACCAGACGGCATTGTCTTAGAGATTCTAACAACTATAGGCGATTTCTGCGTAGAGAAAATTAAACAAATAATAAATGAAATCTACAGCAGCAGAGATTTTTTTTAATCATCTCACCCCAAGCAAGGCATTCCACTGCCACTATTGCGCATGGGCTACATAGGGGAAAGTAAAGAGAAGGAGTGGTTAGACATAGGGAATGTCAGGAGGAAGGTGACAGATGAGTAAGGATACCGAGGATGAGGGTTGGGCAGATGGGAAGAGTGTTTGATAGAATGGGAGCAGGTTAGTGTGTTTGGAGGTGTCTATTGACCTTACATTTAAACTCCTGGAGATTGTAGCCGTCGGGGAAGCAATCGTGTGGAAGAGAATTCCACAGTCGGGAAGTGCGAGGAAAGAGACTGTTGGAGTAGAAGTTACGGTTGTATTTTATCGGTTTCACTGTAAAATGGTGGGATCTAGTTGCTAATCTAGTATCTCGTTCAAATTCGTATTTCGGGGGCATCCAGTGATCTAAGTTCTTCGGAGCAGAAGCCGTGAAAGTATTTATAGAAGAGACACAGGGAAGCCACGTCGCGCCGGTGGGAGAGAGACTGCAGGCGGTCTGCCAAGTCGGTATCGATCACATTACAGACCCTCCTCTGAACCTTATCGAGAAGCCCGAGGAGAATAGCAGGGGCACCCGACCAGATATGGTAGCAGTATTCAATGCACGGGCGGATGGTAGATTTATATATGTACAGGATAGATTTAGACGGAAAAAACTTCCGGGCCCTACACAGAGAACCGACTTTCATAGCAGCGGATTTAGCAATGGATTCGATATAGTCATTCCATTTGAGGTCCGCTGAAATTGTGATACCAAGGAGGCGTAGTGTTTTACTCTCTGGGAGGCAAGCCTGGTCCATGCTAATGGGAGGTAGGTGAGATTGTCGATGACGGTTAATTGAGAGTAGCTTCGTTTTAGAAGCATTAAAATTTACTAGCCATTTCTTACCCCAGTCCAATATGGATTGGAGGTCTTTTTCAATCTGGGTTGCGAGGTTAGCTTTGACGCCTACACCAGACTTTTGTAGGAGGCGAGAGTAAACTGTGGTGTCATCGGCGTACAAACCTATTTGGGCTCTTATGGAATCAGGGAGATCATTAATGTATATCAGGAAGAGTGTAGGACCTAAGATGGAGCCTTGGGGTACAC
Source organism: Ascarosepion bandense (assembly GCA_037127315.1). NCBI lineage: Eukaryota > Metazoa > Mollusca > Cephalopoda > Sepiida > Sepiidae > Ascarosepion > Ascarosepion bandense. The sequence goes on from JBBBDQ010000468.1 coordinate 1,744,702, forward strand.
CTGCGTTTGTATGGTAGTTCTAGGAGGCATATCCGTTTAATACCACCTTCATTGTGAGGTTAGAGAGGAATGACTGGATTAGTTAAAAACAAATGTCTAGTTATACCATAGCTCCGCAGTTTACATAGAAGGCCAGCATGCCAAACTCTGTCGAACGCCTTAGATATATCCAATGCAACGGTTCGGGCTTCGCCATTCTTGTCGAGTGCCTGATATATGTACTCGGTGATGGTCGTTAGCATATCAGCAGTAGACCTGGTGAAGCGGAAACCATATTGCTTGTCCGAGAGGAGCCTGTGTGCTGTGAGATGCTGAACCACCTCGGTGTTGATAATGGCTTTGAACACTTTGCCAAAGAAGGCTGATAGGGCGGTAATTTGCAGGGTCAGAGGGTTCTCCAGTGATTTTAAATATAGGAACTACAGAGGAAGATTTCCAACAAGCAGGAAAGCAGGAAGCAGATAGGCAGAGGTTGTAGAGCTTAGAAAGGACAGAGGAGAGTTCAGGGGCACATTTCTTTAAGACTATGGTTGGGATTCCGTCACCACCGCTCGCTTTGTGAGGGTCAAGTTTTAAGATTATCTTAGAGACAAGCGAAGGTGTAATGTGGACATCATTCAGTTGTGCCTCGGTTCTAGGTGAGAAATCGGGTGTAAAAACTCCAGAGGAGTCCAGACTCGAATTGTTCGAGAATCTGCGGGCAAAGCATTCAGCCTTATCTGCTGGGGAGGTGAGGACCTCAAATTTGTTGATTGGCGGGGGTATTGTGGACTTGCTCTTGTTAAGTACTCTTTTACAGAGTCGCCAGCATTCTGGCAGCAAACAACATCTTAGCTTCGTTAAGTATCCTTTTACACTTATTACGAGCTGAAGTGAAAAGGCGCCTGTTTTGGTCCGACGCGTAGTTACGATAGAGTCGGAAGAAATGATTCCGGTGGGCAATGGCAGCCAAGCAAGCGGGTGAGAACCATGGAGACGAATGAGATTTAAGCTGGAATTTCCTAGCAGGGATGAAGGCATCGATGCCAGCCTTAACCCAGGAGGAGACCTCGGATGCACATTCTTCGATGGGAAGACAAAAGACGTTGTTCCAAGGGATATCACAGAGGAAGTCTCGGAACAAATCCCAGTCTGCTCTTTGATAGCAGTAGGATATTCAATTTGTCTGGTTTTCATGGGTCGGGCGGGAGTGGAAGTAAAATATTGACGGACACTACAGTGTGGTCAGAGTTTCCGAGTGGGCAGAGTTGTCTGGTAGTGCAAGAGTCTTGGGATGGAAGTGAAGCAGAGGTCTAGAAGTGAGTCCCTTCCGTTAGGGTTGTCGGAAAACGCGTGGGGAAGTCCACTACTTGCGTAAGGGATTGGGTGATTGAAAAGTTCACGGTGTGGACACCAGCAGGGTCAGTGACAGCGTTCTTCAGCCACTTGGTGTGGTGGTCGTTAAAGTCACCAAACACGAATACATGGGCAGAGGGATGGGAAGAAATGGCTTTGTCGATATTGTCAGAAATGATGTCAAGTAACGAACAGTCAGGGGAGGAAGGAGAGCGGTAGAGAAAAAAGAGATAGCTAATCGAGCTGAGAAGTGAGAGGCGGAAGCACATGAAAGAATGATCTGGGGATTCAAAAGATGACACCCTAGCTAAGGGAAGGTGTTCGCTGACATAGACACCAAGCCCATGCATATGAACATTGGAGTCCTTCCTGAAGAGAAGGTAGCCAGGAACGTAGAACTCAGATGAGGGGATAGAAGGATTAAGATTAGTTTCACATAGGGCTAATATATCAGGTGAGTTATTATGGAGGAATGAATCTACGCTGAGGAAGTTGGTGCGGATGCCGCGTATGTTAGTGAAAGAGATGCAGACAGGTTTGGGCGTTTTCAAATGAGCTGGTTTAGTTTTGCTATTATGTTTGATTTTTTCCATAGTGATTCAGTTAAGGAGAGGTCTTAGAATAGAATCAGTCGGTCAATCATTTGCAACTTCTGAAGGATGGAGACTGGCGCGGCCTACAACATAATGTGGCCTCGGGGTTGCCCACCGAACGTTCATGCAGGGACGCCCGTCCATGCGCGATATGGCACTACGAGAAACCCGCTATTATTCAACTGTTGATCAGAGCAGACTCTCAAGACGCTACGCAAGAGTTCGGGCTCCGAACTACCAGTCGGAAGCAGTAACCAGGAAACTGCCAACCCGGTACCCTCAGAATGTAAAGACGTTGCCACCATACTCCGTAACTGCAAAGAGCTTCCAGCTGAACTAACACTAAGACCGGAGAAGAGGGATGAACCGGGAACCCCTTCCTAAACAAGAAACAAGGCGATCACCTCTAAACTCATTCAAAAGAAGGGGGTAGAGTGTGAGACCGGGCGATAGTAGGAACTATCTACTCCAATAAAAAAAAACAAAAGAAAAAAGTGACTGAGGTTTACAAAGTTTTAACTTAGTATAAGTCAAAAATAACCTTGAATTGCAAAATAATTTACACAAACTAAGTGACAAAAAAAAAAATCAAAGACGAACAAAAAACGAAAAATAAATAAATAAAATAAATAAATAATTCCCAAAAATTACAGAAAAACAGACTGAAAAATGGACTGAATCCCGGTTGACTTAACACAAGCAGCTAACACTGAAAAGTTGATTTAATTAAATTTCTGAAGACAAAAATAGAAATTAAACCATTTTTTTCAGAATATAGTCGAGTTATGCGGCTTGCGTTCGCTGGCCAACCGTTACGAATTCAATGTCTCGAAGACAGAAATTTAACTCTTCTACAAGACAAAACTAATGGAAATAATTGAACCGTGATACTATTTATCTTAAGTCAAAAATAAAAATATATACCCTAAAACCTAAGCAGATCGATTTTCATTGCCTTTTGAAGCCAGGAGCAAAGGAACGTGAATTCCACTGAACAATCCGCTTAATAAGTCACATAACAAAACATCATCTGAATTCTAATGAATACAGCGCGTAAAATATCAGATCATATATAGGACAAAAACAGTGCAGCTTTGCCAATGACACTTTGTCAATGACACTGGAAGAAGAACGCGATATTTATGTTTAGAATGCTATCAGAAAGAACAATACAGATGCAGAAAGACGTTTACCTCAAAACTTACAACTCAAAAATGTGAACAAGGATTTTACAATATATACGTATGAATCGAATATCTATTCTTTGTAAGAAATCAGTTTATAGATCAGTTTTCACTAACGTATTTTTGTAAAGAGGATCAGATATATACCAGTAATATATCTGATCCTCTTGTGTGTATATATATATATATATATATATATATATATATGAAATGATTTAACTGAACAGGATTTGAACCTGCGACCCCTATCCGCATATTCGAATCCTAAATGACACATTTTCGTAATAAAAATTTATCGGAAATAATCCAATGGATATAAATATAAAATACTGTTTAATAAAAAACAGAATATCTACTTAAATATGGGCATCGATCAAAAATAATCTTTAAACATATCATTTCAAATCGTCGGTTGTTTATAACCAAGTTTTGTTAATCTTCGTTATATATATATATATAGTGTTCCCTCGCTTTTTGCGGTCAATGTGTTCCAACAATATTTGCAATATTAATTCTATTATTTAGGTATATTTTAAGCCTATATAAACTCACTCCATACTAATAATAACCCAACCTCTATCTGTAATACTCTTCCCCACACTCTTATATAGTATTTCATGTATAAAGACTTTCGTAAATATATAGTAAAATATCGGTTTACTCTACAGTAGTGACTGTTGGCCATGAGCGTGCACACTCGTAAAGTATCGTACGTATCGGACAAGTGTTACAAAACAGAAGTTACGTAACCAAACTTATTTGAGAAGTGTGAAAAAGACATAAGTTACAAAAACTTATTTTCCTACGTAAAAATTTATTAAGATTTATAAACAGTTAAAAATTACATCAAGTCGTGTAGGGTCTATCGTATGTACAGACCACGTGAGAAAACGAGACCCATTGTGTTTGAGTCGCAGAACTACTTTTAGTGCGTATGTTTTTTTTTGTTTTTTTTTCATTCGACAAAGTATGCCACAAAGATTTAATATAGACATTCGACAACCTTGACATGTTCATGAAACACACAAGAGTAAGCACAAAACCTACACTGGCTGCAAACTGCCTTACACGCAGACAGGAAATGAGTTCAGCAGATACACAAATATAGAAAGGGGCGTAAGATCACGATGTGTCTTCTCATCAGATTTATTCAACCTATACATCGAGACAATTCTGAGAGCTCTAGAAGTTCTGCCAGGATTGGCAAGCACAATCTGAATATAAGCTACTCAGATGATACAATGCTGATAGCAGACACAGAAAGAAAACTAGAATACCTGCCACTGAAGTCAGCGAAAGAAAAGAAAGGACTATATATATATATTAATCATGTTCACCCCAAACAAGACATTCTACTGCCACTGTTGCGCATAAGGGAAAGTGATGAAAAAGATGGGTTAGTTGTAGGAAATGTCTGGAGGAGGGTAACAGACCGATGAGAATACCAAGAATGTGGGTGGAGCAGATAAAGGAAAAGAGCTTGAGAGAATGGATGCAAATTACTGAGATAGCTAAAGAAAAAAGGAAAGATTATATATATATATATATATATATTTTTTTAATCATTTCACCCCAAGCAAGGCATTCTACTGCCACAGTTGCGCGGGGGGTTACATAGGGGAAAACGATGAGGAAGGGGTTTTAGTTATAGAAAATGTCAGGAGGAGTGTAATAAACGGATGAGGATACCGAGTATGGGCGTGGATGAGATAGGGAAAAGAGCTTGAGAGAATGGATGTATCTTGTTCTCTCTCTCTCTCTCTCTCTCTCTCTCTCTCTCTCTCTCTCTCTACCATCGCAACTGTCTTCACTCATGTGGTTCACATCCTTCTCTTGTCATTTCTTTTTCACCCACTGTAGCTGGTTCGTCTTTCTCTTCACTTATGTAGGCCCCTGCACATCAGTAGTGGTACCGCCATGCTTGGGGTGAAATTATTAAAAAAAATACAGAACGCCCACTCTCTCCAACTCTCTCCCTATGCACATCCTATGTCGTCTACCACCCTCCTTCTGACATTTCCCATACCCAATCGCTCTATGTAACCCCCTGCGCCTATAGTGGCACGATTAAAAAAAAAAAGAAATTTAAAATAACTGGAAAGTGTTCTAACAGAGAACGGAAAGTGCAAAACTAAGATTCGAAGCCATATTGGCATGACGGATTATGCATTCCAGAAACTGAATAAAGTATTTAGAGACAGAAAATTTTGCTGGAAGCAAAAATGAGAGTACTGGATTGTTATGTCTGACCTTCAGTATTGCAGTGAATACTGGACAATCTCCTCAAAGATTAAGGAAAGACTTCAAGCAACCGTAATGTGATTTTACAGAAGGCTTTGAGGATACCATAGACCGAGCATCGTAGCTACAACAGATAATTTTAAACTTATAAAATAATTATAACAGAGAGCGTTCACGCGTGTTTACAGTATCGCAATGAGAACGATCACAATTACATTAAGTTACTCTTTGCCCTTAAGGATGATCTTGAAGGAGATCAAAAGTATGCGATTGTTGAGGATGGAAATGACATTTTGGCGAGGATGGAAATGACATTTTGGTATCAATGATTTACTCCATTCTTAATGGTAAGTCTGACCGATTCGAAAAGTTCAAATTGACAGCTGAGCTAAAAGATGACATACTATTCGCCGTTAACTGGGGCAAGAAATTTTTTTTTAATATTTAAAAAATAAACTGCTCTCTTTTCCATCGTCGGAGTGAACTCAGTTTTTTTTTTCCATCAGCTAATCTCTAGAAAAGTTATCAATGCGGCTTATCAGATTATCATTTTCTGCTAAAAAGATGTGAAAAGATTATATTAAATCTATTGCTTTGTCTGATGCTATGAAAGTTGGTAGACTATTTCGTGCTAGACAATCTTTCTCGATGAGATTTTGGAAAGAATGTAAATGAAGAGCAAACTGATACTTAACATCAGGAAAAGACAGCTGAAGATTTTTGACAAGGAATAAGAAAATGTGCGTTGTGGTGCAATGGATATCGATTCGGAACGACAAATCGGGGAGCCGAGTTCAAATTCTAGTTGAATTCCTTGCATTCAATTACGCACAAATACCCCTGGGAACAGTATTAATTCGTCTCTTTTCTCCAGTTATGGGTTAGATAATAGGACAGATTGGGTTCTTTAACCTTGACTGAAAACCAGTCTACCGCAGAAAGCAATGGAAACCCACTGTGGGATAATCTTCTGCCCAGTCAGTCGTGTCTTTTTCTTTCGAGACATGATCGCCCAAAGCGTGCATCACGTATGGCAATTAACTGACTGAATATCCAAATAGGGCTTGGAGAATCTGATACACACAGAACAGATAAAGGGGAAAGAAAGAAATGGAAAGGAAAACGTGATATATTTGATTGGCTTGAACAAGTGGATTGGCAGTGCAGGGCTTGGGATTGATAACAAAAGAAAGGGTAATAAAAGCTACAATGTAAAAAGAATATGAGGAGTGCCAGGATTACTTACGTCCTGAAAGTACATGGCACATAGAAGATCTTTATTCAAGTATGTTTCATTGAATAATATAGATATATATTATTTTTATTTTTTTAATAATCCTTTTTATGTTCTCGAATTAGCTACTTGATTTTAAGTTAATCAAGCGAGAGTCGTAGTTTTGTTATCTCAAGAATTTTCAATCACCTTTAACGTCATCCTCAAGGGTAAAAACTAACTTAATGTAATTGTGATCGTTGTCATGGTGATTTCTGTAAACACGCCTAAACGCGCTCTGCTATAATTATTTTATCAGTTTAAATTTATATGTTGTAGCTACGATGTTTGCTTTGAAAACAAGCGTCCACAATGTAAGGGAGTTAAGCAGAAATTGAATAAATGCACCATTTGTATGTGTCTGTGTGCGTGTGGATTTTCTAAAGAAAATAAGGGAATTTTTATGACTCTGACAGTTTTTTTTAAACTTTAAACGTTTTTTAGCATATTTGAGTAGACGCCCTGTTTATTTATTAAACGGTATATTTTTATACTTTCGTCTGCCGACCCGAATGTTTAAAAAAACTTATCACAGAAATATCTGCCAGAGGACATACTTTTCTTTCTATACGATTTTTCTAACACTCTGCTAGTAGACAAAAATAAATAAATATAGTGTTTAATTAATAAACAGACCGTCTACTTAAATATAGTATCCGCTGAAAATGAAGTTTAAATTTATAATATATATGTGTGTGTATGTATGTGTGTATGTATCATAAACGCCATATTTCATAGATACAAATGTATGAAGTGATTTTTCCCCTTTTCAGTGTTTTTTCTATTTAAAAAAGAAGAAATTATCTCCAAGCTAAGCGTGCTTTTTACTACTCAACTACGAGGGAGATGAGGAGGAAGAAAGAATGGCGGAAGGAAGGAGGGGTGTGAAGAAGGAAGATTGATAGGAAGGAAGAGAAAACGAGAGAGACTTAACGGTTGAGCAATGCTCAGTTACCCATTCTTAAAATTAAAATAAACAAATCTGTCGTTTAGTTGTCTATATCTGCTTATTTTGCTTTCTGACCTACAACCTAAACAAAATATTTATTGGACTTCGTAACTGGTCATTATTTCTAGAAATAATATCACATTAAAAAAATCATTAATCATGAAAAATGTCTTAATGTTTCAAGCATATATTCATATATTCACATTGGCTACATATATAAGAACAGTATACTCAATAATGAACTTACTTTTATATAGTTATCTAAACTTATTTATAAATGGAACTCTGTGTGTGTGTGTGTCTGTGTGTGTGTGTGTGTCCGTTACCTATAAACTCCGAAACAGCAGAACCGATTTTCATAAATTTTTTACACAGTTGTACTAAAGGTCTGTGAGTCTTCTTAGCTAGGTTTTGTGTCGAGGTACCTCCGATAAATATCGAAAATCGATAATCGAAAAAATCGGATTATAGAAGGAGTGGTCCGATTTTAATCAAATTTGATGCACTTATAGACAAAGGCATGAGAAAAGATATTCATAAGTTTCAAAGTTGCAGTTCTTACAATAGTGCAGAAAATCGATAATACATATATATATATATATATATATATATATATATATATAAGGCAAGGTGTTTGTGTGTGTGTTTGTTTATCTGCCTGTATGTCTGTATTTTTTTCAGCCCTTTTATTTAATTTTTTGCTTCGGGTTTGGCTCTAAGTAGGTATAATTGTAGTTCTTAGTCTCAGCCATGATACCATTTACTCAGAGGACTTATTTAACCTTCAAAATTCAGTATACGACGAAAAATACTTATTCGATATCGTTACCAGGAAATCAAAACTTAACTTACATACATTCATTTTTCTTTCAGTCTACGGTTTCGCTTTAACTGGAAACAGCTATTGCTTTGTAGTCTTTGTGCCAACGTCCAAAGAGTCTGAGCTCCAGGACCATGGCTTAATTTTAAAACTGCCATTACACCCGAGTAACGCCGGGCTATACTGCTAGTAACAGATAACTCCATTCTTAACGGTAAGTCTGGCCGATTCGAAAAGTGCAAGTTGACAACTGACCTTAAAGATGACATACTACCCGCCGTTAACTGGGGCAGGACATGTTTTTTTTTTTAAAAAAAAGAAACTGCCACCTTTTCCATCGTCGAAGTGAACTCAGTTTTTCTTTCCATCAGCTAATCTCTAGAAACGTTATCAATGCGGCTCGTCAGGCTAACATTTTCTGCTGAAAAGATGTAAAAAGATTATATTAAATCTATTGCTTGCTTTAATGCTATGAAAGTTGGTTAACTGTTTCGTGGTAGACAATCTTTCTCCACCGATATTTATCTTACACATTTTTAAGTCTACCACCCGTCCTAGCATTGAATATTACTGTCACATATGTTGTAGTACTTCTACTAGGTATTTAGAGATTCTTGTTAAAATTTTAAAAAGATGTAATGTTACTTACCCTGAACTGATATCTCGACATCAGAACCTCTATCTTTTCTTTGATGTCGCGTTCTTTCGCCTTTTCTATAAATATTTCTAGATATTTTTTCTGTTGAGTTTTCATCTTTGTTACCCAGACTTTATGACTTTAAGCGCAATAGCAGATTTTCAGTTAGACCTCATCATTTAAAAGTTGAAATTGGCGACTTTTACTCCCGTTCCATACATGAAATCGACGATTTATTTAAACTCCAGTTCTTAAATTGTTCTCAAGATATTACTTTTCAATTAATTACCATTTGTAATCATTGATCAGTTCTCAGTATCGGAGAAATTGTTTAATCATTCAATTCAAGGTAATAAAGCCACTAAGACGTAAGGATGTTGCAGAATGATAATGAATACATTACTAAAGAGCGAAAACAATTAAAAAAGAAAATAAAAATAAACAGGTGAAAATAAACAGGTTAAAATGTAACCGTAGGTTCTACGCAGACATATTCTTCTTTCGCACATCTTTTATGTTGAACTCTATTCCTACTTATTGTTTTCCAGTCAAAATTGACCTCAAAATGTTTGCGTGCAATGTTAATCATTATCACCTGTTTACTTTTATATTCTTTTTTTATTATTTTTCACTCTTTAGTAAGGTTGTATTTTTCTCGCATTCTTTCTAACTCTGCAATATCCTTACGTGTTAGTGGCTTTATTACCTTGAAGTGAATCTTTAAAAGATTCTCCGATACTGAAAATTGATCAAGGATTGCAAATGTTAACATTCCCAGGTCCAAAATATTTTATTGAAAACCAATATCTTAAGCACGATTTAAGAACTGGAGTTTAAATAAATCCTCTATTTCGTGTATGGAACGGGAGTAAATGTCAGCTGATGTGCATCACGTTTTCTGATTGGGCAAATGTCATAGAGTAATTATCAATTGAATTTAAAATGAATCCAATTTTCAATTATCTTTGTGCGACGAATTTATCCTGAGTCCAATCGACACCTTTATTTCAAAAATATTTCTGTTCCTTTTGTTCTAGTCTTATTTTTAAATAATCAATGTTTTCTAACTGCACTCGTGTTCCCCAAATGGTTGAAGGAATGGCTATAAAAAGATGATTCAAACATCAGTGATTTTTGTCGATTGTATAATTAATTCAACCGCATTCTCCCGCAACGCAAATCATTTTCCTTAACTATTTTCTCACTTGATGTTCGAAAGAAAAAAGGAAGAAAAAAACTGTAGCTTTTTATGAATTATCTGCCTTTCATTTAAAGCTTTAAGGGAACGTGCTATTTTTGTAAAACGGAATTTTCTGAGCTTCAAGTCCATTTGTCAAGTATTAAAAATTAACTCGAACTCATCGGATCGGTCGATTTAAAATCGTTTGAAACGGAAATGATGACGAAATACGCGCTAATATCATTCCCAGTTATCCCGGAATTGTGGCTGTAAATTTGAATTATCCCCGAAAACTATCCTTTTTTTTTTAACCAGCCTATTTGATTATGCCTTTTTGTGGCGCATGATTATAGTGGAGACGGTTTTTAGTAATGAGTGCAAACTGTTTCTTTTCCCATATCAAAATATTCCTGAAATAGTCAGCCAGTTAAGTGCCATACGTGAAACACGCTTCAGCGATCATGTCTCGAAAGAGACATGACTGACTGGGCAGAAGATTATCCCGCAGTAGGTTGCCATTGCTTTCTGCGGTAGACTGGTTGCCAGCCAAGGCTATAGAACCCAATCTGTCCTGTTATTTGACTCATAGCTAGAGCGGGAAGTGATGTATTATATTTTTAAATAGTAATAAGCGGGGGATCAGTTTATTACTTCATAACCACATAAAACATCCCCCACTTTATGCCCAGTAGAAACTTTAATCATGTTTCCAACTATTATATTCAATCAGTCAGTTAAGTGCCATACGTGAAACAGGCTTGGGCGATTATGTCTCGAAAGAGACATGACTGACTGGACAGAAGATTATCCCGCAATAGGTTAACATTGCTTTCTGCGGTAGACTGGTTTCCAGCCAAGGCTACTCAACTCAACTCAATCTGTCCTGTTATTTAACTCATAACTGGAAGGAAGAGACGAAAAGCGGAAAATAGGGACTACATATAAACGACAAAAAACTGACTGCCTGGTAATCAGTAAAAGAGGAATCCAAAATGACAATTACAAGTGGGGGATACTAAAATCAAACAGGATGCAGAAATTTAAATACATGTGAAGTATTCTAACAGAGAACAGAATGTGCGAGATGAAGATCTATGCTTCCAATAGATGTGCGTTGTGGTGCAGTGGATATCGACTCAGAACTACAAATCGGGGAGCCGAGTTCGAATTCCAGTTGAATTCCGTGCATTCACTTACGCACAAATACCCTTGGGAATGGTATTAATCCGTCACTTCCCTCCAGTTATGGGTGAAATAATAAGACAGATTGGGTTCTAGATCCTTGGTCGGCAACCAGTTTACCGCAGAAAGCAATGGTAACCTACTGCAGGATAATCTTCTGCCCAGCCACTTATGTCTCTTTTGAGACTTGATTGCCCAAAGCTTGTATCACGTATTGCAATTAATTGACTATGCTTCCAATACAACAAAACTACGCTAACAGACCAATTTTTTTTATTTGCTAAAATCTCAAGCGCCATTTATATAGACGGGTTATGCTAAAATAAAATTATAAAAGTTGTTCGTGATATGAATAAAAATAACCTGGAAAGAAATGAAAAATTAGAAGATGGCGTGGGTAGATAACGGTTGACCCTTGGTCTGAAGAGCTTAAGTTTGCAGTATTCAATAAGTAAGTGTAGATGAATTAAGATTTTCGGTTTGAAGATTAATTTGCTAAAGAAAATGATTTTAAATATTAACAAGAAGAATTCTTCCATGTTTTGTAAATTCCCTCAGAGATTGAAACTCAGACAGAACACCTGCGACCACGAGACTTTATACCCTTTTTTCTCATATCACCAGGCCATATATAATACTAAAACTTAACTACCGCAGGCCTGGGAGTAGTCACAGTCTCCTACATCAAACCTCCTACTCCGAAAAACATTGCAAGCCATGATAAATTATTATTATTATTATTATTATTATTATTATTATTATTATTTCCATTTTTCATCATATTTCGATTTCTGCTATGGTCGCACTACCAAGCAAGTCTGCGGGAAGACCTAAGGCAGGTTGTGGCGTGTTGTTATGGCTCCATTTCATGTTTTTTCTATGTTCCCCGTCATCCCTAGCGTTACACAAAGTTCTCCTTCGTGTGTGGGCTGTACTTAATAAGACAATTTTTTGTATATCTCTTAAGCTGGGGTTTCAAGGGATTATTTTAATGTGTTGTTTTGTTCCATTTTTTATCATTCCAAGTGCACCTACTATCACTGGCACAACTCTTGTTTTCAATTTCCACATTTTTTTTTTATTTCAATTTCCAGGTCTTTATATTTTGACAGTTTTTCAAATTCCTTGGTTGCTATGTTACAATCCGCTGGACAAGCCATATCAATTAATAGACAAGTTTTCTCTTTATGGTTTTTAACAATAATGTCTGGCCTATTTGCTTCAATTTTTCTGTCTGTGTAGATGGTGTAATCCCATAGAATGGTGACATCTTCTATTTCTGTAACTTGTGCTGGGTGACGTTCATACCAGTGTTTGTTTACAGATTTTCCATATTGCTTGCACATTGTCCAATGTAAATATTGCCCCACTCTATCGTGGCAACTTTTATATTCATTTGGGGCAAGTACAGAACAGCCTGAGATTAAATGGTCTATTGTTTCTTGGTATTTATCACAAAACCTGCATTTAGGATCCATATTATTATGTATAATATTTGCCTGAAAGTTTCTAGTGAAAAGACTTTGGTCTTGCGCTGCAAGAATAAAGCCTTCAGTCTCAGACTTTAATCCAGATGCACGTAATCATCGATAAGTATTAACTTTATCAACATTGAATTTATTGGCATGTTCTGGATATTGGCCATGCAGAAGTTTGTCTTGCCAGCGTTGTTTCACCTGTTCAAGAGGTTTATCTTTGGCTTTCATTTTCATATTTTTGCCGCAATAGTTGGTTCTTGGCTTCTGGTTTGCTTTTTTTGCAGAATCTACTAACTGTAAATCTTGTTTGTATTTACTGCCTTCTTTTATTATTGAATATTTTTCTTTCTTTCTTCATGTTGCCTTACTAATTGTATCATCCAGTCTTTTGTTGTTTCTATGTATGTTAGTAAGCCAATAGTTGTTGTCTTGTATGACAATTCTAGCTGAATAAGACCTCTTCCAACTTCTTTACGGGGTATATATAGACGGTTTATATCAGCCTTTGGATGATGCATCTTATGCTTAGAAAAAAGCTTTCTTGTTTTAGAATCCATTCGCCTGATGTCGTTTAGAGTCCAGTTTAAGATGTTGAAACTATATTGGACAACTGGGATTGCAAGGCCATAATTCTGTTCTGAGAATTCAATTCTGTTTTTAATATCATTTGTAGCCTTCTATAGTACTCTTTGCGCACTATTTCTTTCATTTTTTATGGTGTGTTTTCACTCTCATTTACACCTACGTATTTATAAGCTTCTTCTGGTTTCAATTCCTTTATTTTTACAGCAGGATCTAAGCTAATTGAGGATGTTTCTTGTAGTGATCCACGTAAACTGTAGCTTTAGCACATTTACTCAAATTGAATTTCATTCCAATGTCTTCGCTGAAGCATTTTACAGTTTGCAGAAGACCTTCCAGCTCATTATCATTCTTAGCATACAACTTTAAGTCATCCATGTAAAATAGATGGCTTATTTTCTTTTGGCCTATTTTATAACCACATTCTGTCTTATTAAGTTGACTGGTTAGTGCTATTAATGATATGCAGAATAGTATGAGAGACAATGAATCACCTTGAAATATACCTCATTTGATGTTTATTTCCATCAGACTTATAGTTTCTATTTATATGATTGAGGTAAAGGGTTGTTTTCCATATAGACATGCACTGTTTGATGAAATTGATGATGACGGGTGATATTTTCTATATATTTTGTCTTTAAAACCCAGTAATGTGGCACACTATCCAATGCCTTACGATAATCAATTCAGGCAGTACTAAGCTTTTTCTTTGTACTTTAGCAGTTTTCCAGGATCATTTTGTTAATTAGCAATTGGTCTTTACATGTGTAACAGCCACGTTTGCACCCTTTTTGTTCAAGCGGTAACATGTCATTTCTTTCTGAGAATAAATATGTCTGTTTTGTTAAATAGATGTTAATAGTTTATATGTTGTCGGAAAGGCATGTAATTGGTCTGTAGTTTTTCGGGTTGTTTATATTACTATACTTGGGTAGGAGAAATGTAATTCCTTTGGTCATCCATGCAGGAATTTTAGTGGGATCGTCAACCATTTCTTGAAGTTCTTTGGCTAAAGTTTTATGTGCTGTATTTAAATAACACGTTAAACGTTAGGAATTTTATCTATACCACTTGTGTGCTTCTTTTAGTGCAAATTTAACATCCTCTTCTGTGTTTCCAGCTCATGTCTGTTCTGGTTTATTTTTTATTCATTCTATCTTTTGTGCAATCCAATCTACTTCTTTGTTATGTTCTTTAGGGCAAGTCCATATTTTTTCCCAGAACTGTGTAACTTCTTTCATTTGGGTGGGGGCTATCACTTCAATTCTTTTTTTACCTATTACCCTGTAAAATTTGTTTGCATAGGTTTGAAAAATACTTGTTTTGTCTGTAGAATCTTGATCGTTTCTCATAGTGTCTTATTCTTTGAGCCTTCAGTTGTATTGTTTGCTTTATTTTTTCCTTAGTTGATAGGACTTCATTTTCATTTCTAATGTTGTATTTTCTTTCGACTCTTCTGCTTTTCCTAGTTCTTACATTTATTCCTCTAGTCAGTTCATCCAGTACGGATAGTTCACTTCTAAATTGTTTGATTTCTTTTTCTATTTTTCTTTTCCATGGTGCATCTTTATATGTGCGAGACTGCCTTGTTTTTAATTTGATGTTAAATTTTCTTGTTGCTCCTATTGCTGATGCATATATTGATTCATTGAGAGTTATATGAATGTCTTTTTCATCCAAAATTAATTTGAGTGTTGCATTGTAAAACTTAATAGTTCAGAGGTTATGATTTGTTGGTTGTAATTTTGGGAGCTGTTCCCGTTTCTCCATTGCAATATTTTATATTTGACTTATATGGTTCTTGATTTCTTCCTTGGCTTCTTGTATACTGTTCTTATTTTCCGTAAAATAATTCTGTTCAATGTGTTTTGTAACTGACTGAGGTCACATCATCATCATCACCATTCTTCTTCTTCTTCTTCTTCTTCTTCTTCTTCTTCTTCTTCAAAATTACCTGTCCTAAGTGCATCTCATTTCCTCAGTTCCTCTTACCATCAATAGGTCCTCTGAATATCAAGTATTTCTAAGCAATTTTTTATCATTATGATAAATTTATTATTATAAATTTTGACACAATTGTTACTTTTTTCTTTTTATTTTCTCTAAAATTTAATCGTTGTTGACGGGTTCAGTCTATGGTAATTCTACCATCCCTCCGTAAAACCACATTTCCCTTTGCCTGAATTCTCAATCTGTCTACATACAAAAGGAAACGAGTTCAGCAGATACAAAAAGATAGAAAGGGGTGTAAAACAAGGATGTGTCTTCTCACCAGATCTATTAAAACTATACAGCGAGAAAATTCGGAAAACTCTAGAAGTCCTTCCAGGATTTGTCAATGGCTGCCATAATCTGAACAAAATAAGATACGCAGATAATACAGTGGTGATAGCAGATACAAGAAAGAAACAACAAGACCTCCTATAGGAAGTAGTTAGAAAAGCGGAAAATAGGGACTACATATAAACTACAAAAAACTGAATACATGATAATAAGTAAAGGCGAAAACAAAATGACAATTACAAGTGGAGGATACTAAAATCAAACAGATGCAGAAATTTAAATACATGTGATTTGTTCTAACCGAGGACAGAAAGTGTGAGGCAGAGATCTAAAGGCGTATTGTTATTGCCAAAGATTCATTCAAGAAGCTGAGTAAAGTATAAAGAGAGAGAAACATTTTGCTGGAAACAAATAAGAGAATATTAGACTGTTATGTTATATGAGTCCTTCCAATATGGTAGCGAATGCTGGACAATTTTATCAAAGACTAGCAGTATGACCCAGCGTTGCTCGGGTGTAATGAAAGCTTTAAAATGTATCCATGGTTCTTTTGGAGCACAGACTCAGCCTAAAGAATATTTGTGTGAAGTTTGGTGAGAATCGGATAAAAATTGTGGATTTGTATAAAGGACATACAGACAGATAAACAGACACACACACAAACATCTTGACTTATATATATATATATATATATATTATCGATTTTCTGCACTAATTAATTTTCTGCACTGCTACCTTGAAACTTCTGAATATCGTTTCTTATGTCGTTGTCTATGAGTGTATCAAATTTGATTAAAATCGGACCACTCCTTCTATAACCCGATTTTTTCGATTATCGATTTTCGATATTTATCGGGGTACCTCGACACAAAACCTAGCTAAGAACACTCGCAGACGCGTATAGTACAACTGTGCAAAATTTTCAAGGAAATCGGTTCAGCCGTTTCGGAGTCTATAGGTAACGGACACACATATATATAAAAGGCAAGACGTTTGTGTGTGTGTCTGTTTATCTGCCTGTATGTCTGTATTTTTTCATCCCTTTTATTTTTGTTTTTGCTTCGGGTTTGGCTCTAAGTAGGTATAATTGTAGTTCTTAGTCTCAGTCATGATACCATTTAATCAGAGGATTTATTTAAACTTCAAAATTCAGTTTACGACGAAAACACTTATTTGATATCGATACCTGGAAATCAAAATTTGACTATTTTTTTTTCAGTCTACGGTTTCGCTTTAACTGAAAACAACTAATTGCTTTTTAGTCTTTCGTGCCATCGGCCAAAGAGTCTGAGCTCCAGGAGCATGGATTAGTTTTAAAGCTTTCATTACACCCGAGCAATACCGGGCTATACTGCTAGTGAAATAATAAATGCAAATTAAGTATTAATCCGTTATTATCTAATAATCTAAGCCTAGGTTGAATCACCCTATATATGCGTGTGAACGTATGTGTTTGTACATATTATGTTAGACGCTCTTATGTTCTAACAATTTGGAATAGATCGATTGTAATGAAACGGTTCGGATAACTAATTTGAAGGCGTCAATATTATGTGTTTTACGATCTAATGATCGATGCATTTGCATTCTTTATCAAATCTAATTGAACGTTACATTAGTCTGTCTTAAAAATCAATATTAGTAATTGGCTATAAAGATCAATGAAATTATGCAGTCTGGTAAAGTCATTTTAAAGCACGTAATGGATCACTTGGTGCCTCCTTGCAACAGAAGAACCCTCAAGTGAATTAACTGCGCGAAGTGGACGAACCGCTAAAATTCTCAACATTCTGACTCAGGGCGGTGTTATTGAATTGATCAATTAAAGACGTACTTATTGAATCGTATTTATTTTGTCTCATTTTGTTTTCTCTATAGCTTTGGAATAACGGAACAATGGCGTTCATCGTCATTTTTTTATTTTTTGTAATGATTTTAATAAAGACAAAGAAAAGATTAGTACATATCCCGTCTAATATAATAAATACCGTTGTGTGTATATATATATATATATTGTGTGTATTTTGGCAGCATTTTTTCATTAATGCAGGTTTCATTGAATAATATAGACAAGTTTTGTCTATTAATTTTGTGTAGGATCCGTTCATACCGTCTGATATACTTGATGGTGATGTCGTTAAAAGACAACAAAAAATTCAACAAATACTGTGATTTTTTGTTGTCTTTTAACGACATCACCATCAAGTATATCAGACGGTATGAACGGATCCTACACAAAATTAATAGACAAAACTTGTCTATATTATTCAATGAAACCTGCATTAATATATATATATATATATATATATATATATATATATATATATATACAGGGAATGGACAACATAATGAAAACACCTTGGAATTTTAAGGAAATTTATTTTAATGTAAGATATTACTGACTTTGTTATTAATTACAGTTTGAATTCTTATCCATTCTTTAGCTAAAATAGTGTCCAATGATATTGGTGGAGAATATCAACTCCTTACTTGTTTTTCTAAAATAAACCATAAATATTCAGGGATGTTGAGATCTGGGGATTTTGGTGGTCAGATAAGATGTTCTACTTCACTTGTGCCATTCAGCTACAACTTTAGCAGCATGAATGGGGGCATTATTATCCTGAAAGATGGCATTTTCCTCTGGAAACAGTTCCTGAAATATAGGATGAAGTTGATCACTTAAAAGTGTTAAATCATCCTGACTGTTGATTTTAATCAACTTATTTAAATAACATCTGTAAAAAAAAAGATTATCCAGAAAAATGAAGAACTACTAATATTAAAATCAACAAACATAAAAGTAGCCAAGCATTTGACAGTTAAATCAAATTTTCCAAATTATGGTACTAGGTGTTTTCATTATTTTGACCCCTCATGTATATATATATATATATATACATGAGAGGGACAATATATATATATATATATATATATATATATATATATATTTCTCATCTATTACGCCCACGTTTCAATCGCTCTCACTTTTGAAGCCGCGTTGGCTCAGCTCATTAGTTAAATAGCAGCGACGCAGGGTCGGCTCAGTTCATTCTCTTTACTATCAGTTATTAAACTTTACTACCAATTATTAATTTTTACTACAATGTGCTTTGTGGTGCAGTGGTTATCTGCTCGGAACGAGAAATCAGAGAGCCGAGTTGGAATTACAGTTGATTAAATAGCATGACTGATTGCGTTTTATAGCCTGGGTTGGCAAACAGTCTATTGCAACAAGTAACAGCAACCGACTGCGTAACAATAAGCCAGATCTCTTTCGGAATATGTTTGCCCAAGGGTGTATCACGTATGGCATTTAACCAACTGACCAGTTTTGAAAGCACTTACAGCATGTTTGCTTTTCAGCCTTATTATTTTATTGCTTCTATATTTATGTCGTCGAGTAGTCAAAACATATATTCTCTCTATTATAATAAAGACCGCTGTGTATTAATGAACTCTCTCTCTCTCTCTCTCTCACACACACACACACACACACACACACACACACACACACACACACATATACACTACCGGCCATAATTATTAGTCTACCCCAGTGTTTTAAAAAAATGATGTATTTCATACTATTTTTTAATATTTATTGCCAAGTGAATAATTGTAAATGGAATTAGAATGGTTCTTTTGTTAATACTGCACAATAACATGCGCATCAAATGGATTTATAAATATTTAATAATTACGTATATTGCGGTTTTATCAATGAAAGAATGAAGAAAATTTAGGGTGATTCGGACGAGTTCATCTTTTCTTCCTTGCCTTGTAAAATTTTGCAAAGTAATAATAACATAAGAACCATTCTGTTTTCATTTAGAATTATCCACTTGTCAATAAATACTAAAAATAGTACGAAATACATCATTTCTTAAAAAAAAAAATTGGTGGCCTAATAATATTTATATACACTAAAGGCGTATAGGTTCAAATATAAATGATCTGTTTTCCCAAACTCCAAACCAAGCAAAAGCTTATAAATTCAAATATAATCAACCGATATTGTCTCATCCAAAAACCACACCGCCTGAACTAGTCGCCGATTTATATTAGTGTGGACGTGTAACAACATTCCCAGGTTTCACAAAATATGGCGACCTCGAGAAAAACAAAAAAAATGTAGGGATCTGATACAAAATATAAAGGTACAAATGGTTGTAAAGTGTATTACAACTACGTTCATGACATAGCAATAACTAAAAAGTCATTAAGATAATTAAAACTGAATAAAATTGAATTGCAGAGTATGTAGGAAACGCAATGAGAAGGTCAAGGTCGAAGCGCCTGTCTAGTTCAAGTGTACGAAGTAGCAAAGGCTACGATAAGATTCAACTAGAAAAGCCTAACATTTCTCTATCCCCGAACCACGAAAATGCTTGTAGATTAAAATATAAACGGCTGATATTTACCTTTCCCTAAACTATGTAAATGTTTATCGATTCTAAAATAAACGACAGATATTTACCTGTTGCTGAACAAAGTAAATTCTTTTATGTTATAAATGATCAATATTTACCTATCGTCAACGCATGTAAATATTTATAGATTAAAAAGTAAACGATATATATTTGCCTATCCCCAAACCAAGTAAAAGCTATTTGATGCCTAAATAATCAACTGATATTTACCCGTCCCGATATCATGTAAATATTTCTAAATTCAGATGTAAATGACTGATATTTGCTTATCCCTAAACCAAGTGAATTTTTATAAATTCAAATATAAACTACCAATATCTAGCTATCCAAGAATGTTTATATATTTTTTCAAATATAATAACGGATATTTACCTTATCTCTCAATCAAGTAAATTTTCATAAATTTCCATATAAACGACAGATATCTATTTATCTCTGAAGCAAGTAAATGTTGATAGGCTTCAAATTAAACGACCGATATTTACCTATCCCCTTACCAAGTCAATCTTTATAAATTCAAATATAAACCACAGATATTTAACTATACCCAAATCATATAAATGCTTTAGATTCAAATATAAAAACTGATAGTTACCTATCCACAGATCATATAAATTCTTATACAATCTAATATAAACAATCGACAATAACGTATTCACAAACCGTGGTTCGTTTAAAAAAAATAAAAAAAGAAATAATGTCTATTATGTATAAAATTAATTTACTTCTTAGAAATTACGCTGTTTACGTTTCTAATTCGAACATAATGATATCATGCGTGTTTGTAGCAAACAAAACAAGATCTAGATTTAAAATTCAAATGCTAAGCACAGACTCATTGGTTTTCTTAGAAATTAAAAAGGACTCCAATTTACAAACTTTGCTTAGCACACACGAAAAACCGAATCCAAAACAAAACTTTGATGCGAAATGTTTTTTTGCCCAAAAGAAAACTAGAAAACACCTGAAAACAAAATTCAAATAATATTTCATTATCAGAAACAAATTCTTTCACGGGCCTTTTGGCGAGCTATCGCGAAGTTTGTTCGTCGTTAAATGAATATATTGCAACACATCTGAACAAAAGACAGCAAACAAACCTGGATAAAAGAGCGTTCGCGATGAAATTATGTAAAGTGAACAAGAACTACATTTTAATGTAAAAGAGAGAGAGTATGTTTGAATACTAATTGGTACAAGAAATAATCTAAACTTATTTATAAATGAAACTTTGTGTCTGTGTGTGTGTCTGTGTGTGTGTCTGTTACCTATAAACTCCAAAACGGCTGAACCGATTTTATTGAAAATTTACACAGTTGTACTATAAGCGTCTGCGAGTGTTCTTAGCTAGGTTTTGTGTCGAGGTAACCCCCGATAAATATCGAAAATCGATAATCGAAAAAATCGGGTTATAGAAGGAGTGGTCCGATTTTAATTAAATTTGATACACTCATAGACAACGACATAAGAAACGATATTCAGAAGTTTCAAGGTTGCACATCTTACAACAGTGCAGAAGATCGATAATATATATATAAGGCATGATGTTTGTGTGTGTGTCTGTTTATCTGCCTGTATGTCTGTATTTTTTCAGCCCTTTTATTTTTGTTTTTGCTTGAGGTTTGGCTCTAAGTAGGTATAATTGTAGTTCTTAGTCTCAGCCATGATACCATTTCCTCAAAGGACTTATTTAGCCTTCAAAATTCCGTTTACGACGAAAACACTTATTTTATATCGATACCAGGAAATCAAAATTTGACTTGCATCCATTCGTTTTTCTTTCAGTCTACGGTTTCGCTTTAACTGGAAACAACTATTGCTTTTTAGTCTTTCGTGCCAACGTCCAAAGTGTCTGAGCTCCAGGACCATGGATTAGTTTTAAAGCTTTCATTATACCCGAGCAACGCCGGGCTATACTGCTAGTCCAAAGATAAAAGATATATTAATCTAACAGTTTGTTGTTTTGCAAGAATCAATATAATCTATACCTAACTTTGTGTGTGTATGTCTTTGTACAGAGACGTGTACATTTGGTTGTTTTGTTTTCATGGCATATCAACCCCGGCGGGTCATTTATTGCCAAATAATTTTTTATTTGTTTATTGCTGGTAATACCTTTTTCTTTCAACAATTTATTGTTGTTTTTATATGTTGTTTTGTGTCTAGTAATACTTTTTTTTCTTTTCGAGCATCAAGATTCATTAGGATTTGTTTTTAAGGGCAGGGTACCCAAGTTCTATCCTTGTTATTTAACCCATAACTAGAGAGAAGAGACGGAATAATACCTTTCCCAAGGGTAGCAGTGCTTAAGTAAATGCAGAGTATTCAGCTGGAATTCAAACTCGGCACACCGATTTCTCTTTCCGAAAGGAGATATCCACTGCACCACAACGCACATCCGTCACTATACGCTTACAGCACCTGGTATTCCTAGGCGTTCACCCATATAAGTACTGACCAGGTTCAACGTTGCTTAACTTCGGTGATCGAGCGAGAACCGGTGTATTCAATGTGATATGGCCGTAACCGCAGGCGTGTACAGAAAGTTATGTAAAGATAACAAGACACTGAAAAGAAAGATTGATTGATTTGTTTTGTACGGCTTTTCAGCCTTCAAATGATTTTTAAAAGATTAAAAATTATTTTTAGATCGTAACATTTTTTAAGTAAACTGAATAGATGTCCATCAGCAAAAAAAGAGCCAAAAATGCCAATTACAGATGCAAAAAGAGCCCAAAATGCCAATTACAGATGCAAAAAGAAGAGCCAAAAATGCCAATTACAGATTCAAAAAGAACAGACCAAAATGCCAATTACAGATGAAAAGAAACAGCTAAAGATAACAATTACAGATGCAAAAAGAAGAGCCAAAAATGCCAATTACAGATGAAAAAGAAGAGCTCAAAATGCCAATTACAGATGCAAAATGAAGAGCCAAAAATGCCAATTACAGATGCAAAAGAACAGCCCAAAATGTTAATTACAGATGCAAAAAGAACAGCCCAAAATGACAATTACAGATGCAAAAAAGAAGAGCCAAAAATGCCAATTACAGATGTATAAAGAAGAGCCCAAAATGCCAATTACAGATGCAAAAAGAAGAGCCAAAAATGCCAATTACAGATGCAAAAAGAAGAGCCAAAAATGCCAATTACAGATGCAAAAAAGAAGAGCCAAAAATGCCAATTACAGATGCATAAAGAAGAGCCCAAAATGCCAATTACAGATGCATAAAGAAGAGCCCAAAATACCAATTACAGATGCAAAAAGAAGAGCCAAAAATGCCAATTACAGATACTAACGTGGATACTAACATCAAACCATCACAGAAATTTACATTTCTGGTAAGTGTGGCAACCGAAGTCGGATCGAATGACGCTGAAAGCGTATTGGCATGACCAAGGCCGCATTCCAAAAGCTGAGTAGGAAAGTGGGAAATTCTTATAGAAAGAAAGAAGAGTTTTTGACTGTTACGTGTTATCTATTCTCTTATATGGTAGCAAATGCTGGACAACCTCGTCAAAGATGAACGAATGACTCGAAGCAACAGAAACAAAGAAAAGAGTACTTGACTGTTACGTGTTATCTGTCTTCATATATGGCAGCGAATACTGGAAAATCTCATCAAAGTTTAAGAAAAGACTACAAGCAACAGAAATATAGTTTTACAGAAGAGCAACAAAAGATAAGAAGATGTGCAGGGCCATGATCACCTACGCCCTTAAAGAACACGGCACAAAAAAAAAAGAAAAAAAAATGTTTTTGAAAATATTAACGATTTTCTGATGGAAATCTTACTAATTAATCAATAACTGGACACATAAAATCTGGGTTCATACATTTCCCAATCGCAATTCGTGCGTAATGGGATATAATGAACACGACTGGAATTGAAAATCTGAACGTCCATTTCCAATTCCGAACAGTTATCCATTGTACCAACCGTACATCTCATTTTACAGCATCTGGTCATTCTAAGCGATAACCTATCTAGGTACCAACCAGGATCGACGTCGACATAACTTCGGTGATCGTACGAGAACCGTTGTTTTAAGAAGAAAATATAGTCATACGTCGTAATGAAAGGTAGAATGTAATTTGACACTTGGAAGGAAGTATAACAAAGAATTGTTTAATTATATCTATAATGATGTCCTTTATAATGCTATCTAGTTTTTTAATAATTCTTCCTCCTTCTTTTGTCCTTATGCTCGACGTTGTTCATAATGCCGTTTTTATTGTTAAAAAAGATTTTCATTTGACGAATTCAGTAACAAATTCTTTCCAATGTATCTCCGTTATCTTCTTTACTCCGCTTTACATGACAACCAGGAAAGGCAGGAGCTCGAAATGCCAGTTATTAGTAAACATTGGCTTCATAGCTCATGAAGCCAATGTTAACCGTTTCAAACTATACTGCACAGTGCGATTGGTAAATTATCGGGATTTTATATTTTTAATTCCGCGCATGCTGGTTGTTTATATTTTTTCAGCTGCACTGTAAAGTAGGGTCAGTTGGGAACACTTTGTGTTAAAAAGAGCACCAGGACGCAATTCACTTAAATATTTGGAAACAGCATGCTGGACTGCTTGAGATTCACGTCGCAATCTCCAGTACGAACATTTCTGAGTGTTTAGGTGTCAAAGTGAGGACAACTCAGAGGATTCAGTAAGATTGGATGATTCTAATGGTGATTACGAAGTGTATGCGGTTCAGAAAACTAACTCTGATCGTTCCGATAAGAAAACAATTCCCTAATATATTGACCAGGACCTCAGACTAAACACGGATGCCTACTTCAATTACACTGAAGAGGTACTGCTTCCTTGTGTTAAGAAGGTGGCTACTGGAAATCTCTATATTTGGCCACATGATTCTTCACCGTGCCTCACAAGCAGACCAATTCTGTGAAAGCATCACTTTTTGCATTTGACCCTCTGAATCCCAGACTGCAACCTCCTTGATGTTTATGTGAAGGGCTTAGTTGAATGAGAGACTATAAAATTCCTTGTAACACAAATACTGAACCGAAGGCAAAAATTAGGGTAACATTCACTGAATTAAACACGAAGATCGTCCAGAAAAGTTTTAGGAGTTTCCGAAATCATCTGGAAGTAGTGTTTAAAGTTGTTCGAGATTTTATTGAATAAATTTACTCTTTAGTATTTCAAGATATTGTTGCGTCATTTTGGTAAATATATCTGTTAAAATGAGATGTCAGTGTTATTTTCATTTTTGCGTCATTTAGGCGATAATTTATTCATCGCATTCCTGTATATTTCTCCGAAAACTAATATTTGTTCAACAATAACGAAAGGAAAAACGAGTGTTATCAAGAAAATGATCTAATTCAGTCAGCTAACGTTTCTTTTGTGAAAAACTGATGTGAAACGATCTTTTTAAGTACGAATTCAGACATCTTTTATATTAATACAGCAAATAAAAGAATTGTGTTCTTTAATTCCGTCTTATGTGTTGTCTGCAGAGCGCGATAGGCCGATTAGATTTGTATTTTTTTCTTCATTCGATTGTCTATCTCTTTTTGTAATAGCTTGTTGAATGCGGCTATATATTTTAGGCAATTATATCGTCATATATGAGATCTATATAGTAATACGAAAACAGAAATAATCACGAAGTATTTGATCGAAATCTATTTTATTTTTAGTCGAATGCTTAAGTAATGGCACTGATGTTGATTCTATTTTTTTCTTCTGTTGTAGTGGTGATCTCGCTTGATAGTTTACACATACACACCATATTTACCTTTTCATATTTATTTTCCTTTCTTATTTTCGAATATGTCTGGAACGATTTCAGTTGCCCTATTTTCTTTATCTAAATTTTTCTAATATACGCTGTCCGGGAGCAATTTCTGTCTAAACACAGTGGCAGAGACTTCATTTTATTTGTAAAGATTATTAAACTGATAAAGGGTTTAAGTTACTACGAAAGGTTGGTTTCTCTACCCACTTAACACTATATATTTTATCTGCGAATAAATATTTAAATTTTATGCGGTATGGATTTCTCTATCATGTTTATGACTTTTTATAACTCTAAAGATTACCGGAGAAAACTTTAGATAGCCTCTGACAATCCGATGTGCCAAATGTTGTTTAAATCCATCTAGGGTCTTCTGAGATGATAAACAGAAGTTATAAACACTATATTTTCTTAGATTAAATATAGTTGTAAACAATTATTATTTAGTTTTTACCAGTCTTTATATTTCGATTATTTTCTTCTTGATTGTTGTCGCAGTTACACTCAGCGAGGAGACTGCTCGAAGTAGAAAAAAATTGACAAAAATACAAATAAAATCCTCGTCCAGATTCGAACGCACTTCCTTTTGATTGCAGTGAATCGGGACCAAAGACCAGCTGCTTTAACTGAAGCTAATCGAAAACTTAATAACAGAGCTCGCATATAAGTCATCACTTAAATTCACGATCTCTCTCAATGTCATATTTTTATTTTTGGAAAAAAGAATAGATTAATTTTAGGACTACAACATTGTGCAAATTAATTGAAGCAAAACGAATATCTTCCTTGATCTTTTATACTTTCCCTGATCATTTATACGTCGTCTTTTGCTGTTGTTTTTCTTTTCCGACGGCATTTTTCTTTTACAATTTGGTTTGATGCATCCAGTTTGTTTCTTCGCCTTGATGATACATCTGAGACTTGAACGGCTGACACCAACAATGTCCGCGATCTCTCAATAAGGCTTACCAGTGTGTTCGTGAAACGTTACAACTTTCGTATGCTTCCTTCTTCAATCTGAAATATGTTTCGGCGCTAAAAAATTATAAAGGGTTGATAGGATGTAAAAAATAAATCAATCAGTGTTGTTGTTATTCCTGTTCTTGCCCCTCCCCCACCATTTTTCATTTGCTTCCTCAGCTATTTATAGTACCTTTTATCTCTAATTTTCTTTCCTTTATCAATATTTCATATACGTTGTACATTTTTACGCCCGAATATGCTTTCTCAATTCCCATATCTTTCTCAAGCTTAGCCTCATATTCATTAAAAATCGTACTTCATAATATATAAACTTCCAAAAAATAACCGAAGAAAGAAAGAAAGAAAAGAAGGAAGAGAAGAAAAAAGAAAAATAATTATTGATTTGTTCTTTTACGTCTTCTCAACAACAAGAAGTAGTTGTATTTCAACACTCATAATTTAATTTAAGTTCAACGCCACTTGCCATCTTCCATCTTCTTGAATCCCTCTTATCTTTTATCCTGACTTCATTATTCCCTATACCCATTACTTATCTCTTACTGTAATCCCCTGTGTACTAGTGGTGGTTTCGCCTTGTTTGGGGTGAAATGATAACAAAATAAAGAATAGAAACAAAAACGATCATTAAACATAGAAAAAAGAATTCTTAAAAAAAAGATAAAATGCACAAACATCTAAATATCTATTAATGTTATCCTGACAGTGAAATAATATTTCAATGCTGACCTATCAGATCCTTTCATTGCAGTAAATATTATCTGCATTTGTTCTCTAAACATTTAAGATTTAGTCAATTAAAAGCCATACGTGATACACACTTGAACGATCATGCCTTTAAAGAGACATGACTGACTGGAGAGAACATTTTCACAACGTATGTTGCCATTACTTTCCGCGGTAGACTGGTTGCCAGCCAAGGCAACCTGTTCTACTATTTAACTCATAGTTGGAGGAAGAAGCGACGGGGTAATACCTTTTCCCAAGGGTACTTGCGCGTAAGTGAATTAAACGAATTCAACTGGAATTCGAACTCGTCACTCCGATATTTTTATTCCGAGCCAATATGACATTGCACCACAATAAACATCCATTTTTAGATTACCAGCCCCTTTTGTCACCAAACTACATTCCAGAACGTTTAGTATATACAAAGGCACCACATATTTCATGCTATCCAGTCTATAAAAAAAATGAAAAACGTACTTAATCTAGGCTATACAGTTCTCCACTCCGAACTCAAAATCTTTGGCGCTTACTTTCACACTAGTCCTCTTAAAAAAGATATTAATCCTTCTTCTCCTTCCAACTATAAGTTAAATAACAGGGTAGCCTGTGCTCTCTAGCTTTGTGCGTTCAGCTAGACGTGGAGAAAAGTAATTCCGAATTTAAAAACTTTACCGATGGTAACTGCAATTATTTTTTCTTCAACCATAGCAATTTACAAATAATAACGAAAAGAATTTGTGTAGATCCATAACCCCATACGTCCTGAAGAATGTGTGGCATTAAACGCACTCCTTCACGGTTTTATGAACAGGTGTAGATTTTAACGATGTGCGTTGTGGTACAGTGGATATCGGCTCGGAACGAGAAACCGGGGAGCCGATTTCGAATTCCAGTTGAATCCATTGTATTCACTTACGCGCAAATACCCTTGGGAAAAGTATTAATCCGTCTCTTCCTTCCAGTTATAGGGTTAGATAGCAGGATAGAGTGGGTTCTATAGGCTTGGTCGGCAACTAGTCTACCGGAAAAAGCAATGGCAAACTACTGCGGGATAATCTTCTGCCCAGTCAGTCATGTATCTTTCGAGACATGATCACCCAAGCGTGTATCACGTATGGCATTTGACTGACTGACTCCTGTTAAAGATTGGATTTGCAGTTCTTTCTAAAGTTTACTTCAAATTTTAGCCTAAACTCTGAAATTGTATTTTTCATTTTTCTTATTTATTTCTTATTTATTTATTATTTTCCTAAATAGAAGTATATATATATAATGTAATGTGTTTATTTATATATATATATATATAATGTAATGTTTATATATATATATATATATATAATGTAATGTGTTTATTTATCTGCTGTCTCGATACACTCTGTATATATATATAGAGAGAGAGAGTGTGTATCAAAGCAGCAGATAAATAAACACATTACATTATATATATATATATATGTTTGCGTCTGTGTGTGTTTGTTGTAATAGTTGTTACAATGGTTTATAAATTCCAACTCCTTCAGCCGAAGAGAGGCAACCAAAAAACAAGGTTAGCTACGAAACGCGAAAATTTTTGTGTAGTGATACTATGAATTTATAAACCATTGTAACAACTATTACAATACACACGCACACACACACACACACACACACATATATATATATATATATATATATATTTATATAATGCAATGTGTTTATTTATCTGCTGCCTCGATACACTATATATATATATATATATATATATATATATAGAGAGAGAGAGAGAGAGAGTGTATCGAGACAGCAGATAAATTGCATTTAGACATATGGTTCTGTTTACATTTCGGTCTCTCATGCGGCGAGAAGTCACAGAACTGCGTTACAAATTTTCAAACTGCATCTGCTATTGGATGACTATCTTCACAAAGCAATGTTTAATGTCAACAAAAAATAATATCATCTTTGATGTTGGATGCTTTTATATTAACGTCCCTCTAACCTCTCTGAAGATGGCTCATGTGAAGCCGAAACCGTAGAACCAGTTTAAAAGAATAATATCCAAATGTTGGAGAGTTTTTGTCTTTATTTTCACCTGAAATTAAAGCCAAACAACGATGTTTTTAACGGCTCATGATTAAACATAATAGCCATTCATTGTCTGTTATATTTAACAATATATGTTCAGAAAAAAAAATATATATAAGAACATACAAAAAATATTTTCTTTCTTTTTTTTTCGATCTAGGAATGTAAATCGTGGTGCCGAAATGAACAGTGCTTTTGAAGAACACACACATCTAAAGAAAGTTTTGTAATGTGCAAAAGGTCGTTTTTCTCCGTGTTGTTTCTTGCCAGAAGACATCGTTATGTACCACAATACAACCATAGGTGGTTACCGCACCCCGATTTTCAAATTGACATAGGGTAAATGACATTCGAGTAAGGCCATGCGGGACTTTGCTTAAGTTTAACGTCAAATATGTAACTTCTTAATTTCAAACATTCTATGTTTGAACTCAAAAAAGCTGACATTATCTGCAGTACCATGTCATTCAAAGTCAAACTGAGAAAACACAAAAAGAAAAGGAAGAAAATTACCTAAGTGCCTGATTCTCTCTGTTAACGATGGGCATGCAGTTTGCTTCGTGGATTAGTAGTACCACCGACACTCACAACTAAGTTTAAAGAATGGACCGGTGACTCGTAATTTCTTAAGTTGTCCCATGTTCCCGTCTCCCTTAACTACGGAACAGTCACCTGCTTCCAGACCTTGATACTCTTTCTTTGTAGATATCTCTCTGTTCAAGCAAGAGAAATTTAGGTGCTGAACAACCTTTGATCCCGTAGTACTATTCACAAGGGTATAAACTAATTCTCTTTTCTGAAGTACAATCACTTCCTCTCCATATGGCCCTCTTCGTCACAATTCCAACATCTAATAATGCGTTCACCCTTTTCCTGTATGCGAGTTTTATATCTTACCCCCTTATCAGTTCCCTTTCTTATGACGGTTCTTATTGTACACAAAACCTTCTTCTTCTATGTGCCCTGTCCCTTCAGGACGTAGACGATCATGATTTTCCACGTTTCCCTATCCCTGGTGGCTCTGAGCACACCTTCTCCTGTTACACCATTCAGCCATCGTTCCGTCATCCACCTGATTAGGTCCTTCAAATATGTTGTCCGTTGCTGTCCCCTGTCTCTTTTTCCCTCTATCTGGCCTGTTAGTATCAGGTTCTCCAAGCCCTCCTTCCTCATTGCGTGTCCCAGAAACTTCAGATGTCTCTTCCTGATGCCTAGTATTAATTTTCTTTTTGTTTCCATCATTTCTATGACCTCATCATTGATCACATGCTCGATCCATGATATTGGCAGCATCACCGAAACTTAAACTCTACAACCTTAGCTTTACTAAAGGGACTTATTATCACGGCTTTCCTTCCATTTTTATGTTATTTCTAAAAAAGCGGCAATAGATCATTCCAATGAAATCCTTCATTTGCCTAACGGTAGTTGTGAGTTGAAACTGATTTTATAACCTTGCTTTCTTCGAAAACTAGGCTTACGGCCATATCACGTTGAATACACCGGTTCTCGCTCGATCACCGAAGTTAAGCAACGTTGAGCCTGGTCAGTATTTAGATGGGTGACCGCTTGGGAATACCAGGTGCTGTAAGCGTAAAATGACGGATGTGCATTTCGGAAAGTGAAATCGGTGAGCCGAGTTCGAATTCCAGTTGACTACCCTTCATTCACTTAAGCACTGGTACCATTGGGAAAGTTATTAATCCGTCCCTTCCCTCCAGTTATGGGCTAAATAAGAAGGGTATGACTTGGGGACCCTGCCCTTAAAAACAAATCTCAGTGAATCTTGATACTCGAAAAGAAAATGTGTTACTAGACACAAAAACTTATATAAAAACAACAATAAATTGTTGAAAGAAAAAAGTATTACCAGCAATAAATAAATAAAGTTTAGTTGGCAATAAATGACCGGCTGAGGTAGATTTGCCGTAAAAACAAAACAACCAATCATCGAAATCTGGCTGTGTTTCCTCTACTAATTTTGAAAACTGGGAAAAAGAACTCACACTTAGCTGGTTTCAAGTTCAGATTATGTTTACACAAACTACCCAAAATATTTGAATTTAATATTTTATTTTTCAGTTTGACATCAAAAGTAATGAAAACCAATGGAGTATTTTTTAAAACACATAAAGGAATCGTATGAATAATTGAATTGGGTAAACAATTCAGTGGCGTCTTCCTTAAATTGTCAAATCTGAACGTTCGTTATTTAATATAGTAAAGTGCATGTAAATTTTGTGTGCATCTAATAAATTTAATGTAACAAACTCTAAAGAAACGTAGTAGCAATGATGTGAGCTGTGGTGCAATGGAATCGGCTCAGAATATAAAACCGGAGTGCCGAGTTCGAATTCGAGGATAATCCGTTCCATTCACTTACGCGCAAGTACACTTGGGAAAAGTAATAATCCATCTCTTCTCTCTCCAACTATGGGTTAATAAGCAGGAAAAAATTATATTATGTAGTCTTGTTTTTCAACCAGTTTACCGCTAGAAGTAATGGCAACCTTCTGCGGGAATATAAAATTGGAGAGCCGAGGTCGAATAGCAGATTACACCGTTTCATTCCCTTACGCGCAAGTACACTTGGGAAAAGTAATAATCTATCTCTTCTCTCTCCAACTATAGGTTATATAGCAGGAAGAATTATGTTCTATAGTCTTGTTTTTCAACCAGTCTACAGCTAAAAGTAATGGCAACCTTCTGCGGGAAAATCTTCTCCCTAGTCACTCATGGACCGAAAGGGACATGAGCGCCAAAGCATGTATCAAGAATGCCACGTGACTGACTGACTGACTGTAGTAAATAAACTGATTAATTAAACGGCCTAAAACACAGTTTTGATTTTTAATTTAATATCTCCGTTTTATTAAATCTCAAAAGAATGTTTCAAAACCTTACATGTAAATATTAACATTTTCTAACAGTAGGAAACATTTTTGACGCCACGAGTGCACTGGTACCTAGGTCATGTTATTTTTGGACACCGTTCGCCAAAATATCTGAACATATTCCAGACCTTATGTCAGGCTTAAAAGCAGAGTTATTCCCAGATGGACTGTTCGAGAAATATCTAAAATTCTAAGAAACCGATAGCAGACATAATGCTTGTACGAATCGAGAGTCTTTTAATGGCAGACAAAATAACTTGGTACTATTATGTTCTACTGGTCAACGCTTTCACGTCTATTTGTCGAATCTCGGTTGCTTGAGGCGTACAATTAGATCAGAATAA
Source organism: Ascarosepion bandense (assembly GCA_037127315.1). Taxonomy (NCBI): domain Eukaryota; kingdom Metazoa; phylum Mollusca; class Cephalopoda; order Sepiida; family Sepiidae; genus Ascarosepion; species Ascarosepion bandense. The sequence continues at coordinate 1,777,654 of JBBBDQ010000468.1, forward strand.
AACACCGGTTCCAAACGATAAGAAACGTCAGTTCTTAGATGGGTTATCGCTTGGGAATATCAGGTGTTGTAAGCTTGAAAGTGCGAGTGAGATAATGGGCAATGGTTCTTAACTGTTATTCGAACAGCGGAGTTCCAATTCCTGTTGGGTTTCATTATGTTCACTTACACTAGGAAAAGTATGAATCCACCTTTTCTTTTCACTGATATGGGTTAATTAGTAAGACTTGTATTACTAAATAATTATTATCTCAAAAAAAGAAAATCTATTATCTAAAAATCATACAATCTAAAAATACATTCTGGCTTTAAATAACCTTCAAATGGTAGATCAGCCGTAGAAAATTAATCAATTTATTATCTCAAGAACAAAAGATCTTGCAATCTAAAAATTATCTCTGACTTTAAATAACCTGCAAATGAAGGATCAACCGTAGAAAACGAATAAATTTATTAGCTCAAAAAAGAATATTCTTACAATCTAAAAATATTATCTGGCTTTAAATAACCTGCAAATGGCAGATAAGATGTAAAAAACGATTCAATTTATTATCACAAAATGAAAAATCTTACAATCTAAAAGTTATTTCTGGCTTTAAATAACCTGCAATTGTAGATCTACAGTAGAAAACGATTGTTTGATTCAAAATTTTAATTCCCTTGTTGATCTCCTTATTTCTTTCACATGAGGAACAGCTCTTCTATTTTTCTTGTTACTTTCTGAAGGAATTCTCTTCACTTCAAATGAAATTATCAATATATCTTAACCTCATTGGGGATTTTCTACTTGACACTTGTATCGTATATACTTGGAGATGTGTGTGTGTGTGTGTGTGTGTGTGTGTGTGTGTGTGTGTGTGTGTGTGTGTGTGTGTTATTATTTTGAATAAGATCGAATTAGAGAAGTGATATCTATTGGTGCTAAAAAATCTAAACATCGCATTTCCAATCAATAACTCAATATTGCGCCGCTAAACTCATAATAAATTTATTTGCTTGTTATTCACCCGGGAAAGTGTGAAGAACAAGCGAGAAACATCTTACAAATTATTCCAATAATTGCATCAACGTTGTAGTTTTTCTTGTTTACTATTGAAAATCATTGGCTTTATATCACTACAAGACGCGTGAGTGAAAATACAATGACACTGGAAAAATGTTAAGACAAACACCCATACCCACAAATATTCACATATAATATACACGCACGTGTATATATATATGTGTGTGTTTATTTGTGTGGTAGTGTGGTTACCGAGGACATAATACATTCGCTTTCCGACCATGAAGCCCAGGTTCGAATCTTACTATGGTCAATATGTCAGGAAGGTGACTTCTTGATGTTTTTGGTCTGAAGACTCCCAATCTGCGTCATCTTTAGAAAATTTATGAAAACCACACTACGGGTTGACTCACGCCTTGTCAGTGAAATTGGTAGATAGTAGCTTTTGAGATCCGTAGATGGCTGTACTAGCTTGAAGTCAGAAGTCATCGTGACCGAGGGTTTAAGCGTCATAGCCTGGTTCAGAATGTTGTTCCCGATAGATAACGCACGCTCTCACAGAAACTGTAACTGAGGTCCGACCAACAGAGTTGTGGTATAAACCACAGGTGGGCTCTTTAGAGTGTCAAACAAACACAATCCGGCGTCTGACTTTAGTTCTCTTGTTGGGCCCTGGAAGGAAATGTGTATATAACAGAAATCCAAAGAAATAAAATAATAATAACTAGAAACAGCATTCAAAAATCTACCAAGGCAATATCGACACCATCTCAATGTTTGGAAGAGATATTTGTAAAAAAAAAGAATAACTACAATGAACTTTACAACTCTGAAGAGTAAAAGTACAAAAGATGAACTTGGTCGCTTTCTAAATTAAATCCACACTTAAAATGAAACTCGGCAGGTAAATCAGTATTTGGTAAGATAAGATAATAAGGTAGGTGAATCAGTATTTGGTATTTGAAAGGTAAAAATTAAATTTTAGTAATAAAACTGGAAACGTTATCCCGTATCAAATCAAACCCAAAATCTAATTAGTTCGTGCGAGTCATGAAGCCAATCATTATTGAAAATTTCATCTGAATACATCCAGCAGGTATGGAGGTATCTTGACTACGGATAAAAAAAACAAAAAAAAACCAGACAAACAAATATGAGTGAAAACAACACCTTTGTTTTAAGACGGAGTTGATAATATTTCTGTATATATTAAGCCACTATGCAAATTTACACATGCGCGGAAAAACTTCTTAAAAGTCACACATTTTTCGGCGATAAGGACACAGACATTCTAATATTTTAATTTTCTACGTTTTCGGATCCGTCTATTTTGTCTAATGGCCGAATAATATACAATCATGATTGTTAGTATTATTATTAGTAGTAGTAGTAATAGTATTAGTAGTAGTATTTACTTTTTCAGAATATCTCTCACCAACCTATTATAGCTACATATCTTTGTTCTAAAGAAAGAAATAAGAAAATTATTTTTGTGTGTGACCTTGTGCTTCTGAAATTAATCCTGAAATTCTAAACAAAGTCCAAAGAAGAATCTGCGATGTTATTCCTGATCAGGGATTTCGGATTCAGTATCATCTCTTCCGATATAAATTCTTGTTTTAATCGTCACGCCATAGACTGGGAGTTATATTTCATCATTTTACTATTTAAATTGCTAAGTGTAAGTAAGCTCCTACCCACCATTAGCATGGAACAGGTTAGTCTCCCTGAAAGCAAAACACTGCACCTCCTCACATTAACTCTCACAACAGACTTCAAGTGGAATGACAATATATAATCCATAGCTAAATCCGTTGCTAAAAAAGTCGTTTCTCTGTGTGGGGCCAGGAGGTTTTTCCCCTCTCCGAAACAATCCTGCACATATATAAATCTACCATCCGCCCGTGCATTGAATAGTGCTGCCATATCTGGTTGGGTGCTCCTGCTATCCACATAAGGGCCCTTGACAAAATCCAACGGAGAAAATCTGTAAGGTTGATTGATCCTGAGTTGGCAGCTCATGTACAGTCACTTTCTAACCGGTGCAATGTGGCTTCCCTGTCTCTTCTACAAATACTTTCACGGTTTCTCTCTTAGCTCTCTGGTTCTGCCTTTGCATGAATTTGTTCAACCCACAAGATTAACAACTAGGTCCCACCCTTTTACTGTAAAACCAATAAATGTAAAAATGTTACTCCACCAAGCGTTTTTTATCGCACTTCCCGCCTGTAGAATTCCCTTCTGTTTAGTTGCTTCCTCGACAGCTACAATCGTCAAGAATTTAAATGTAAAGTCAATAGTCATCTCCTGTCTCACTAATCTGCATCCCCTCTCTCTCTCTCATGTTTCTTTCTCCGTCCACTCCACTCTCATAAGTATTCTCATCTTTCTCTTAACCACTTCCTGACACCCTCTATAACCTGTCACTCTTTCTTATAACTTTAATCCTATGTAATCACCTGCAAAACAGTGGCAGTAAAATGCCTTGCTTGTGGCGATATGATTATAAAAAAAATTATGTACTATTATAATGTGGATATAAAGTGGGGGGGTCAATTATACACTACAATCCATATATAAACTGATCCCTTACTTTATGGCGACTGTCACCCGTCTCTTACCCACTTCCTGACACCCCCTCGCAGCCTGTCACTCTTTCTCAAAACCTTCCTCCTATGTAATCACCTGCAAAACAGTGGCAGTAAAATGCCTTGGTTGGGGCAATATGATTGTATAAAAAAGAAGTTCTATACTAATAATCTCGTCTCTCACACCGCACGCCCAAGGAACCCTTTTCAAGCTTCTGTCAGTTCCATCTTCAAAGATTTTTGTGGTTTTCTGTCTTTTTAAATCCGGTTTATTTTACTTTATTCTTTCCTCCGCAACTTTTTATCAGTTTCCTCCAATTTAAGTGACTTAGTGTTTCTTAGCGGGTTTAGTCCCTTGCTTAGCACAAAATGAATTAAAAAAAAGCCTGTCTGTATATAATCACCATTTATTTTTAACGCTGACCCCTAATTAAAGTGATACCGCTAATCTTTAATGTAATGTCGATCCGATGAAGGCTGTAACGTATTATTAAGGGCCTACTCAAAGCGTCTTTTTGTGCATATCAGGCTACGTATTAATTTAAGTCATTTCATTAATTTAAAGACATTACAAAGTAGAAGCAATCAAATTCTTGCTTGAATAATTTTCAGTCTGTCAGTGTAGCTTTCTCACCCGCAATAAAGCTGGGCTAGCAGCGCACTCAAGAAAGCACAAATGAAATGTCTTCTCCCTGCCAGATTTTCTTCGCAATTACTCAAGGCAAGCATCATGCAAAAGTGAAAAACTACTGACCCTCATATATTGTGCACGTGAGAGAATACGCTATTTATATATACTAGTGTATCAATTTACATGCCCGTCCAGAGATTGTATCTCTGGTACTAATAAATAAACCTACTACATATATTGGTTTTACTACAACCACGCTCTCCCGTAGACTTACCTGTCACCTTTCTGATCAGAGTACAATTAAACAACATTTCTCAGAAAAACATAAACATGTAGGTAATATCAGACAGATTTTAGTCAACAATACAATAATCCTCACTCATAAACACAGTAAAAAGAAGCTTCAGATATTGGAGGCCATCTACATTAAATCTAAACAACGCACACCTTAATAAAGTCACGTTTAAATCTGGTCATAACACATTACATTGCATTTAAATATATGGTTATTTGTCATTTTGCGCTATCACGCGGTGTGACGTCATAGAACCGCACTGCAAATTTGAGAACTGCGTTTGTTATTTTTGATAACTATTGCCGTTGTCTAGCGGAGTTTTATGTCAACACAATATAAAATCGTCGCTGATGGTGAATGTTAGTGTGTTACTATCCTTATAACCTTTCATGTGAGCCGAAAGCTTAGAACCAACTTAATAAAAAATTATCCAAATGTTCGATAATTTTTGTTTTTATTTTCAACAGAAATTAAAGCGAAAATACGACGTTTAGAACAGCACATGATTAAACATAATAGCCATTCATTGTCTCATATATTTAACAGTATGTATATATATATATATATATATATATATATAAATAATAGATGAACTCGACGGTTCACAAAATTAAATGCAAACTTAAAAGAAGGTAAATCAGTATTTAAAATGATCTAGGGGAAAGAAATTCAGTATTTGGCATTTGAAGAAAAGTAAAGAGTAAATTTTAGTAATAAATACCCGGGGTAAATCGAACGTAAAATCTAATTAGTTCGTGCCAGTCATGTAATCAATCATTACTGATGGTTTTGTCTAAATACATCCAGCAGGTCTAGAGTATCTTGACCACGGACAAACAAACAAACAAACAAACAAACAAACAAAAAAACAAAAAAACAGATAAACAAATATGAGTGTAAATAATACCTTTCATCTTAGGACGGAGGTGATAATATTTTCTGTATATATTAGGTCACTAGTCAAATTTACAATATAGAGTTGCGAAATTTACAACATGAGTTGCGTAACATAACTCGTTTACAAATGAAAAATATTCTAACTTTCTTTAATATATATATTTATATATTGAACACTTTTTAATACAACTGTGTACTGGTCAGTTTTTATTATGACCAAAAACTTAATTAAATGATTATATATATATATATATATATATATATATATATATATATATATATATATATATATATATATATTAAAGATAGAGACAACTTAGTATTAAACGATAGAGACAACTTAGTCTTGCAGATTTTCTTTTGTATTTTTTCATACGTTTCCGCCGCTAGGCAACTGTTGATGGTTAAAAATTGTAAAACCGTAAAATGTAGACCCTGATGATGAACGATGATGTTCGAAACTACTCGGTTAAAATATGGACAACATTTGTATGAATATGATTTGGAAATAAAAATCCTCATTAGAAAATATGAGAAAATATAAAGGAAAATGTGTAAGACTAAATTGTCTCTATCTTTTAATACAACGTGTTAAAAAAAAGGATGCTGACAAAATACACGTACTATATATATATATATATATATATATATATATATATATATGGTGTATTCAGACAGAAAATAATTTTCTGAAAATATACTATTAAATATGACAGACAATGAATGTCTATTATGTTTCATCCTGGGCGGTTCTAAACATCGTATTTTGGCTCTAATTTCAGGTGAAAATAAAGAAAAAATTGTCCAACATTCGGATATTTTTTATTACGCTGGTTTTTAAGTTTTCGGCTCACATCAGCCATCTTCAGAGAGGTTACATATATATATATAGTAATCATATCAGCTCATGTCAAGAAAATAGAACGACTAAGACACCTGGGGTTACTGAGTATGAAAGCATAATAAAATACAATCATTTATTTCTACCGGACTAATTGTTTACGATAAATTTTTGTTTAGAAAACGTATGTCATTCAGCAGGATTTTCATAACAAAAAATTAGCGTAAATAAGCAGGCCGGTATAAATCTAAACTTATGTGTGTGTGTGTGTGTGTGTGTGTGTGTGTGTGTGTGTGTGTGTGTGTGTGTGTCCATTACCTATAGACTCCGAAACGGTTGAACCAATTTTCTTGAAAATTTACACACTTTTACTATAAGCGTCTGCGAGTGTTCTTAGCTAGGTTTTGTGTCGAGGTACCACCGATAAATATCGAAAATCGATAATCGAAAAAATCGGGTTATAGAAGGAGTGGTCCGATTTTAATCAAATTTGATACATTCATAGACAAAAACATAAGAAACGATATTCAGAAGTTTCAAGGTTGCAGTTCTTACAATAGTGCAGAAAATCGATAATATATATATATATATATATATATATATATATATATATAAGGCAAGATGTTTGTGTGTGTGTCTGTTTATCCGTCTGTATGTTCATTATTCAATCCACAATGTTTATCCGATTCTCACCAAACATCACAAAAATATTCTTTATGCTGAGTTTGAGCTCCAAGACCATGGATTAGTTTTAAAGCTTTTATTACACCCGGGGATATACTGCTAGTAAATATATAAAACTGTTTGATTACAAACAGAATATCTACTTAAATTTGAGTATCGATCAAAAATAATGTTCAATCAAATCATTTCAAATTATCGGTTGTTTATAACCAGTTTCGTTAATCTTCGTTAATTTCCGTAATATGTATATATATATAAATTCAGATAAAATTTAGAGGTGAAATATCCATTTTCAATTTCAACATGTCAGTTGAAGACAAGCATTGTCAACCCGTTTAAACAAAGAATGAGGAAAAATTCTAATGCCGGAGGCATGGGCTAGAAAGGAAGCGGTTGGAGAATATTGGCTTTTATAGGGTTAAGCTAGCGGAATCTTAGTAGTAATTTCTTCTATGGTAGTAGGAGTTATGTGGCTTGACTATTGGATTAGTAGTGGTAGGTAGGAGGGAAAGGTAACTACTTAGCTAAGTTTTTAAAAAAATATTCTATTGTTATTAAATGGAAGAATAGGATAATTATTGCAATTTAAATTTATTTCCGTATTGACACATGCTAATGATCTCTCTTCTAGCTTGAAATCATGTTTTTCTTCTCCAAACACAAGCTATAACTTAAATATCTTGATGTATTCAAAAGTATATATATATATATATATATATATATAGTGATGATCATCCACGTATACTGCCTTAATATGTATAGGAAAGAATATTAATAAAAAGTTTTGAATTTAAAAATGTACTTTTTTTAACAGTATTTGTTTATTTTTATTATATTTTATATTTCAGACCGCCCTCGGTCCTTCATCAGAAACAACTGATTTTTAAAATACGTTTCTAATTCAAATTTAAAAATCAGTTGTTTCTGATGAAGGACCGAGGGCGGTCTGAAATATAAAATATAATAAAAATAAACAAATACTGTTCAAAAAAAGTACATTTTTAAATTCAAAACTTTTTATTAATATTCTTTCCTATATATATATATATATATATATATATATATATATATATATTGATAAGGCGCCCGGACCTTTTAAGAATGGAAATATCACAGTTATTAGTGGGGATTTTTAATCGTTTCACCACTAAGCAAGGTGGTAACCCCACTGGTGCGCAGAGGGCTGCATAAGAGAATAATGATAAGCAGGGGGAGAGTAAAGGAAAAGACGCACCAGTTACGGGGTGTGTCGGAGAAAGGGCAAGAGAAGGATGAGAATATAGGTGTGATGACAGTCGCGTAGGCAGAGTGAGAAAAGAAAAAAAAACAGCGTGACGTGGAAAAGACGAGAGGACTAGAGTGAAGTGGATAAAAAATAGGAATTGACATTGCATTTAAATTTCTAGATATTGTAGCCGTCAAGCAAGCCAGTAAAGAGAAGTGCGAGAAAAAGCTGGTGCCGTAGAATACGGAAGTGCGAGAAAAAGCTGGTGGCCGTAGAATTGGGGCTACATTCGATAGGTTTAACTGTAAAAAGGTAGGACCTTGTTGCCAGTTTGCTTGCTCGGGTAAATTTTTTTGAGAGAGGGCGTCTGTGTGCTAAGCTCATCGGAGTAGAAGCCATTAAAATATTCTTTTAGAAAAGACAAAGAGGAAGCCACAATATATGCGCACAATTATTCACCTTCGAATCTTTCGAAAGAAACTAGGTGTATTCTTAGCAAGTTCCGTATTTATATCATGAAATGTTGAAGACCATCCTGTGCCTATTTGCAACATTTCAGCATTTGCAACTATCAGAAATTTGCAGTGTGAAATCATGTTTCTCTTCTCTAAACACAAGCAAAAACTTAAATATCTTGATGTATTCAAAACTAAATTTATATAAAATGGTGCAACGAATTTATATATTTTGATTAAGTTTCTGTTTTATGGTAATATATGTACGGAGTTCTTTATTTGTTTATTTATTTTTTTGTAAATCAAGATCTCAACGATGGAATTCAACAATTGTTGGGTCATGAGAAAGGAAATTTAATTATTTTTCTGTGTCACTAACAAGAACACTGTCTCCAATATGTTTATTTTTGTCTGCTTTATCGTCTAAATCTCATCTTAATATCATTTTAATAAACTCAATTGTACATTCTGATAGTATTTTCTTTTACTTTTTATTGTACTTTAAATAAAAAAAAACAATTCAAATCATAACTTTAAATGCTGATAACTATAAGGCAACCTATTTTTTTTAATAATTTGATCGACTCAATAGTTCACTGATGATTTATTTTATATTATATACAGGGTGCGATGGGTAAGTTGACACCGTTTTATGTTTTTGATTTCTTTAATTTCGTCGAATTCAAAATATATATGTGTTAGTTCGGAACCATCTGTAAGAAAAAGAATACCATGACACATTTCACTCTGCCAGAAATTTTGGAAACACAATGCTGTACACTTTTTCATTCGCGCCAGAAGCTACAATACGAACATTATGGGACGCCTCGTGGTGGTGTAATGGTTAACAAGCTTGTCTCGCTAGAATCATTGTAATTAAGTAGAGAGTTCGATCCCCACTCGGTGTCCCTTCTTTTCGGCCTAGTAACACATGTAAGACACGCTTGTCTTGCTAGAACCATTGTAACTGAGTAGAGAATTTGATCCTCACTCGGTGTCCCTTATTTTTGGCCTAGTGCCACATTTAAGATACGCTTGTCTCGCTAGAATCATTGTAACTGAGTAGACAATTCGATTGTCACTCGGTGTCTCTTATTTTCGGCCTAGTACCACATTTAAGCTACGCTTAGAAAATCGCCATTTCAGGGTGTTTTTGTGTCAATCTGAAAAAACTGCCGAGAATCGGAAAGAATTGAATGAGTCTAATGGTGATTACGAAGACGGCAGCTCGGAAAATTCACTTGGATTGTTCTGATAAGAAAATAACTCTTGCATCTGCTGATGAGGGCGTTAGATTCAAGACATAAAGGGTTACATGAAGATGGTAGTGCTGCCCAAGTATGAGAACCCAGTCATGGCTGTCAGACAAATTCTGCGACAACATAATTCCCTACACCTGCCTACTTAAATTCCAGACTGCAACCTCTTTCATTTAAAATGTGTGGGGAGCAGTTGAGTGAAAAACAAAGAAACAAAAAAAAACTTGTAATACCAAAGATGAAATGAAGGCAAAATTTTGGTAGCATTGACCAACTTAAACAAAGACACGGTTCAGAAGAGTTGGAAGAGATTCTTAAATCGTCTGGAGGCCATGGTTGAAACCAATGGCGGTTTTATTGAATATATTTACTCTTTAGTATTTCAAGATAACTTTGTGTAGATTTGGTATATATATTTGCTAAAATGAGATGTCAGCGTTATTTTCATTTTTACGTAATTTATGCGACAATTTATTCATCACATTTAGTATATTTCTCCAAAAACTAATATTTGCTCAACAATAACGAACGGAAAAACGAATGTTATCAAGAAAACGATCTTATTCAGTCAGCTAAGACTTCTTTTGTAAAAAATTGATGAAAACGATTTTTTAAAGTACGAATTCGGACATCTTTTGGAGCAAATAAAATAAATGTGTTCTTTAATTCTATCGTATGTGTTGTCTGCAGAGCGCGATACGTCGAGTAGATTTGTTTGTTTGTTTCTTTTATTTGATTTTCTTTCTCTGTTTCTAATAGTTTGTTGAATGCAGCTCTAGTCTTTTAGACAATTATATCACCATATATAATATCTACACACTTATACGAAAACAGAAATAATCACAAAGTATTTGTTCGAAATTTATTACATTTTTAAGTAATGATACTGATGTTGATTCCATGTTTTTTTCTTTCATTTGTAGTAGCGATCTCGTTTTATAATCTAATCATACATTGTAGTTTACCAACATTTCAGAGTGTTTAGGCGTCAATTAGGGAATAGTGCAGAGGATTTGGAAAAAGTTGGATGATGTATTTAACCCTCTAGGGCCATTCGTATCATATTAGTGGGGGATCTGTTTATTACTTCATAACAATATAGAACTGATCCCCCACTTTATGACAAGTAGAAGCCTTAATCATATTATATAATTAACCCTCTAGGGCCATTCGTATCATATTAGTGGGGGATCTGTTTATTACTTCATAACAATATAGAACTGATCCCCCACTTTATGACAAGTAGAAGCCTTAATCATATTATATTATTAACCCTCTAGGGCCATTCGTATCATATTTGATACAGTATTTCCCTATAAGGAAACATTTGGTATTTCCCTATAAGGAAACATTTGGTATTCATTGACTGAGCAGTCAGTACTGCTTTCATTTGAAATTTATAAAATATTTCTCTTAAAAAATTTTTCAGGAAAATATTTCTTTCAAGGCTTGTTTTCATACTGTATCAAATATGATACGAATGGCCCTAGGGGGTTAATAATATAATATGATTAAGGCTTCTACTTGTCATAAAGTGGGGGATCAGTTCTATATTGTTATGAAGTAATAAACAGATCCCCCACTAATATGATACGAATGGCCCTAGAGGGTTGAATTATATAATATGATTAAGGCTTCTACTTGTCATAAAGTGGGGGATCAGTTCTATATTGTTATGAAGTAATAAACAGATCCCCCACTAATATGATACGAATGGCTCTAGAGGGTTAAACATCATGGTGTTTGGAGTAATCATTAGTGATTGCGACATTATGTCACCATTCATCTTCTCACATGACGCCCACCTCAAATGACATGTGGAAGGTAGTGCTGCCCTGGGTCAAGAGTATGGCTGCTAGAAAAACCTATGTCTGGCAACAGGACTCTGCACCATGACGCAAGAGAACCCTGATATGGCTGTAAGACAATTTCTGCAACCACAATATAGCTTACACCTGGTCACCTATTTCCCCAGACATTGTCGCTTGATTATTATCTGTGGGGTGCAACTGAGCGGGAGACAAAAAATCTTTCTAACCCCCAAAATGAACTGAAGTTAAATATTATGGCAGGATACACCAACATAAACAAGGAGATGGCCCAGAAGATTTGCAGGTGAATCCGAAGTCTTTTTGATACCGTGGTTAAATAAAATTTCAAATTTATTTAATGAATTTACTCTTTAGTATTTCAAAGTGTTTCTGTGTAATTTTGTTAAATATATCTGTGAAAATGATAGGACAGTGTTATTTTCTTTTTCTGTGTAATTTAGACGGCAATTTATTCATCACATATTGTATATACATTAGGGAATTTATTTGTTAGCTTATGTGGTGACAAAATGTTGGGTCGGAACAAAATTAATGTCGTATTTTAATAGCTGGTTTGAAAATATGGCATCCTTTCACAAGTTACTTAAGTTTGGCATGTTTTATAATTTTAATCTGGATCACCCTAATGCAATGCAGTAAAGCACTAAGACACAAGGCGTTAGGTGGTGTAGAAGAATTAGAAGCAGAAGCATGAATAATGAGAGGGAAGGAAAAAGAATATTCAGGAGGTCAAAGATAGCGATTGGCATTGAATTTAAAGTTTTACAGATTAAAGTTGGCTGGGAAGCATAGAGACGGATAGGAGATTCTCAAGCGAGAAGCGCGAGAAAAGAAAATGTTAGCATAAATTTTTCGGTTACATTTAGCCAGCTCAGATGTAAATTGATGAGACCTCACGGCCAGTCTAGTACTGCGCTTAAATATCTACGTCTTCTAAGGTAACATTCTAATGTTGTTTTTTTTTATAACCGGTGTGCAGATCATGAAATTTCCCTTTTTTTCGCGTGAAAAATGACTATAATTTAAAATAAGATTCATTTTCTTCATATGAGGGTATTTTATTTCCGGGAAGAAGATAGAGTTGTACAAAGAGAAAAAATATATACGCCATTCATAGAGGTGGTGCCATAGCTGGCAGAAATTTTCGTAAACTATTGTTAAAAATTTACATAAGGAAGATACAGATCTTTTAGTTGGTCAGCAGTTATTGGTGATAAACAAATAGAATACTAAGTTAGAATAATCCAGGTCACGTGACATGTTGGTCACATCCGCCCCAACCAATAAGCATTTGCTTTGCATGGTAGTGGATTTAGTCCATTCTTTTATACTAATGAAATCTAGGAAAGGTTTGCATCCAAAAAAAGAACATACACAACATTCCCAATATACAATAAATAATTCATCTTAAAAATTATATATGTTAACACTGGTTTGGAAAAATCAGTACGCAATGCTTAGTTTATGACACAGGATTAATTTCTATAAAGTAACCAGAATAGTCCTTGACGGTCTTTTTTTGTTTTATTATTGTTTTTTGTCGTGTGGAAAAAATGATCACTGATATGCAAACAAGTACGTTATAGTTAGGAAAAGCGTCAGGCTAGGTTCAGATCATTGCTCCTGACCAATGCAGAGGCATCATTTCTCGAGCAACGGCAAAGAAACATGGCGGTGCTGGAGCAGTTCGTTTATCTTCTTTAAGACTTTAAGCTGGACTTGTCCTTAGCCGCATCAAGTCGCCGAATACGTCAATACATTGGGGATAATACTGTAAGTGAACCGCTCTATCAGGCTTTGGTTGCAGAATCTGCGCCTTTGTGATAGATTCCACAGTGACCGGTCGCAGGTCCTGAATGATAAGGCCCTGCAGGTAGCCACAAAAGAGGACAACAACTGAAACGGATGATTCTTATTTTCATTTGCCTGTTAGTTCTCTTCACCTGGATATATATATATATATATATATATATATATATATATATATATATAAAACAAATTCCGATGTTCAAATTCGCTGAATGCCCATTTCTACGAGAATTTTCTTGTGTCATCAGCAACGAATTTATCACAATAAGCCAAATAACAAAATGAACAAAGATATTTTACCGGCGGAAGTTAAAAAAAACATTTTCATCAGGGAAAATTAAAGGGGTGGGATTAATAAGAAAGCGGGTGGTGAACTTGCCGAATGCTTCCAGGTTCTTGATAAATGGTCAGAATTTATCTTGACCATATAGGGAAAGCGTACAATTTAAGGAAGTGGGTACCCCTAACTGTTTGAAGTAAACAAACAAGGAAGGGTCATATCCGCTTTCTGGTTGTTTTGTGGGCACGGCAACGTGCCATTATTTGATCGAGTGCTCTCCAGTGACAAAAAGTGGGTTATGTATGACACACAAGCATGTCATCACGGAACAGCGTGTCTCGCGCCACATGTCCACCTCTACACCCACACAAGAACAGGCACTTTATTTGATGTATGAATCAACAAGTCTTGCACTAAGCTGTTTTCAACGGCGTAAACCATCACTGCAGACATGTACTCTCAGCATTTGGAAAGTGTGCAATAAGCAATAACACAGAAGGAGTCAGAAATGAGTAATCGCAAAGGGTGGACTGATCCTCCATGACAGACTTTGTGTTTCGCGAGTGACCACGGATGTCATACGACGACTTGGCTAGGAGACACTGTGCCACCCATCTTACGCCTGGTTCATGCACAAACAGATTACCCCCTTTTCTATTTCCCGGACGACAAACATCGTCGAAAACCTTTCCCGCAAAGCAGTCAAAATTGCAGCAGGTACTCACAGATTATTTTCGTCGAAGACACCTGCTTATTATCACCAGGGCACTCGGCAGCTGAAGGCACGATGGCAAGTGGCTCCGGATGCCCATCGGAATTACTTTGATGACTAAATTGACAAATTTCTATCAAATTTGCTGTAAAAAAATTTTTGCAGCTCTTTGTAATATTTTAGGCTGTCCTGGAAGCGTATATATAAGTCGAAAAAAGGCAATGTAAGTTTCTAAAAGACATTGAAGTATGTTTACAGCAACGGATTTTGAATCATTTAATCCAACGTGTGGCAAGATTTGAACACTTTTTGAGATATTTACCCATGAACCGGATGATTTTAGCTGTATTATCTTTAGAATATCACGATTCCCGATTTGATTTTTTATTCACTTCAAGGAAATAGCTCATCCAGTCACGTTTTTCGAGTAAGATGGCACCTATCATTAACATCATATCGCCGACAGTATCGATTTCCCAAGATCAATGGCAGTAACCAAGCTTATCGATATTTTATAGATATTTATCGATATATATATATATATATATATATATATATATATATATATTAATCATCCCCAATACAAGCCCGTTTCTCTGTATCACAGCTCATCAGGGTGGCTTGACATCTACTTGTTTCCAACCGGAATCGACACTCGACCGTTTTGGTATGTATATCAATCATAATTTATAACATGTTGAAATTGCAATTGACTACAAAATGTACATTTTGTTTCGACATTGAAGGGACACTGTTTCATCAGGCAGTCTTTTTGTCCCTTCAATGTCGAAACAAAATGTACACTTTGTAGTAGATTGTAATTTTAACATGTTCTAAAATATAGTTTATAATAAATATTCCTAGCTCTATTTCTATATTGAGCACTGTTTTAAATTAATGTTTTGAACCTTGTAAATATTTTGTTCGTTCCTTATTCATTTGGATATATATATATATATATATATATATATATATATATATATATATATATATGCGTGTGGAGGGGCGTGTATGTGCGTGCGTGCGAAATTAAATTTGCTTTTATTTAAAATTAATTCAATTTATATTTTGAGATTTTAACTCGTCATCAGGCATTATTTAATATATGTGGTCAAAACTAATTACATTTGAATGTAGAAAACGATGCGTTTGTTATTTAAAGAGTTCCATATGGAGGAAGAAGACAAAAAAGTATAGAATTTATGTGCGTGTTTATTTTATTTAGTCAAAATGAAGTTCGACTTTTAAATTTGAAAATATAGGTTATATAGGTTAGATTTTTTCCTCTACATTTAAATAATAATCGGCTGCCTCAATACATTATATATATATATATAATGTATTGAGGCATTATAGAGATACATTATATATATATATATATATATATATATATATATATATATAATGTATAGAGGCAGCCGGTTATTATTTAAGCATATATTGTTTAATTCTAACAGACAATGAATGTATGTTATATTTAAACATGAGCCGCTCTAAACATGGTATTTTAGCTTTAATTATTGGTGAAAATAACGACAAAATTGTCATCTGGATATTTTTATTACACTGGTCCTTGATCTAAGCGTTTGGCTCCCATTAACATCATTATACAAACATTTACACAAAGATAGTCGATATCAAATATAATATTCTGTAATGTTGATATTGATGATTGCTATGCGACAATAATGGTCACGGAATAGCAGATGAATTTTGTAAATTCATGAAACGCTCTGACATCATACCACGCGAGAGACCAAAATATTAAAAATATAACCATATGTCTACATTCATTGGAATGTTTTGTGACTAGTTTAAAATTTTTGTCTTTATTTTCACCAGGAACTAAAGCTAAAATACGATGTTTAGAACGGCTCATGATCAAACATAATAAACAGTCATTGTTTTTTTATATTAAATAATATATGTCAATATGTATAAATGATATTCGTGGAGATAAACATGAAAGACAGAGAGAAAGAAATGGAGTGAAAAAGAAACAAGCACATGCATAAGATAATCAGTATTAATCAGTGTCTAGGTCTTGAAGTAAGTTTGGTTTCTCTGGCAGGATATGATCATTAATTCACATTTTTGAGTAGGTAAGGGTTATTTATCAAATTTAAGATGGCAAGTTTTTTTCTGAAAGACATAATTTACATCAATCTTTTTTTAATAAGATTTGGTTTTAGCCACGATATCCCAGGTAATAACTGGGTATTTGTTGTCTTTAATTGCCAATAATATATAGATAAAATGGAGCTTTTGTCGGATTTACTATTCTTTAAAGAAAACATATGGTTATTGAAACGATATTTCCACTTATTTGCTGTAGATTCAAATTAAAATTTAACAAAAATCGTCATCCGAATGGGTGCGAGCTCTATCAATATTACTTCCGGACATACACTGGTCGTTTAATGGGCATGTCTTATATTTTCGGCAGTTTCAATTTTTTCTAAATTTCACGAAAGATGGCTTTTTAAATATATATATATATATATTTGTCATCCACATACACAGCTCATCGGTGTGCCTAGACGTCTACTTGATTCTGGCCTGGATCGAAACTCGACCGATCGATTTGATGTCAATCGGAGTCTCTACTCCCTAAGTAATAGGCGCATTGAGTGAGAGAGGGGAAATTTTAGTGTGTTATATATAAACGGTGTATACACACGCCAGTCACCGGAAGAACTCATAGCATTTCTGAAGAGTAACGCTTAAATCGAAGAAGTAGTAACTAATTTTAAAATTTTCTGCTCCACAGAAGTCAATTGTAATGAGAAAATAATATATATATATATATATATATATAGAAAGAGAGAGAGAGAGAGAAATTTAAGCATTTACTTTTTAAAAAAGTGTTCGATACAGAGTCTAATATTGTAATTTTGTTATTAAACCACTGTAATAACAGCATTGCAATATATATATATATATATATATATATATATATATATATATATATATATATAATTAACGTGGAGAAATGTAATACTTATTTCAGTCATACCGACCTCGAAATATCGCAAAGGCATTGTTGTGATGTCTTTACTCCAGCTGATTTTCTTTCTGCTGTTGTTTTCCGACTTTTTTACATATACTTACATTCATAGTAAACATCTAGTGTTTTTTATTACACGTGGCACTTGAACAGACGTAAGTTTTTTCCTCTACATTTAAAATATTTACCCATTACTTTATTACATATGACACATATCTGTCCAATGAAATCACACCTCAATCACCATACTGTCTAAGTGGATTTTGAAAAGATTTTTTAAGTTTTAAAAAGATTTCTAAATTACCCGTCATTAAAACATCTCTGAAGAAGCTTTTTAAAGTGAAACAGCTTAGATTAAAGATGCTTTTTCCTTATATACTCTTTACTTATTCATCTTGTCGGTCGAATTTCGATCCATATTCACACACACACACACACACACACACACAAACACACACATATATATATATATATATACATATATTGTCATCCGCAGACAGATGTGTTTCGCCGTATCACAGCTCATCAGTACGGTTAGACTCCGATTGCTATTTTTTTCCATACCAGCTTGAAACATCATCGTCAAAATCACAGAATTTTCGTTCCTCACGATATATGCAGACTTTCTTTGTTTTTCATCTATGTGTGAGAATGACAGCTCTGTTCAGATGCAACTTCGAATCGAAATTGAGATCATTTATAATATTTCCTCTTTTTCTAATTGTAACGATCTGAGATCAGTGATTTACGATGAGGTCAAGTTGACAATGAAGCTCTCCACTCACAACTATCCAATTCCGATAGGAAATATATTGTGCATCCACTCGTTTCATTACTTTCACATTTCTTTAAAAAAATTCTGGTAAGGATATTGCACCCAATCGATATTTTTCTCAAAAGACATAGATAATTCATTCACGTAAGCTTTTTTTTATCAGAATTAACTGCCCAGGTCAAAAGATTGGCACGTTGGGCAGATAATGCGATCTCAGCTGCGAAATGAAATTTCAAATTAACTGCGACGCTTTTCACCTTACAGTCATGAAACATATATGTATTGCAAGAGTAGTTCTAGAGCTGTTCTTTTTTGTAAAGAAATATACTTTTTAGTCGCACAATCGATATTTTATTGTCAGCGTTGCAAAATCATTTTGTCAAAGATTTCTGACACCTGGTAGTATTTTCACGTAGTGACGTTTGAGATTAACAAAACGTATATGAGTACTCAAACGGTCACACATATATACAACCGTCAGCGTACTTATTCAGTTAGTGTCAGCCTTTCAAGTGTTAGCCGTGTCATTAAGGTAAAGAAACAAACTGGATTCATCAGTCCAAAATGTAAAGAGAAATTAGGTCTGAAGAGAAAAAGCACCAAGAGACGACGTATACATGATCAAGAAAAGTGTGAAGGATCCTAAAAATACGTAATTGGTTTTACTTCAGTTAGATTGCACAAGGGTTTATAATATTAAAAAATATAGCAAACACATATCAGTCACAATATGTTTCATGTATTTTGCCATTTCTTTAACATACGTCTGGGTCCTGGGTATGACCTTAAACTGCATCCGGCAGCAAGACCTCTGATTGGGAGGTTGTGAGGAGCATGGAACCACCTCTTAATTGCTGTTGTTCCCAGGTCCACCCTGACCCAAAGTGGTAGCACCCATCTATGGGTAAATAGTTAACCCCCAAACTGGGGTCAAAATGCTATGAAAGTATTTACCAACAAAACTTTTTTGAATGAAAAGTATTACCAACAAAACCGTTTTTAAATGAAATATATTACCATCAAAACCATTTTTGAATGAAAAATATTACAAACAAAATTTTGTTTGAATGAAAAATCTTACCAACAAAACCTTTTTTGAATGAAAAAATCTTACCAACAAAACCTTTTTTGAAAAAAAATATAAACAAACAAAAACAATAAAAAAATAAACTAAATAAAACAAATCAAAACGAGTTTCAGCATTAAATAACCAAATGAATGTTGATATGCTGGTGAAACGAACCACCCAACCAACATAAATCTGATGAAGTTATATATATATATGGCTTCGTCGTCGTCCTGAGGCATTGGCCAAGATAGAACTCACTACACCCCTTCGCAGTTTATAGCGAAATTCATAATCTTGTCAAATAGCTGAATACTTAATGCTTTGCCAGGGCTACCAAGGGTATTTTTATTGTGACACCAACACTGGATGGGATGCCATCCTGTTATTTAACTCACAACTAGAGAGAAGTGACGGATTAATACCTTTCCCAAGGTTACCAGTGCTTGAGTGAATGCAGGGTACTTAACTGGAATTCGAACTCGGCTCACCGATTTCTTTGTCAAAGCCGGCATCCACTGCACCACAACTCACATCCGTCCCTGAACGCTTACAGCTCCTGGACTTCCCCAAGCGGCCACCCATCTAAGTACTGAGCAGGCTCCTGTTGCTTAAATTCGGTGATCGAACGAGAACCGGTGTATTCTACGCGACATGCCGTGCGGATTATGGCTTTATAAATGTATGAAATGGCTATATTAATCTATATGTAATGTGATGTTTCTTTAATGTTAATGTACTTACAGTTTTATATATATATATATATATATATATATATATATATATATATATATATATATATATAGGAGTTGACAAAATAATGGAAACACTTAGTACTATAATAGCATAATTTTGAACAGTTGCTTAAACTGTCAAAAGCTTGTCTATTTTTATGATTATGTTGATTTAATATTAGTAGTATTGATTTTTTGGATGAAATTGTTGTTTATTACAGATATTATTTAAATAAGTTTATTAAAATCAACAGTTGCACTATTTAAGAATTTTAAGTGATCAGCTTCAACCATTCTGGAATGGTTGCCGGAGTGAAATGCTATTTTTCAGATTAATAATGTACCCATTCATACTGCTAAAGTTCTAGCTGAATAGCACGAGGAACATTCTAGTAAAGTAGAACATCTTATCTGGCCACCACATTCCTCAGGTCTAAACCTCGTTGGACATTTATGGTTTATTTTAGTAAAACCAGTGAGAAGTTGATGTCCTTCACCATAACCATTGAAAGAACTGGAGACTGTTTTAGCTGAAGAATATATAAAATTCTTCTGGAAACATTCCAAATTTAGACGAGTCGATCCCACGTAGAATTCAAGCTGTAATTAATGCCAAAGGCGGTTCTACCTCATATTGAAATAAGTTTGCTTGAAATTCCAAGGTGTTTCAGTTATTTTGTCCACCCTATTATGTATGTTTTTGGGGGGTATATTGGTATATACATTATATATATAAATATAGGTGTATAATTGTTTCTCTTTTAACATGCAAAAATTTTATCGAGATTCCAAAGTGTTTCAGTTATTTTGTCCACTCTATTATATATATTTTTTTGCGGGGGGGGGTATATTTGTATATATATTATATATATAAATATAGGTGTATAATTGTTTCTCTTAACATGCAAAAATTTTATCGAGAATGTTGATATGAATTTTTTGTAAATGTGATAGTATCTATGTATGCACATAGAGAAATTTCATTATTTTTATGAGTGCTTTTGTATTTTTAATCTTTTCACTCCAAGCCAGGCAGTACTGCCACTTGTGCACAGGGGTACATATTTAAAATTTAAAAAATACAGGGTTACATAGGATGATACCGAAAAGAAAGTGGAACCGGTTGCAAGCGATATCTGAGAAAGATGGCAATACTGACTTGCAGAGAGAATTGTGTGAGAGTTAATTGGAAAGGGAGAAGAACATGATACAGTGTGTGTTTGGCAAAGGATAAGAGAAGGATATGAGTCAAGGGGACAAAAAGATGGAGAAGTCCTGGAGGCGACGAAAAAGACCAAATTGATTAGATAACCATAAACAGGAGATTCAGAAACACAGTTGTTCAATGCAAAATGTATTTAAGTGTCTACTGTCGAAGCAACCACCTCCCACCAATCTGCAATCTAAGAATGAAACTTCGGAGACTGAAGAAGCCTAGTGCAGCACCCTGACTGCAATATAACACACTCGTGAAATACCTCAAGCTGCAGAAAAAATACACTGACAGTGTGAGTAACAAGTACGAAGAACAAATGTAAACTCGAAATGAGATTCACTAAAGGAAGCGCTAGTGATATCAGCAAACAAAATGGCCCCAAAGATAATCAGACCCAGAAAAAACGAGTGGATGACTGAAGAAATTCTTCACATGATGCAAAGGATACAAAATCCATGCCAAGATCTGAAACTGAATACAAAAAATTACACAAAAAAATAAGGACACCGTGCAGACAGGCTAAAGAGAAATGGCTTCACAACAAATGTACAAAAGTAGAGAGTTTCAGCAAAACTAATAAAAGAGACATGCATAAAAATATAAGGGAACTAACAGGACTAAATACATGCTGCTCAACAGCATGTATAAAATCCATAGATGAAACGATCATATTAGAGATAGAAGAAATGATTCAGCAATCAGAAGAATATATAGAAATATCACTTTCACCACAAAAGACAGCAACCAACAATAAACGAAGATGCTGACGGACCGGAAATATTCAAACCCGAAATGGAAGATGCAATAGTCAAACTGAATAGAAACAAAGCAACTGGACCAGACAGCATTGCAACAGAGATGCTGACAGCCTTAGATGATTTCAACATAGAAAAAATTACAGAAATAATTAAAGAAATCTTCAACAATGGTGTAATACTAGACGACCTAAATAGATCCATTTTCAAAGCTCTGCCTAAGAAGCCAGGTGCAAACGAATGCGAATTCCAACGAACAATCAGTTTAATGAGCCACATAACAAAACTCATCATCCGAATCCTGATTAATTGACCGCGAAGGAAACTCAAAACAGAGATAAAACAAGAACACTGCAGTTCCGTCAAGGTACTGGAACAAGGAACGCAATATTTATGCTTAGAATGCTATCAAAATGGGACAATACAAATGAAAAAAGACGTTTACCTATGTTTATCGACGATGCGAAGGCATTAGACAAAGTACGCCACAAAGAACTGATAGATATGCTCAAAAGTATTTGGCAATACATTAGAGTTATCAAGAACCTCTACTAGCAACAAACCGGACAGGAAACGAATCCATCAGATATACAAATATAGAAAGGGGCGTAAGACAAGGATGTGCCTTTCACTTGATCAGTTCAACTCTACAGCGAGAGTATTATGAGGACCCTAGAAGTTATGCCAGAATTCATCATCGGCGGCTACAGTCTGAACAACATAAGATACGCAGATGATACAGTGCTGATAGTAGACACAGAAAGGAAACTACAAAACCTCCTAAAGAAAGTAGTTGAATTAAGTCGAAATAAGGACTACCATTAAAACTACAAGAAAACCGAATACATAGTCATTAGAAATCAAAGAAGCCCAAAATGCCAATTACTGGTTGGGGGATACTAAAACCAGACAGATACAAAAATCTAAATACCTAGTATGCGTTCTAACAGAAGAGTGAAAGTACGACAAGAGTGAAAGATCCGAAGGCGAATTTGCATGGCGAAGGATGCATTCCAGAAGCTGAGTAGCGTATTAAGACACAGGAAAAAGAAAAGAGTAATCTATTGCTATGTGAATTCACTTCTTCAATATGGCAGTTAATGCTGGACAATTTCATCAAAGATGAAGGAATAAATTGAAGCAACTAAACTGTGGAATGGGGCTGCAGATATCATGGATCGAGCAATGATGAGGTTTTGGAAAGAGTGGAAAGGAAAATTAATACTGAGCATCAGAAAAAGAAAGTTAAGATTCCTGGGACATCTAATGAGAAAGGGCGGGGTGCTTAAAGATTCTGATACTCCCAGATAGAGGAAAAGGGAGACAGCGGAAAGTAGTGGGTAACATACTTGACGGGCCTGAGCAAGTGAATGGCAGGTCGAATTTCGGGTGGAGTAACAGAAGAAAGCGTGTTAAACGCCACCCGAGTTAGGGAAACGTGAAGGGCCATGATCGCCAAACGTCCTGAAGGGGCATGGCACATAGAAGAAGAAAAAAACCAAAAGATGAAGAAAGGTTGTCGGGAAAAGCCAGAAAGAAGAGAGAAGGGAATAATAGCAACACCTTTCTTTTGGGAGAAATTCAGCGGAGGTTTGAAAACAAAGATTTTTTTCTCATAATCACATGTTTGCCAACCCTAAATTAAAATTTCAGATAGGCCTTGCTCAAAAATAATGGGAACTGAATGAAGAAGACCTGGACCTGTAGTGAGTAAGAAATTAAGAATTAAAATCAACCTTCTTCACTTTTAAAAAAATTCACAAAGACGTGTGAAATCCTGTTTTTTCCAAAATAGAAAAAGGATTGGCCATGTGGTTAAAGAAAAAGTAGAAACCATATTTCGCAAGTAGATGTTAAAATAATTTTTGACCAATGGGAGAGAGTTGCAAGAACAAAAAGGACTTCGAGAGTAAGTGCGAAAAATCTAGATTACAATAAAAGGACTTCATCAGCGTCAGTCAGTTAGAGAGACTCAGATGGAAGCAACGAGAAAGACAAAACTAAAATGTAACCAACTTCAAATCGACCCGGAGATAAGGTCAGGTCGCACCTTGTTCTCTTTCTTTTTCCTTCTCGTGTGCTGATTTCTTTTACTTCTTCTTCTCCATCCAAACACATTCCTACTGAATACATACATACATATATACATACGTACGTACACATATACTCTTTCAATAATTACTACAACAAACAATGTCTACAAATCTTGATACCCATAACTTTATCATTGAACACGAACTCTACCCTTAACTTCTTAATAATGTTTCTAATTGCAAATTAACTTCCACAACTTGTATTATTCATTTCTTTTAATAAATTTTTATTTTAACATTGAAAAATGTATATTTTATTCTTACACTATTCGACACTATTGCTTACATTTCAACCTGCGGACAACCAACTTTCTGATGGAAACCCTCTGATGATAATTATGCATAAAACTTGTAAGCTGTAGGGAGTTCGGTTAAGTCTGACACAAGGCCGAATCGAAGAAACATTAACTAGTTCCCTACGGCTTCAAACCCACGGATAGACTGGAAATTAATAGGCTCAACACATACTCCAAGTAGTCTGAGTAAGAAATGTAAACTGTACTCAGTAGAATAAAAATTATTAAACTATTTTTCTTATATTAGTTAGCATTTAGATTTGGGTCTTTAATCACTGCAAGTAAACCTGCAAGTGAGAAATAATTACATCAACTGGATATGCAAATTAATTAATTATTTATTTTAAATAAACTAACTCATGTCAGATAGAAACATTTGAAGCCAATTACTCGAGTAAGAGTAAACGAACTGTGTTGTTAAGGACGTTATCCTTAAATTGTGATTACAAATTATATATATTTAATATGAACTGGATTTGGCGTTAAATAAGCCATAGTGGTTGGCATTAAATAAGCCATAGTGGTTGGTGTCAAATAACCCATAGTGGTTGGCATTAAATAAGCCATAGGGGTTGGCATTAAATAAGCTATAGTGGTTGGCGTTAAATAAGCTATAGTGGTTGGCGTTAAATAAGCCATATTGGTTGGCGTTAAATAAGCCATAGTGGTTGGCATTAAATAAGCCATAGTGGTTGGCATTAAATAAGCTATAGTGGTTGGCGTTAAATAAGCCATAGTGGTTGGCGTTAAATAAGCCATAGTGGTTGGCATTAAATAAGCCATAGTGGTTGGCATTAAATAACCCATAGTGGTTGGCATTAAATAAGCTATAGTGGTTGGCGTTAAATAAGCCATAGTGGTTGGCGTTAAATAACACATAGTGGTTGGCATTAAATAAGCCATAGTGGTTGTGGTCAAATAACCCATAGTGGTTGGCATTAAATAAGCTATAGTGGTTGGCGTTAAATAAGCCATAGTGGTTTGCGTTAAATAACCCATAGTGGTTGGCATTAAATAAGCCATAGTGATTGGCATTAAATAAGCTATAGTGGTTGGCGTTAAATAAGCCATAGTGGTTTGCGTTAAATAACCCATAGTGGTTGGCATTAAATAAGCCATAGTGGTTGGCATTAAATAAGCTATAGTGGTTGGCATTAAATAAGCCATAGTGGTTTGCGTTAAATAACCCATAGTGGTTGGCATTAAATAAGCCATAGTGGTTGGCGTTAAATAAGCCATAGTGGTTTGCGATAAATAACCCATAGTGGTTGGCATTAAATAAACCATAGTGGTTGGCATTAAATAAGCTATAGTGGTTGGCGTTAAATAAGCCATAGTGGTTTGCGTTAAATAACCCATAGTGGTTGGCATTAAATAAGCCATAGTGGTTGGCATTAAATAAGCCATAGTCGTTGGCGTTAAATAAGCCATAGTGGTTGGCGTTAAATAAGCCATAGTGGTTGGCATTAAATAAGCCATAGTGGTTGGTGTCAAATAACCCATAGTGGTTGGCATTAAATAAGCCATAGTGGTTGGCATTAAATAAGCTATAGTGGTTGGCGTTAAATAAGCCATAGTGGTTGGCATTAAATAAGCCATAGTGGTTGGCGCTAAACAAGCCATAGTGGTTGGCGTTAAATAAGCCATAGTGGTCGGCGTTAAATAAGCCATAGTGGTTGGCGTTAAATAAGCCATAGTGGTTGGCGTTAAATAAGCCATAGTGGTCGGCGTTAAATAAGCCATAGTGGTTGGCGTTAAATAAGCCATAGTGGTTGGCATTAAATAAGCCATTGTGGTTGGTGTCAAATAACCCATAGTGGTTGGCGTTAAATAAGCTATAGTGGTTGGCATTAAATAAGCTATAGTGGTTGGCGTTAAATAAGCTATAGTGGTTGGTGTCAAATAAGCCATAATGGTTGGCGTTAAATAAGCCATAGTGGTTGGCATTAAATAAGCCATAGTGGTTGGCGTTAAATAAGCCATAGTGGTTGGCGTTAAATAACCCATAGTGGTTGGCATTAAATAAGCCATAGTGGTTGGCATTAAATAAGCCATAGTGGTTGGCGTTAAATAAGCCATAGTGGTTTGCGTTAAATAAGCCATAGTGGTTGGCATTAAATAAGCCATAGTGGTTGGTGTCAAATAACCCATAGTGGTTGGCGTTAAATAAGCTATAGTGGTTGGCATTAAATAAACTATAGTGGTTGGCGTTAAATAAGCTATAGTGGTTGGCATTAAATAAGCCATAGTGGTTGGCGTTAAATTAGCCATAGTGGTTGGCGTTAAATAAGCCATAGTGGTTGGCGTTAAATAAGCCATAGTGGTTGGCGTTAAATAAGCCATAGTGGTTTGCGTTAAATAAGCCATAGTGGTTTGCGTTAAATAAGCCATAGTGGTTGGCATTAAATAAGCCATAGTGGTTGGCGTTAAATAAGCCATAGTGGTTGGCGTTAAATAAGCCATAGTGGTTGGCATTACATAAGCCATAGTGGTTTGCGTTAAATAAGCCATAGTGGTTGGCATTAAATAAGCCATAGTGGTTGGCGTTAAATAAGCCATAGTGGTTGGCGTTAAATAAGCCATAGTGGTTGGCATTAAATAAGCCATAGTGGTTGGCGTTAAATAAGCCATAGTGGTTTGCGTTAAATAAGCCATAGTGGTTTGCGTTAAATAAGCCATAGTGGTTGGCATTAAATAAGCCATAGTGGTTGGCGTTAAATAAGCCATAGTGGTTGGCGTTAAATAAGCCATAGTGGTTGGCATTAAATAAGCCATAGTGGTTGGCGTTAAATAAGCCATAGTGGTTGGCGTTAAATAAGCCATAATGGTTGGCATTAAATAAGCCATAGTGGTTGGCATTAAATAAGCCATATTGGTTGGCATTAAATAAGCCATAGTGGTTTGCGTTAAATAAGCCATAGTGGTTTGCGTTAAATAAGCCATAGTGGTTTGCGTTAAATAAGCCATAGTGGTTGGCATTAAATAAGCCATAGTGGTTTGCGTTAAATAAGCCATAGTGGTTTGCGTTAAATAAGCCATAGTGGTTTGCGTTAAATAAGCCATAGTGGTTGGCGTTAAATGAGCTATAGTGGTTGGCTTTAAATAAGCCATAGTGGTGGGCGTTAAATAAGCCATAGTGGTTGGCATTAAATAAGCCATAGTGGTTGGCGTTAAATAAGCCATAGTGGTTGGCGTTAAATAAGCCATAGTGTTTGGCGTTAAATAAGCCATAGTGGTTGGCATTAAATAAGCCATAGTGGTTTGCGTTAAATAAGCCATAGTGGTTGGCGTTAAATAAGCCATAGTGGTTGGCTTTAAATAAGCCATAGTGGTTGGCGTTAAATAAGCCATAGTGGTTGGCGTTAAATAAGCCATAGTGGTTGGCATTAAATAAGACATAGTGGTTTGCGTTAAATAACCATAGTGGTTGGCGTTAAATAAGCCATAGTGGTTGGCGTTAAATAAGCCATAGTGGTTGGCATTAAATAAGCCATAGTGGTTTGCGTTAAATAAGCCATAGTGGTTGGCGTTAAATAAGCCATAGTGGTTGGTGTCAAATAACCCATAGTGGTTTGCGTTAAATAAGCCATAGTGGTTGGCATTAAATAAGCCATAGTGGTTTGCGTTAAATAAGCCATAGTGGTTGGCATTAAATATGCCATAGTGGTTGGTGTCAAATAACCCATTGTGGTTGGCGTTAAATAAGCTATAGTGGCTGGCATTAAATAAGCCATAGTGGTTGGTGTCAAATAACCCATAGTGGTTGGCGTTAAATAAGCCATAGTGGTTGGCATTAAATAAGCCATAGTGGTTGGCATTAAATAAGCCATAGTGGTTGGTGTCAAATAACCCATAGTGGTTGGCGTTAAATAACCCATAGTGGTTGGCGTTAAATAAGCCATAGTGGTTGGCATTAAATAAGCCATAGTGGTTGGCATTAAATAAGCCATAGTGGTTGGCATTAAATAAGCCATAGTGGTTGGTGTCAAATAACCCATAGTGGTTGGCGTTAAATAAGCTATAGTGGTTGGCATTAAATAAGCCATAGTGGTTGGTGTCAAATAACCCATAGTGGTTGTCGTTAAATAAGCCATAGTGGTTGGTGTCAAATAACCCATAGTGGTTGGCGTTAAATAACCCATAGTGGTTGGCGTTAAATAAGCCATAGTGGTTGGCATTAAATAAGCCATAGTGGTTTGCGTTAAATAAGCCATAGTGGTTGGCATTAAATAAGCCATAGTGGTTGGTGTCAAATAACGCATAGTGGTTGGCGTTAAATAAGCTATAGTGGTTTGCATTAAATAAGCTATAGTGGTTGGCGTTAAATAAGCTATAGTGGTTGGCTTTAAATAAGCCATAGTGGTTGGCGTTAAATAAGCCATAGTGGTTGGCATTAAATAAGCCATAGTGGTTGGCGTTAAATAAGCCATAGTGGTTGGCGTTAAATAAGCCATAGTGGTCGGCGTTAAATAAGCCATTGTGGTTGGTGTCAAATAACCCATAGTGGTTGGCGTTAAATAAGCTATAGCGGTTGGCATTAAATAAGCTATAGTGGTTGGCGTTAAATAAGCTATAGTGGTTGGTGTCAAATAAGCCATAGTGGTTGGCGTTAAATAAGCCATAGTGGTTGGCATTAAATAAGCCATAGTGGTTGGCGTTAAATAAGCCATAGTGGTTGGCGTTAAATAACCCATAGTGGTTGGCATTAAATAAGCCATAGTGGTTGGCATTAAATAAGCCATAGTGGTTGGCGTTAAATAAGCCATAGTGGTTTGCGTTAAATAAGCCATAGTGGTTGGCATTAAATAAGCCATAGAGGTTGGTGTCAAATAACCCATAGTGGTTGGCGTTAAATAAGCTATAGTGGTTGGCATTAAATAAACTATAGTGGTTGGCGTTAAATAAGCTATAGTGGTTGGCATTAAATAAGCCATAGTGGTTGGCGTTAAATTAGCCATAGTGGTTGGCGTTAAATAAGCCATAGTGGTTGGCGTTAAATAAGCCATAGTGGTTGGCGTTAAATAAGCCATAGTGGTTGGCGTTAAATAAGCCATAGTGGTTTGCGTTAAATAAGCCATAGTGGTTTGCGTTAAATAAGCCATAGTGGTTGGCATTAAATAAGCCATAGTGGTTGGCGTTAAATAAGCCATAGTGGTTTGCGTTAAATAAGCCATAGTGGTTTGCGTTAAATAAGCCATAGTGGTTGGCATTAAATAAGCCATAGTGGTTGGCGTTAAATAAGCCATAGTGGTTGGCGTTAAATAAGCCATAGTGGTTGGCATTAAATAAGCCATAGTGGTTGGCGTTAAATAAGCCATAGTGGTTGGCGTTAAATAAGCCATAATGGTTGGCATTAAATAAGCCATAGTGGTTGGCATTAAATAAGCCATATTGGTTGGCATTAAATAAGCCATAGTGGTTTGCGTTAAATAAGCCATAATGGTTTGCGTTAAATAAGCCATAGTGGTTTGCGTTAAATAAGCCATAGTGGTTGGCATTAAATAAGCCATAGTGGTTTGCGTTAAATAAGCCATAGTGGTTTGCGTTAAATAAGCCATAGTGGTTTGCGTTAAATAAGCCATAGTGGTTGGCGTTAAATGAGCTATAGTGGTTGGCTTTAAATAAGACATAGTGGTTGGCGTTAAATAAGCCATAGTGGTTGGCATTAAATAAGCCATAGTGGTTGGCGTTAAATAAGCCATAGTGGTTGGCGTTAAATAAGCCATAGTGTTTGGCGTTAAATAAGCCATAGTGGTTGGCATTAAATAATCCATAGTGGTTTGCGTTAAATAAGCCATATTGGTTGGCGTTAAATAAGCCATAGTGGTTGGCATTAAATAAGCCATAGTGGTTGGCGTTAAATAAGCCATAGTGGTTGGCGTTAAATAAGCCATAGTGGTTGGCATTAAATAAGACATAGTGGTTTGCGTTAAATAACCATAGTGGTTGGCGTTAAATAAGCCATAGTGGTTGGCGTTAAATAAGCCATAGTGGTTGGCATTAAATAAGCCATAGTGGTTTGCGTTAAATAAGCCATAGTGGTTGGCGTTAAATAAGCCATAGTGGTTGGTGTCAAATAACCCATAGTGGTTTGCGTTAAATAAGCCATAGTGGTTGGCATTAAATAAGCCATAGTGGTTTGCGTTAAATAAGCCATAGTGGTTGGCATTAAATATGCCATAGTGGTTGGTGTCAAATAACCCATTGTGGTTGGCGTTAAATAAGCTATAGTGGCTGGCATTAAATAAGCCATAGTGGTTGGTGTCAAATAACCCATAGTGGTTGTCGTTAAATAAGCCATAGTGTTTGGCATTAAATAAGCCATAGTGGTTGGTGTCAAATAACCCATAGTGGTTGGCGTTAAATAACCCATAGTGGTTGGCGTTAAATAAGCCATAGTGGTTGGCATTAAATAAGCCATAGTGGTTTGCGTTAAATAAGCCATAGTGGTTGGCATTAAATAAGCCATAGTGGTTGGTGTCAAATAACGCATAGTGGTTGGCGTTAAATAAGCTATAGTGGTTTGCATTAAATAAGCTATAGTGGTTGGCGTTAAATAAGCTATAGTGGTTGGTGTCAAATAAGCTATAGTGGTTGGCGTTAAATAAGCTATAGTGGTTGGTGTCAAATAAGCCATAGTGGTTGGCGTTAAATAAGCCATAATGGTTGGCATTAAATAAGCCATAGTGGTTGGCGTTAAATAAGCCATAGTGGTTGGCGTTAAATAACCCATAGTGGTTGGCATTAAATAAGCCATAGTGGTTGGCATTAAATAAGCCATAGTGGTTGGCGTTAAATAAGCCATAGTGGTTTGCGTTAAATAAGCCATAGTGGTTGGCATTAAATAAGCCATAGTGGTTGGTGTCAAATAACCCATAGTGGTTGGCGTTAAATAAGCTATAGTGGTTGGCATTAAATAAACTATAGTGGTTTGCGTTAAATAAGCTATAGTGGTTGGCATTAAATAAGCCATAGTGGTTGGCGTTAAATTAGCCATAGTGGTTGGCGTTAAATAAGCCATAGTGGTTGGCGTTAAATAAGCCATAGTGGTTGGCGTTAAATAAGCCATAGTGGTTTGCGTTAAATAAGCCATAGTGGTTGGCGTTAAATAAGCCATAGTGGTTGGCGTTAAATAAGCCATAGTGGTTGGCATTAAATAAGCCATAGTGGTTGGCGTTAAATAAGCCATAGTGGTTTGCGTTAAATAAGCCATAGTGGTTTGCGTTAAATAAGCCATAGTGGTTGGCATTAAATAAGCCATAGTGGTTGGCGTTAAATAAGCCATAGTGGTTGGCGTTAAATAAGCCATAGTGGTTGGCATTAAATAAGCCATAGTGGTTGGCGTTAAATAAGCCATAGTGGTTGGCGTTAAATAAGCCATAATGGTTGGCATTAAATAAGCCATAGCGGTTGGCATTAAATAAGCCATAGTGGTTGGCATTAAATAAGCCATAGTGGTTTGCGTTAAATAAGCCATAGTGGTTTGCGTTAAATAAGCCATAGTGGTTTGCGTTAAATAAGCCATAGTGGTTGGCATTAAATAAGCCATAGTGGTTTGCGTTAAATAAGCCATAGTGGTTTGCGTTAAATAAGCCATAGTGGTTTGCGTTAAATAAGCCATAGTGGTTGGCGTTAAATGAGCTATAGTGGTTGGCTTTAAATAAGCCATAGTGGTTGGCGTTAAATAAGCCATAGTGGTTGGCATTAAATAAGCCATAGTGGTTGGCGTTAAATAAGCCATAGTGGTTGGCGTTAAATAAGCCATAGTGTTTGGCGTCAAATAAGCCATAGTGGTTGGCATTAAATAAGCCATAGTGGTTTGCGTTAAATAAGCCATAGTGGTTGGCGTTAAATAAGCCATAGTGGTTGGCATTAAATAAGCCATAGTGGTTGGCGTTAAATAAGCCATAGTGGTTGGCGTTAAATAAGCCATAGTGGTTGGCATTAAATAAGACATAGTGGTTTGCGTTAAATAACCATAGTGGTTGGCGTTAAATAAGCCATAGTGGTTGGCGTTAAATAAGCCATAGTGGTTGGCGTTAAATAAGCCATAGTGGTTGGCGTTAAATAAGCCATAGTGGTTGGCGTTAAATAAGCCATAGTGGTTGGCATTAAATAAGCCATAGTGGTTGGCGTTAAATTAGCCATAGTGGTTGGCGTTAAATAAGCCATAGTGGTTGGTGTCCAATAACCCATAGTGGTTTGCGTTAAATAAGACATAGTGGTTGGCATTAAATAAGCCATAGTGATTTGCGTTAAATAAGCCATAGTGGTTGGCATTAAATATGCCATAGTGGTTGGTGTCAAATAACCCATTGTGGTTGGCGTTAAATAAGCTATAGTGGCTGGCATTAAATAAGCCATAGTGGTTGGTGTCAAATAACCCATAGTGGTTGGCGTTAAATAAGCCATAGTGGTTGGCATTAAATAAGCCATAGTGGTTGGTGTCAAATAACCCATAGTGGTTGGCGTTAAATAACCCATAGTGGTTGGCGTTAAATAAGCCATAGTGGTTGGCATTAAATAAGCCATAGTGGTTGGTGTCAAATAACGCATAGTGGTTGGCGTTAAATAAGCTATAGTGGTTTGCATTAAATAAGCTATAGTGGTTGGCGTTAAATAAGCTATAGTGGTTGGCTTTAAATAAGCCATAGTGGTTGGCGTTAAATAAGCCATAGTGGTTGGCATTAAATAAGCCATAGTGGTTGGCGTTAAATAAGCCATAGTGGTTGGCGTTAAATAACCCATATTGGTTGGCGTTAAATAAGCCATAGTGGTTGGTGTCAAATAACCCATAGTGGTTGGCGTTAAATAAGCTATAGTGGTTGGCTTTAAATAAGCCATAGTGGTTGGCGTTAAATAAGCCATAGTGGTTGGCATTAAATAAGCCATAGTGGTTGGCATTAAATAAGCCATTGTGGTTGGTGTCAAATAACCCATAGTGGTTGGCGTTAAATAAGCTATAGTGGTTGGCATTAAATAAGCTATAGTGGTTGGCGTTAAATAAGCCATAGTGGTTGGCATTAAATAAGCCATAGTGGTTGGCATTAAATAAGCCATAGTGGTTGGCATTAAATAAGCCATAGTGGTTTGCGTTAAATAAGCCATAGTGGTTGGCGTTAAATAAGCCATAGTGGTTGGCGTTAAATAAGCCATAGTGGTTGGCGTTAAATAAGCCATAGTGGTTGGCATTAAATAAGCCATAGTGGTTGGCATTAAATAAGCCATAGTGGTTTGCGTTAAATAAGCCATAGTGGTTTGCGTTAAATAAGCCATAGTGGTTTGCGTTAAATAAGCCATAGTGGTTGGCATTAAATAAGCCATAGTGGTTTGCGTTAAATAAGCCATAGTGGTTGGCGTTAAATAAGCCATAGTGGTTGGCGTTAAATAAGCCATAGTGGTTGGCGTTAAATAAGCCATAGTGGTTGGCTTTAAATAAGCCATAGTGGTTGGCGTTAAATAAGCCATAGTGGTTGGCATTAAATAAGCCATAGTGGTTTGCGTTAAATAAGCCATAGTGGTTTGCGTTAAATAATCCATAGTGGTTTGCGTTAAATAAGCCATAGTGTTTTGCGTTAAATAAGCCATAGTGGTTGGCATTAAATAAGCCATAGTGTTTTGCGTTAAATAAGCTATAATGGTTTGCGTTAAATAAGCCATAGTGGTTTGCGTTAAATAAGCAATAGTGGTTGGCATTAAATAAGCCATAGTGGTTTGCGTTAAATAAGCCATAGTGGTTTGCGTTAAATAAGCCATAGTGGTTTGCGTTAAATAAGCCATAGTGGTTTGCGTTAAATAAGCCATAGTGGTTTGCGTTAAATAAGCCATAGTGGTTGGCATTAAATAAGCCATAGTGGTTTGCGTTAAATAAGCCATAGTGGTTTGCGTTAAATAATCCATAGTTGTTGGCATTAAATAAGCCATAGTGGTTGGCGTTAAATAAGCCATAGTGGTTGGCGTTAAATAACCCATAGTGGTTGGCATTAAATAAGCCATAGTGGTTGGCGTTAAATAAGCCATAGTGGTTGGCGTTACATAAGCCATAGTGGTTGGCATTAAATAAGCCATAGTGGTTGGCATTAAATATGCCATAGTGGTTGGTGTCAAATAACCCATTGTGGTTGGCGTTAAATAAGCTATAGTGGCTGGCATTAAATAAGCCATAGTGGTTGGTGTCAAATAACCCATAGTGGTTGTCGTTAAATAAGCCATAGTGTTTGGCATTAAATAAGCCATAGTGGTTGGTGTCAAATAACCCATAGTGGTTGGCGTTAAATAACCCATAGTGGTTGGCGTTAAATAAGCCATAGTGGTTGGCATTAAATAAGCCATAGTGGTTTGCGTTAAATAAGCCATAGTGGTTGGCATTAAATAAGCCATAGTGGTTGGTGTCAAATAACGCATAGTGGTTGGCGTTAAATAAGCTATAGTGGTTTGCATTAAATAAGCTATAGTGGTTGGCGTTAAATAAGCTATAGTGGTTGGCTTTAAATAAGCCATAGTGGTTGGCGTTAAATAAGCCATAGTGGTTGGCATTAAATAAGCCATAGTGGTTGGCGTTAAATAAGCCATAGTGGTTGGCGTTAAATAAGCCATAGTGGTCGGCGTTAAATAAGCCATTGTGGTTGGTGTCAAATAACCCATAGTGGTTGGCGTTAAATAAGCTATAGTGGTTGGCATTAAATAAGCTATAGTGGTTGGCGTTAAATAAGCTATAGTGGTTGGTGTCAAATAAGCCATAGTGGTTGGCGTTAAATAAGCCATAGTGGTTGGCGTTAAATAAGCCATAGTGGTTGGCGTTAAATAAGCCATAGTGGTTGGCGTTAAATAACCCATAGTGGTTGGCATTAAATAAGCCATAGTGGTTGGCATTAAATAAGCCATAGTGGTTGGCGTTAAATAAGCCATAGTGGTTGGCATTAAATAAGCCATAGTGGTTTGCGTTAAATAAGCCATAGTGGTTGGCGTTAAATAAGCCATAGTGGTTGGTGTCCAATAACCCATAGTGGTTTGCGTTAAATAAGCCATAGTGGTTGGCATTAAATAAGCCATAGTGGTTTGCGTTAAATAAGCCATAGTGGTTGGCATTAAATATGCCATAGTGGTTGGTGTCAAATAACCCATTGTGGTTGGCGTTAAATAAGCTATAGTGGCTGGCATTAAATAAGCCATAGTGGTTGGTGTCAAATAACCCATAGTGGTTGGCGTTAAATAAGCCATAGTGGTTGGCATTAAATAAGCCATAGTGGTTGGTGTCAAATAACCCATAGTGGTTGGCGTTAAATAACCCATAGTGGTTGGCGTTAAATAAGCCATAGTGGTTGGCATTAAATAAGCCATAGTGGTTTGCGTTAAATAAGCCATAGTGGTTGGCATTAAATAAGCCATAGTGGTTGGTGTCAAATAACCCATAGTGGTTGGCGTTAAATAAGCCATAGTGGTTGGCTTTAAATAAGCCATAGTGGTTGGCGTTAAATAAGCCATAGTGGTTGGCATTAAATAAGCCATAGTGGTTTGCGTTAAATAAGCCATAGTGGTTTGCGTTAAATAAGCCATAGTGGTTTGCGTTAAATAAGCCATAGTGTTTTGCGTTAAATAAGCCATAGTGGTTGGCATTAAATAAGCCATAGTGTTTTGCGTTAAATAAGCTATAATGGTTTGCGTTAAATAAGCCATAGTGGTTTGCGTTAAATAAGCCATAGTGGTTGGCATTAAATAAGCCATAGTGGTTTGCGTTAAATAAGCCATAGTGGTTTGCGTTAAATAAGCCATAGTGGTTTGCGTTAAATAAGCCATAGTGGTTTGCGTTAAATAAGCCATAGTGGTTTGCGTTAAATAAGCCATAGTGGTTGGCATTAAATAAGCCATAGTGGTTTGCGTTAAATAAGCCATAGTGGTTTGCGTTAAATAAGCCATAGTTGTTGGCATTAAATAAGCCATAGTGGTTGGCGTTAAATAAACCATAGTGGTTGGCGTTAAATAACCCATAGTGGTTGGCATTAAATAAGCCATAGTGGTTGGCGTTAAATAAGCCATAGTGGTTGGCGTTACATAAGCCATAGTGGTTGGCATTAAATAAGCCATAGTGGTTGGCATTAAATAAGCCATAGTGGTTTGCGTTAAATAAGCCATAGTGGTTTGCGTTAAATAAGCCATGGTGGTTGGCATTAAATAAGCCATAGTGGTTTGCGTTAAATAAGCCATAGTGGTTTGCGTTAAATAAGCCATAGTGGTTTGCATTAAATAAGCCATAGTGGTTTGCGTTAAATAACCCATAGTGGTTGGCATTAAATAAGCCATAGTGGTTGGCGTTAAATAAGCCATAGTGGTTGGCGTTAAATAAGCCATAGTGGTTGGCATTAAATAAGCCATAGTGGTTGGCATTAAATAAGCCATAGTGGTTGGCATTAAATAAGCCATAGTGGTTTGCGTTAAATAAGCCATAGTGGTTTGCGTTAAATAAGCCATAGTGGTTTGCGTTAAATAAGCCATAGTGGTTGGCATTAAATAAGCCATAGTGGTTTGCGTTAAATAAGCCATAGTGGTTTGCGTTAAATAAGCCATAGTGGTTGGCGTTAAATAAGCCATAGTGGTTGGCATTAAATAAGCCATAGTGGTTGGCTTTAAATAAGCCATAGTGGTTGGCGTTAAATAAGCCATAGTGGTTGGCATTAAATAAGCCATAGTGGTTTGCGTTAAATAAGCCATAGTGGTTTGCGTTAAATAAGCCATAGTGGTTTGCGTTAAATAAGCCATAGTGGTTTGCGTTAAATAAGCCATAGTGGTTGGCATTAAATAAGCCATAGTGGTTTGCGTTAAATAAGCCATAATGGTTTGCGTTAAATAAGCCATAGTGGTTTGCGTTAAATAAGCCATAGTGGTTGGCATTAAATAAGCCATAGTGGTTTGCGTTAAATAAGCCATAGTGGTTTGCGTTAAATAAGCCATAGTGGTTTGCGTTATATAAGCCACAGTGGTTGGCATTAAATAAGCCATAGTGGTTGGCGTTAAATAAGCCATAGTGGTTTGCGTTAAATAATCCATAGTGGTTGGCATTAAATAAGCCATAGTGGTTGGCGTTAAATAAGCCATAGTGGTTGGCGTTAAATAACCCATAGTGGTTGGCATTAAATAAGCCATAGTGGTTGGCGTTAAATAAGCCATAGTGGTTGGCGTTAAATAAGCCATAGTGGTTGGCATTAAATAAGCCATAGTGGTTGGCATTAAATAAGCCATAGTGGTTTGCGTTAAATAAGCCATAGTGGTTTGCGTTAAATAAGCCATGGTGGTTGGCATTAAATAAGCCATAGTGGTTTGCGTTAAATAAGCCATAGTGGTTTGCGTTAAATAAGCCATAGTGGTTGGCATTAAATAAGCCATAGTGTTTTGCGTTAAATAAGCCATAGTGGTTTGCGTTAAACAAGCCATAGTGGTTGGCATTAAATAAGCCATAGTGGTTGGCGTTAAATAAGCCATAGTGGTTGGCGTTAAATAAGCCATATTGATTGGCATAAAATAACCCATAGTGGTTGGCATAAAATAGCCCATAGTGGTTGATATGCCATAAAATCGCAACAAATTAAACAAGTTTATTCCTGCACTCTACACTTGACCTCTCAGGCAAACCACTGCCTTCCAATAAATTTGTTGCGATTTTCCCACACAACTATATTCACATAATATGAAAAAATGCATTCTATTTTTGTTTGTCATTTGGTAACTTTTCCGTTACACCCAATGGTGTGTAGGGCTGCATTTTTGCTGTTTCCCTAGCAAACTGTTATTTTATGGGACAGGGTTGTTAGCCTTGCACCCAACCACCAAACCTAGAGAAAGGTGATTTTCTAAGCATAGCTTAGACGTGACACACAGCCAAAAGTAGGGGGTACCCAATGAGGATCGAACTCACTACTTAGTTACAATGATTCTAGCGAGACGAACTTGTTAACCATTACACCACGCCGAGGTGTCCTTGTCATTTGGTGTCGACGCATTTTTATGTGTATTTGATCGCAACCGTGTTTGTTTCGAAAGATGCCTCATATGCAAATATATTCTGCTGACTCGAGGAGCCAAGTAATTTATATTTGTCCAACTTGCAAGACCAAAAGCCACCATCTATCGGACAATAATTAATCTTTGTTGCATTCTACATCAGAAGAACATCAATGAAATTATCACTGAAAAACTGACGCGAAAGAAATACTTTTATAAAATAGTCACTACTATTACGGCACCAATAACAATTTCAAATTTGTTATCATTCTTCTAATATTATTTGTATTAACACCTTAAATAGTAATATGACTAATAATATTACACCTAATAGCGAATAGTACTAAATAAATAATGACTAACCCTCTCTATCATAATAAAAACCGTTATTTATTTCACAGTACCATATTAGTTTATTTTTTGCAATAATAATGCCGTCATATAGTGAAGAATATATATATATAATTTATAAAAGATTTTCGATTATTACTATGGATAATACATATTTCACCGCTTTGATGTTATTATCGCAGCTCGTCAGACCCAAATGGTACAACATTAGATAATCGAAATATCACCCCCACCCATTTTTTCTTTTATTTAATTTTACATAGACGCTCACGTGTCCATATTAGAACAGACATTTCTAACGGTTATTTAAGAAAATTTCTCGTCCATTCGAAAAAGAACCCCAAAGAAAGAGGAAAGCGAGGATAAAGAAAAGTTAGACGATTGATTAATGCAAAAAAGAGAAGAAAAACAAACAGCCAGAAGAGGAGAAAAAGAAAGGACAAAGAGATACAATAACAGGAAATACCGTATCACGAGAAATAAATGTTGACACCATTTCTCCTAATAGCGTTTCAAAACCCCCTGACTGTTTTCATAGAAAAACCTGGAAAAATTTAACTATGAAATTTAATTTCAAATATACCGGGATATATTTGCAGTGCAGAAAAAAGTATTACATCATAATCTTAATACAATTTGACCAAATAACTACTATTCCTATTAATTTAAAAATTAATGCTAATTTAAAACAATTTTAAAATTATTGAAAATACCAAAATTAAAATATGACTATAGAAACAAGAAAAATTTGATAAACTTAACAGAAGGGGGAATGCACAAAAAGAAGGAAAGAAAAAAGGAGAAATCACAATTTTGCTCTCATTAGGATTTATCTCTCTGGAGAAGAAAATTTGAAAACAGTTTCCATTTCTGCTAAATGCGTGACTCTTCAGAAATGAATTGAGTTATTTTGGTGACTGGCTTGTGTATACACTGCTTCTATACAACACGTTAAAATTTCCCTTCTCTGATTCCATGCACCTATGGCTTAGAGAGTAACAACTCCGACTGACACCAAATCAGTCGATCCCGACCAGAAGCAAGTGGATGTGTCTAGCCACACTGATGAGCTGTGATACAGCAAAACAGGCTTGTATATGGATGACTAATATATATATATATATATATATATATATATATATATATATATATATATATATATAAAGAGACAATGAATAATTATCCAAATGTAGGAGAATTTTTGTCTTTATTTTCAACTGAAATTAAAGCAAAAATACGACGTTTAGAACTGGCTCATGATTAAACATAATAGACATTCATTGTCTCCTATATTTAATAGCATATGTCTAGAAAATTACTTGCTGCCTCGATATACTATATATATATATATATATGCATTTTGTTATATATATTATATTATTTATATATTATATATGCGCGGTATTAATTTGAAACCGCTCAATATCAGGGATAGAACTAACATATTCAGTTAGATTGGTGTGAATTTGTGATCCTGGGTTTAAAGCTTTTGCGATCATTAGACAAACTGATTAATTTTTTTTTAAATTTGTCAGTTTGTCTGACGATCGCAAAAGTAAGTTGAGTGCCATACGTGATACACGCTTGAGCGATTATGTCTCGAAAGAGACATGACTTACTGGACAGATTGTCCTGCACTAGGTAGCCATTACATTCTGAGGTAGACTGGTTGCCAGCCAAGGCTATAGATCTGAATATGTCTTAAACCCATAACTGGAGGGAACAGACGGATTAATATCTATCCCAAGGGTATTTGCGCGTAAGTGAATGCTAGGAATTCAACTGGAATTCGAACTCGGCTACTCGGTTTCTCTTTCCTAGCCTATATCAACTGCACCGCAAATCACATCTAAATTTTTTTATGTGTATATATATATATATATATATATATATATATATATATATATATATATATATATATATATATATATATATATATATATATATATATATATATATATATATATATATATATATAACCAAGTATGGGTGGAATAATATTCCCCATCCAAAGAAACACTATTTTTAAAAACGTGCTCAATACAAGGAGAGCTAATAATAATAATATTATCAATGTTATAATTTATTAATAAATATTATTATTATTATTATTATTATTATATATATATATATATATTGAAAATAAGTTGGATGTTTTTATAAATCCATTGGTAAGATTTTATTTCGCAGATCTCTTATGGACTGCTCATCAGGCAATATTTATACAACAATGAATGGGTTTAAGATTATCCAAACAAAACGAATCAAAGAAAGAGGAAGAAAAAGAAAGAAAAAGAGAAGATAAAAAAAAGGAACGAGGAGGTTAGATTTTACAGTGTTCGATATTAACGTCAGTATTTTATCTAGACGACTAGATGGTCTGGCCTAGATTTACAAAGTCAGTTGCTACGGGAGTCGGTATATTCTGACTTGAATTTTTTATTGGCTATTTTAAGATGCATGAGATTAAAAGTTAGGGGTTAAAATTTTTCTAGAAAAATTGAATTATTTCCTATTAATTCTAACGGTAATTATAATATTATTACTATCATATAACAAAAATACTATTTCATAAACCATATTAGTAGCAACAATAACATAATAATAATAATAATAATAATAATGATAATAATAATAATAGTAATAATAATAATAAATAGAAGATGTAACCATTCTATGGGATTACACCATCTACACAGACAGAAAAATTGAAGCAAACAGGCCAGACATTATTGTTAAAAACCAGAAGGAGAAAACTTGTCTATTAATTGATATGGCTTGTCCAGCGGATTGTAACATAGCAATCAAGGAATTTGAAAAACTGTCAAAATATAAAGACCTGGAAATTGAAATCGAAAAAATGTGGAAATTGAAAACAAGAGTTGTGCCAGTGATAGTAGGTGCACTTGGAATGATAAAAAATGGAACAAAACAACACATTGAAAGAATCCCTGGAAACCCCAGCTTAAAAGATATACAAAAAATTGTCTTATTAAGTACAGCCCACACACTAAGGAAAACTTTGTCTATGTAATGTTAGGGATGATAGGGAAGATAGAAAAACATGAAATGGAGTCATAACAACACGCCACGACCTGACGTAGGTCTTTCCGCAGACTTGGTTGGTAGTGAGACCAAAGCAGAAATCGAAATATGATGAAAAAGACATAATAATAATAATAATAATAATAATAATAATAATAATAATAATAAAGAATAAATTAAACATAACAATAATTACTAAAAATTACAGAAAAAATAAAAATAATATTTCTAAAATACAATAAAATATTATTCCTTAATTACAATAATGGTATTTCATAAAAATAAAAATAAAATGTAAATATTGCCCAACTCTATCGTGGCGATTTTTATATTCATTTGGGGCAAGCAAAGAACAGCCTGAGATTAGGTGGTCTATTGTTTGTTGGTGTTTATCACAAAACCTGCATTTTGGATCCATATTATTATGCATAATATTTGCCTGGAAGTTTCTAGTGAAAAGATTTTTGGTCTTGTGCTGCAAGAATAAAGCCTTCAGTTTCAGACATTAATCCAGATGCACGTAACCATCGATGAGTATTAACTTTGTCAACATTGGATTTATTGGCACGTTCTGGATATTGGCCATGCAGAGGTTTGTCTTGCCAGCGCTGTTTCATCTGTTCAAGAGCTTTATCTTTGGCTTTCATTTTCAGATTTTTTGCCGCAATAGTTGGTTCTTGGCTTCTGTTTTGCTTTTCTACAGAATCTACTCACTGTAAATATTGTTTGTATTTACTGCCTTCTTTTATTATTGAATATTTTTTCTTTCTTTCTTCATGTTGCCTTACTAATTGTATCATCCAATCCTTTGTTGTTTCTATGTATGTTAGTAAGCCAATAGTTGTTGTCTTATATGACAATTCCAGCTGAATAAGACCTCTTCCACCTTCTTTACGGGGTATGTATAGACGGTCTACATCAGCCTTTGGATGATGCATCTTATGCTTAGAAAGAAGCTTTCTTGTTTTAGCATCCATTCGCCTGATGTCGTTTAGAGTCCAGTTTAAGATGTTAAAGCTATATTGGACAACTGGGATTGCAAGGCTATTAATGGCCATAACTCTGTTCTGTGAATTTAATTCAGTTTTTAATATCATTCGTAGCCTTCTATAGTACTCTTTACGCACTATTTCCTTCATTTTTTATGGTGAATGTTTTCGCTCTCATTTACACCTACGTATTTATAAGCT
Organism: Ascarosepion bandense; assembly: GCA_037127315.1. Taxonomy (NCBI): domain Eukaryota; kingdom Metazoa; phylum Mollusca; class Cephalopoda; order Sepiida; family Sepiidae; genus Ascarosepion; species Ascarosepion bandense. Next base: position 1,820,687 of record JBBBDQ010000468.1, read on the forward strand.
TCTTCTGGTTTCAATTCTTTTATTGTTACAGCAGGGTCTAGGCTAATTGAGGATGTTTCTTGTATTGATCCACGTAAAACTGTAGCTTTAGCACATTTATTCAAATTAAATTTCATTCCAATGTCTTCGCTGAAGCATTTTATAGTTTGCAGAAGACCTTCCAGCTCATTATCATTCTTAGCATATAACTTTAAGTCATCCATGTAAAATAGATGTCTTATTTTCTTTTGGCCTATTTTATAACCACATTCTGTCTTATTAAGTTGACTGGTTAGTGCTATTAATGATATGCAGAATAGTAAGAGAGATAAAGAATCACCTTGAAATATACCTCTTTTGATGTTTATTTCATCAGACTTATAGGTTCCATTTATATGATTGAGGTAAAGGGTTGTTTTCCATATAGACATGCACTGTTTGATGAAATTGATGATGACGGGCGATATCTTGTATATATTTAAAGTCTTTAAAATCCAGGAATGTGGCACACTATCGAATGCCTTTCGATTATTTATTATTTATTATTATTATTATTATTATTATTATCATTATTATTATTAATAATATTATAACTTGTAAATAGTATTACTATTATTATGTTATTATTACTATTAATGCTTTATGAAATAGTATTTTCGTTAATAATAATATTATTATTACCGTTATAATTAATAGGAAAATCTTACAATTCAATTTTTCTAGTGAAAACTGAAACGCTAGTTTTTAATGTCATGCATCAAAATATACTGACTCCCGAAGCAACTGCCTTTGTAAATCTAGGCCAAGACCATCTTGTCGTCTAGATAAAATACTGACGTTAATATCTAACACTGTAAATTCTAACCTCCTCACACCTCTTTTTTGCTTCTCTTCTTTTTTTTCCTTCCTGTTTCTTTGATTCTTTTTGTCAGGATAAATGCCTGAATTCGTAATCGGAGGCCACAATTTAAACAACCTAAGATACGCAGTTGATACAGTGCTGATAGCAGAGACAGAAAGTTAAACTGCAAGACCTCTTACTACAGAAGGTAGCTGAAGAAAGTAACAAGAAAGGACTAGAAATAAACTGCAAGAAAACCGAATGCATTGTCATCAGTAAAAAGAGCAGTCCAATATGCCAAATAAAGGTCGGGGATACTAGAATTAAGCAGGTACAAAAATTTAAATACCTGGGAAATGTTATAACAGAAGACGGAAAATGCGACATAGAGATCCAAATGCGAATTGGCATGGCGAAGGAAGCATTCCAGAAGTTGAGTAAAGTATTGAGAAACAGGACAATTTCGCTAGAAACAAGGAAGAGAGTACTGAATTTCTATGTGATGTCAGTTCTTTAATAAAGCAGTGAATGGTGGAAAATATCATCAAAGATGAAGGATAAACTTGAAGCAACTGAAATTTGGTTATATAGAAAAATGCTGCGAATATCATAGAGCATGTGAGCAATGATGAGGTCTTGGAAATGATGGAAACAAAAAGGAAATTAATACTGAGCATCAGGAAGAGACAGATGAAGTTCCTGGGACATGCAATGAGGAAAGAGGGGTTGGAGAACCTGATAGTGACAGGCCAGATAGAGGAAAAAAGCGAGAGGGGAAAGTAACGGAGAACATATTTGAAGGACCTAATCAGGAGGATAACAGAACGATGGTTGCATGATGTAACAGGAGAAGGCGTGTTCAGAGCCACCAGGGATAGGAAAACGTGGAAAGCCATGATCGCCTACGTCCTGAAGAAGAAGAAGAAGAATTTTAACCCAGTCATTGTTGTATGAATTTGGTCTGATGGGCGATCTATAAGAAATCCGCGAAATAAAATATTACCAAAGTTTCATAAAAACATCCAAATTATTTTCTTTATTATTATACTCTGTTAAATCATAACATTGAGTTCTCATTGGATTTAATCCTCTGTTGAATTTACCTTACCAAGTTCCAAAGATTCTACTTATTATATATATATATATATATATATATATATATATATATATATATATATATATTAGGCCACGCCAGTGTTTTAAAAAATGATGTATTTCATACTATTTTTTAGTATTTATTGCCAAGTGAATAAAAGTAAATGAAAATAGAATGGTTGTTTTGTTAATATTGCACGATAACATGTGCATCAAATGAATTTATAAATATTTAATAATTACCTATATTGCAGTATCATCTATGAAAGAATGAAGAAAATTTAGGGTGATTCGGACGAGTTCAACTTTGCTTCTATGCCTTATAAAATTTTGCAAAATAATAATAACAAAAGAACTCTTAACCACTTAGAGATATTATGAAATACATTATTTCTTTAAAAAAACTGGGCTGACCTAATAATTATGGCTGGTATTGTATATAAAAAAATTAAAAAATCATTAGGTCTTCTAGCCATTTGAACGGGTGAAACTAACACCGTTTCGCCGGTGATCATAAACATTTTGATAAATTGCAATTATTTGTTTAACGGTATAGAGACGCTTGATGACGATTGAAGTGGGGATGGCGTATAGAAAAGGAAAAGGAAAAAAAAAAGCAGGAGAGAAAGATAAAAAGAAAGAAAAAAGAGGGGAGAAAGATAAAAAGAAAAAGAAAAAAGGAGGAGAGAAAGATAAAAAGAAAGAAAAAAGAGGGGAGAAAGATAAAAAGAAAGAAAAAAGAGGGGAGAAAGATAAAAAGAAAGAAAAAAGGAGGAGAGAAAGATAAAAAGAAAGAAAAAGAGAGGACAGAAAGATAAAAAGAAAGAAAAAGAGAGGAGAAAGATAAAAAGAAAGAAAAAAGGAGGACAGAAAGATAAAAAGAAAGAAAAAAGAGGGGAGAAAGATAAAAAGAAAGAAAAAAGGAGGACAGAAAGATAAAAAGAAAGAAAAAGAGAGGAGAAAGATAAAAAGAAAGAAAAAAGGAGGACAGAAAGATAAAAAGAAAGAAAAAAGAGGGAGAAAGATAAAAAGAAAGAAAAAAGGAGGAGAGAAAGATAAAAAGAAAGAAAAAGAGAGGAGAAAGATAAAAAGAAAGAAAAAAGGAGGACAGAAAGATAAAAAGAAAAAAGAAAGAAAAAAGAGGGGAGAAAGATAAAAAGAAAGAAAAAAGGAGGAGAGAAAGATAAAAAGAAAGAAAAAAGAGGGGAGAAAGATAAAAAGAAAGAAAAAAGGAGGAGAGAAAGATAAAAAGAAAGAAAAAGAGAGGAGAAAGATAAAAAGAAAGAAAAAAGGAGGACAGAAAGATAAAAAGAAAGAAAAAAGAGGGGAGAAAGATAAAAAGAAAGAAAAAAGGAGGAGAGAAAGATAAAAAGAAAGAAAAAAGAGGGGAGAAAGATAAAAAGAAAGAAAAAAGGAGGAGAGAAAGATAAAAAGAAAGAAAAAGAGAGGAGAAAGATAAAAAGAAAGAAAAAAGGAGGACAGAAAGATAAAAAGAAAGAAAAAAGAGGGGAGAAAGATAAAAAGAAAGAAAAAAGGAGGACAGAAAGATAAAAAGAAAGAAAAAAGAAAAAAGAGGGGAGAAAGATAAAAAGAAAGAAAAAAGGAGGAGAGAAAGATAAAAAGAAAGAAAAAAGAGGGGAGAAAGATAAAAAGAAAGAAAAAAGAGGGGAGAAAGATAAAAAGAAAGAAAAAAGGAGGAGAGAAAGATAAAAAGAAAGAAAAAGAGAGGAGAAAGATAAAAAGAAAGAAAAAAGGAGGACAGAAAGATAAAAAGAAAGAAAAAAGAGGGAGAAAGATAAAAAGAAAGAAAAAAGGAGGACAGAAAGATAAAAAGAAAGAAAAAAGAGGGGAGAAAGATAAAAAGAAAGAAAAAAGGAGGAGAGAAAGATAAAAAGAAAGAAAAAAGAGCGGAGATAAAAGGAAGAAAGACGAACAAAAAAGTGCGTTGGACTGACAGACAGAAAGGAACGATGTTTCACTGTAAGATATTCAATAGTAGTACATCAATATATATGTTGCCATAATTTTAGTCTGCCTATCGATATAAATATTTTGCTGTCATTTTTGACAGCAGTGGCTCACTCATAGGTAAATAGTACTGCATCAATACAGAATGAATAGTCTTCTCAGTTCCACTAGCTGTTATCAATATTTTCACTATTTAAGGGGATTTCTTTCGTAACATTTTCTTTGAAGTTGCGTGAAACGTCAACATTTTGATTATATCATTATTTTCTCTTCGAGTTATATCTGACATACATTTTACCTGTTGCTGATTTTGAAAACTCTCATTAGACGTGATTTATCTCATCCGTTACAACCCTTCATTGTGAGTTCTATGGCATCAGCCTACAACGTTCGAAGTAAGACGATCTTAGTCAAAACTAATAGCCTTAATTTACCCAAACTTATTTATGCATTAATCTGATTAATCCGTCTATACAGCAGATAGTATAATTAAATGTTAAAAACTGCTTAGCTATATGAAAATATTTTATATTAGATATTAACACCGGCACATTAATAATTACCCGGCACATTTTTGTGTCGGGTGGGTACCAAAATCATCTCCCAGTTGCGTCTCTGTCCTCGAAGACAAAGTGCGGCTCAGTTGTAGCTCCGTCCGCGAGGATAGCGTTGTTCCTGAGAAAAATTACATTGAATAAATGCCCGGTCCCGGGGAACAGTGCATCGCGGCAGCGCTACCCCATTGCAACAGAGGGGTGGATCAGGTGCTCGTCACCGGGGCCAGCTCAACCGACGGTTGAGGGGACTGGGGAATTTTTGTTCCTGTGACAGTCCGTAAGCGGTCGGGTTCCCCACATTAAAAAAGTCCTTGTGTCACATCCTGCTCCAGTGTGGGAGTAGGGTAAATATATTAGATATTAACACCCGGGAAACATTACCTGAGAAAATGTCCTTATTCAGGCACTCTATGAGAAAAAAAAGATTAAGAGGTATTTGTCTTGTTACGTTTTTAAAAAAAATTGTAAAACGCCTCATAAGCAAGCGTGATATTAGGTAAAGAGCTTGAACTGGAAACATCTCAGGCAACTTCTCCTGCCTCCCATAAGCATGGTCCAAGCGAGTTTCCCAGAGAGCAATACACTGCGCCTCTTCGGCCTTACCCTCTCTTTCGATCTCAAGTGGAATATATTGAGTCAATAGCTATCTCCACTGCTAGGAAGGTTGGGTCAGTGTCTTGGGCCAGGATGTTTTTTCCACCTGAATCCATATATATACAAATAAACCATTCGTCCGCGCATGGTGTACTGCTGTCATATAGGGTAAGGCTTCCCTGCTGTTCATCTCAGTGTTCTTGACAGGCTCCAAATGAGAATCAGTCGTGTGATACGTACCGACTTGGCGGCTCGTCTCCATCCACTTCCCCACCGACGGGATGTGACTTCCCTCGGTCTGTTCTATAAATACTTTCATGGCTTCTGCTCCAACGAACTTAAGTCACTGGTGCCCCTGCAATAGGCGTGCAACCAGACTGGCAACTGGGTCTCACCCATTCACATTTAGATCAACCAAATGCAGACGACAATTCTACTCCAACAGCTTATTTTCTCGCACTTTCCGCCTGTGGGACTCGCTTCCATAGTCTTGCTTTCCTGACAGCTACAACCTCAAGGAATTTAAATGCAATGTCAATACTCATCTCTAAACCACTTGAAGTTGTTCTTTCTTCACCACCCTGCATATCCGTTCCCTTCTCTCCACCTTTGCAACTGTCATCACACCTGTATTCCCATCTTTCTCTTGCTCCTTTCTAACTGGTTCTTCTTTCTCTTTACTCTCCTCCTATCTAATCTTATTACTCTTATGTAGCCCCCTAATCATTTAACTCTTAATGTAGCCTCCTAATCTCTTTAATCTTATGTAGCCCCCTGCACATCAGTGGTAATACCACCCTGATCGGTGTGATACGATTAAAAAAATAAATGGGAAATGTGTCGGTGTAATGTATTTTCAAAGAAGGGATATTTAGATCACAAGGAAAAAGTTGTACTTTGTCTGCCATATTTGAGGCGGGACGTGTACGTCAACTACTGTTCTTTAGGAGGACCTGAATAGACCACAGAAGAAGGAACTTTAAATGAAAGCGATTGATTAATCGGGAAACAACCAAAGCCACTAAACTATGTTGAGGTGGAGTCGTTAACATACGTAATCGTCTATGTGTGTGTGCTTATTATTAGATAGACTCGTAATTTTAAAAAAATTCACTTTTTCTCGCTTTCATAGATAGATAGATAGATAGATAGATAGAAAGATAGATAGATAAAAGGAAACATGAAAAATGGGATACATAGACATATAAATCGGTAACTGGAAAAATAGCAGCAACCAAAAGCCGTATAGATATAGTCATGCATATCTAAATAGATACATACATAGAGAGATATATAGATAGATACTTACAAGTATATTCATAAAGAAACAAACAAAACAAGAGATAGACAAATAGATCCAGACACTTATGAAAATAAAGAAAGAGAGAAAGGAAAGTAGATAGATAGATAGATAGATAGATAGATAGATAGATAGATAGATAGATAGATAGATGTGTACATCTGTCTGCTAGGGTGGCTAAGAAATCCCTGTTGTAGTCGTTTATTCAATAACATTTGCGTTTGTCCAGCACCTACAGAGACAACTAGACTGAGTGAATCGTAGATACTGTGGCAGAAGGCATAAATGCGATCATCAGTTTTTACATGGCCACTTCATTCAAAGACCCGATGGTTTCTATTCTTGAAAAACCTGATTCTGCTGCAGTTGTAATTCGCATGCTCGAAAAGTTAACGTTTGAACTATTTAGCCACAACCCAAATATAAATAGATTGAAAAAGCAGGAGATAGATAGATAGAAACGGAATGAAATAGATAGATAGATAGATAGATAGATAGATAGATAGATAGATAGATAGATAGATAGATAGATAGAAATAGAATGAAATAGATAGATGGATATATAGAAACAGAATGAAATAGATAGATAGATAGATAGATAGATAGATAGATAGGAATAAAAAAGATAGATAGATAGATAGATAGATAGATAGATAGATAGATAGATAGATAGATAGATAGGTGTTAATGACGCATGCATTCCTTGTTACTAAGGAATATGTTGGCTAAACTGACCGAGAATCAACTAAATAAGCGATGTGTTGCTAAGTTAAATTAGCGAAAGCGTTTCAACATTGGCGTTTATGTGCATTTAATGTGAAGTGACTTAGCAGTCTACTTGGCAATAAATAAAAAGGTGTGATGGGCTGTAATAAGATTCGCTTAATCAGAACTAATCAACATGGCTGATTTAATATTTCTCAGCAAAGCAACAGATATTGTACTACTGCATTGGTAGACATTGAAATAAAGTATATATATATATATATATATATATATATATATATATATTGTTGCATGTTTCATTAAATAGTATAGACAAGTTTTGTCTATTTATTTATGTAAATTTTGTATTCATATTGTCTGATAAGTTTAATAGAATTATTATTAAATGAAGAAAATCACAATATTGATACATAATTTTTTTATAATCTAGTCTAAACTTTCGGCGTACATAAGCCATTGTCAAAGATGTCAATTACATTATATTATAACAATTCACGGACAAACAATAATGACAATATGTATATATCTAAATAAATATATAAAGAGAATATATGCAACTTTCAAAATATTAATTAAAAACAGTGCGCAATATAAAAGTAGAGCAATGAATATAGATTATACTTTAGAACATGTACAATCTAAAATATTATATATTGTGTTTCGACATTGAAAGATCAATGTCTCATCAGGTAGTTAATAATGATGGTAATAAACGTTATTTTTGAAAAAGAAAACTCACTTCCTTTTATTTTTGGAAATCTCTTCGTACGAGGTAAGAGGATATTATATTTTCTTGAAGAAGATTTTCTTCCGAGGTAATAGAATATTATTATATTTTCTTGAAGAAGATTTTCTTACGAGGTAACAGAATATTATTATATTTTCTTACGAGGTAAGAAATATGATTATATTTTCTCCTCGTTTTTAATATCCTCTTACCGCGTACGAAAAGATTTCTACAAATAAAAGAAAGTGAGTTTTTTTTATTTTCTTTTAAAAGATAACGTTTATAACATCCATTAGTAACTATCTAATAAGACATTGTTCTTTCAATGTCGAAACAAAATGTACAATTTTGTAGTAGATTGTAGTTTGTGCATGGTCTAAAGTATCATTTGAAAGATAGAGAGGAATAAAAAAGTGATAGATAGATAGATAGATAGATAGATAGATAGATAGATAGATAGATAGATAGATAGGAATAAAAAAGAGATAGATAGATAGATAGATAGATAGATAGATAGATAGATAGATAGATAAGGTAAGAAGATATTATATTTTCGTACGAGGTAAGAAATATTATTATATTTTCCCTCTTTTTAATATCCTCTTTCCTCGTAGGAAAAGATTTCTAAAAATAAAAGAAAGTGAGTTTTTAAAATTTTCTTTTAAAAAATAATGTTTATAACAATCATTATGAAATACCTGATGCGAAATTATTATGTCAATGTCGAAACTAAATGTACAATATTGTAGTAGATTGTAGTTTGTACATTGTATATATTGTATAATCTATAAGATAGATAGATAGATAGATAGATAGATAGATAGATAGATAGATAGATAGATAGATAGATAGATAGATGTTTCCTAATAAAAAATATTTAGTCTTCATTGACCAAATGGCCAGTACTGCTGTCGGATGAAATTTATGAATTAATTCTGTTGAAACAATTTTTTAAGTTCTGTAGCTGTTATCGCTCTTTTCAGTACTGATGGGATTTTCCTTCCTCACCTGTTGCTTGGTGTAAAACGTAAACATCATTATTATGCCACTACCGTGTCTTCTACTTACAAGTGACATCCATTTTACTTTTTGATATTGTCAAAAGTCTCCAAGTGATGTTCTTTCTGATATTTTATAAAGTCTTTGTGATTCTGTACCGTTATTCAACAAGTTTAACCCTCTAGGGCCATTCGTATCATATTAGTGGGGGATCTGTTTATTACTTCATAACAATATACAACTGATCCCCCACTTTATGACAAGTAGAAGCCTTAATCATATTATATTATTAACCCTCTAGGGCCATTCGTATCATATTAGTGGGGGATCTGTTTATTACTTCATAACAATATAGAACTGATCCCCCACTTTATGACAAGTAGAAGCCTTAATCATATTATATTATTAACCCTCTAGGGCCATTCGTATCATATTAGTGGGGGATCTGTTTATTACTTCATAACAATATACAACTGATCCCCCACTTTATGACAAGTAGAAGCCTTAATCATATTATATTATTAACCCTCTAAGGCCATTCGTATTATATTTGATACAGTATGAAAACAAGCCTTGAAAGAAATATTTTCCTGAAAAAATTTTTAAGAGAAATATTTTATAAATTTCAAATGAAAGCAGTACTGACTGCTCAGTCAATGAATACCAAATGTTTCCTTATAGGGAAATACAAAATGTTTCCTTATAGGGAAATACTGTATCAAATATGATACGAATGGCCCTAGAGGGTTAATAAAAGACTGCCACTCAGGCTTCAGTAGCTCACATCTATTTTAACCAATGATTTTTAAAACAGACAGTTTAGATATTTCTAAACTGGTTTGACGTTATGCATGGTGTCCATCTGAAAGCCTCCATCTAACGGAGATATTCAAGAACATGGTTTCTGCTTTCAGGTTAAGGATTCGTAGCAATATGCGATGCGAAATATTCATTAGTGCAACCTATTATATGATCAATTTTCCTTTTTCCTTTTATAAATTTATTGTAACTAATCCATGCAATGAAGTATATGAAGTGTTTACTAAATTTCTCATCAGTCAGTTAGTTAAGTGCGTGATACACGTTTAGGTGATCATGCTCCCTTCAAGACATGACTGACTAAAAAAGTTCTCCATAGTAGATTACCATTTCTTTCTGCGGTGAACCGGTTGCCAACCAGACCTATAGAAATCAATTTGTCTTGCTATACAACCCGTCGCAGGAGGGAAAAAAGGTGAATTTATAAGTTTCTTAAAGTTATTATTGCGTACCTAAACGCAACGAATTCAAATGAAATTTGAACTCAGCACTCTGATTTCTTATTCCGAGTCGATATCCAGTGCATCATGATGATAGGTAGCCTCATTGGTTTCATTCTAATTCCAGATCATAGTTTGTCTCTTGGAAAGGTCTATTTGTAGTGCTCTTACTTGGAACCCTTACTAGAGAATGTTAAGTTTCTGTTCTAAAACCTTCCTATCCCTATAATGTATACCACTGTCGTTAGGATAGCACCCGCTTATCATTAGTACATTTGCCTCGGGAGAGAAAGCAGGATCGCTGTCTTCTGTCAGTAGATTCATTCGGTGTGCTGCATAAAATAATTAAATGGTCAGTGTCTATGTATTCATATACGTACATGTAAATATGTAGGTTGTACGCTAGAAAATGATTCATTAGACCGGGGTTCATTTTTTTCCCTTGTCTGATGAGGTTTAAAATGCTTCCGTATAAAGATGCTTGCTTTGTGCACCTGTATTATTCGTTTAATTGACAGATGAATTTATTAAAGCCTGAGCTAATAGGCAAGAAGAGGATGTCTCTACTGATTTGGCCAATAGCTGTCGTGAGGACAACAAAACAAAACACTTATTCAACTTTCTTTTAGGACTCTATGAAATTTATTGGAGTCATATATACCGTTATTGTATCTCTTACCAGAACGAAAAAAAAAACCCTGTATATTGAGAAGTTGATTTAAAGTAGATAGTGTAATACTTCCGTATTGAGAACCATGCCTGATAAATGATTTTGTGCACCTGTTGGTTGGTTGTTTTATTTTTATGGCATATCAACCTAGCCGGGTCATTTATTGCCAACTAAATTTTTTACTTATTTATTGCTGGTAATACCTTTTTCTTTCAACAATTTATTGTTGTTTTTGTGTAAGTTTTGTGTCTAGTAATACTTTTTTCTTTTCGAGTTTTAAGATTCATTGGGATTTGTTTTAAGGGAAGGGTTCCCAAGTCCTACCGTTGTTATTTAACCCCTAACTGGAGGGAAGGGACGGAATAATACCTTTCCCAAGGATACCAGTGCTTAAGTGAATGCAGTGTATTCAACTGGAATTCGAACTCGGCTTATCGATCTCTCTTTTCCGAGCCGATATAAAATAATTCTTCTGTTGAGCACGTGTTTTTTTTTTTGGAGGGTTGGGAACAACTTTACTAGTAAGTAATGATTTTGCTTTTATTTTATTTTATTTTAATTTTTTGTTGTGGCTAATTTGAAAAGTTTCATAGTTATTTGAACGAGTGAGTTTTTGTATTTTTTTCAAAAAAATTGTTTTCTACTAGACTTTAAAACTTAGTTAAATCAACGCCCCTACTTTTATTTTTATTTTTATTTTTTTATTTATTTAGTTATTTTTTTTTTCAATTGGAGTAGAGAGACTAAACTATTACCCGGTTCACACTCCACCCACGTCTATTGTACAGGTATAGAGGCTCATCCCTTGTTCCCTGTTCAGGATGTGGTTTCCGGCTTTCTCTTTTCCATTCTTTTCACTTTCCTTTTTTATACTTTTCATTTTTTTTTTCAATTGGAGTAGAGAGACTAAACTATCGCCCGGTTCACACTCCACCCACGTCTATTGTTCAGGTGTAGAGGCTCATCCTTTTTTCCCTGTTTAGGATGTGGTTTCCGGCTTTCTTTTTTCCAATCTTTTCACTCTTACGTAGCCCCTTGCACATCAGTGGCGTTACCGTCTTGCTCGGGGTGATATGATTAAAAAAAAGATATCCACTGCACCACAACGTTACTAAACGCTTACAGCACCTGGTATTCCCAAGCGGCCACCCATCTAAGTACTGACCAGGCTCAACGTTGCTTAACTTCGGTGATCGATCGATCGAGAACCGGTGTATTCAACGTGATATGGCCGTAAGCCCTGTGCACCCGTATAATTCGTCTAATCGATAGTTGCATTTATTAAAGCCAGAGCTTTCAAGACAGCTTCTAATAGGCCAAAAGGAAACTGCTACTGATGTGGCCAATAGCTGTCGGGAGGTCAACGTAATAGTTATTCAGTTTCCTTTTAGAACTGTATTAAATTTACTGGAGTCATTTGATGACATATATATTATTATTGTATCTTTTACTAGAACGAAAACAAAACTGTGTTGTGAGAAGTTGGCTTAAGGTAGATGGAGTAGACACACACATACACACGAATGTGTATGTAAAAAGAGCAAAGACACTAGATTCTATTGAAATTCCTGTCATAAAATCTCTATTTTGTTCTGAACATTCGATATGTTTTAAGATGTCTTCTGCTAATAAACAAATGCACGTGTTTGTAAAATGTTAATCATTAGGTTGGCAGGAAAGTCCTGACTCACTTAGAAATCGGAAAGAAAACAATAAATCTTGATTTCTGTCTGATGGAATTTCTAAGAAGTAGTGGATTTCCATACGACTGCACTATCAAAACGAAATTGGATTGCCAGCAACTTGATCACATATACGACAAACTAAAAAAAATATCCGATTTTGAGCAATTGAGGTTCAGTAAGACAATGCGAGGCCACGCACTGCCAGGTTGACTAAGAAGATCTTCCAGCAGATAGACGGGGTTGAGATTCTTCCATATCTACCATTCAGTCCTGATGCTGCTTCGAATGACTATCATCTATTACGCTGTGGCACACTTTCTCCGCAACCAGTGAGTCAGTACTTTTGGTAACGTGAAGGAAGCTTGTTTAGAGTATTTTGTTTCAAAGCTAGGAGACTCGTATCTGACAAATATTCAAATGCTGGCTTATCGCTGGCAGAATATTGTCAAGAATGATGGACTTTATTTTAAAGAATAAATATTAACGTTACCCTAGAAACATTTGTTGTTTTCTCTCCGCTTCCTGAGTCGGAAATTTCAGTCTAACCTAATATTTTAGTTGAATTAATATTTTAGTTTCGTTGGATATAAGCTTGAATGTTACATCCTAATACAATAATAGACTTTAGTTCTTTGTAGGTGACTACTTTCAACAAGCAAAATATTACTCCTGCTTATGCAAGTTGAATATGAATTTATGTTTGTGTAGTTATATCCTTCTAGGGCAGCATCTAAATCTAACTTGACTGAAATTGAAAGCCAGGCTAATGCAATTTCAAATATATAGAACTAATATGTAAAACATTATATATTGAGGGCATGACATATAGAGTAAAGGGGGGAGAAATATTTATAAATGATTCAGCGTTCTCAGTGTTTAATAAACAATTATTGTTTTTTCATAAAATAAAATTATTGTATGTTGTAAGTCGACCAATATAAGATGTTATTTATGACTTGTGTATTCAGATTACATATATAAGTGTTTGTTAGTAAAAAGTTTTGTGATTCTTTATTGAAACCAAGTAAATAATGAATGTGTGTATATCAACGGAGGGATCCCAATTTTCCTCATTTTAATGTGATATTACTTACTTCCGCTTAAAATTGAAATTATTTACGACAAGAAAAAAAGCCTTTTCTCATTATAATAAAGGTTTTAAATTTTAAGTACTATCTGGCTAATCAGTTAAGTGCCATACGTGATACACTCTTGAACGATCGTGTTTCTTTCAATCCATACTGACTAGGCAGAATATTTTTCAACAGTAGTTTACCATTTCTTGCGGCGGGGGATTGGTTGTCAAACAAGGCTATAAAAGCCAATTTCGCCTGCTATTTAATCATAACTAGAGGAAAAAGAGATGGATTATTAACTTCTCCAAGGGAATTTGCGCGTAAGTGAATGCAACGAATTCTACACACTCTTCTTCTTTTATGTTCCATATCCATTCAGGACGTAGGCAATCATGGCTTACCATGTCTTCCTATACCTGGTAGCTCTTAGCATGCTTTCTCTTGTTACCCCACCCAAACCCCGCTTTACTATCCATCTGCCCAGGCCCTTCAAATAGGTTATCCACTGCTTTCCGTCTGTCCTTCCCTCTATCTGACCTGTGAGTATCAGATTCTCCAAGCTTTCTTTTTTCATCACATGTCGTAAGAAATTTAGCTGTCTCTTCCTGATCATCATCATTAATTTCATTTTCGTTTACATTCTTTCTAAAATCTCAACATTGCTCACATGATGGATCCATGATATTTTCAGCATTCTTCTGTAGAAACACATTTCAGTTGCTTCAATTTCTTCCTTCATCTTTGATGTCCAGTATTCACTGCCATATTGAACGACCGACATCACATCGCAATTCAGAACATTCTACTCAGATTAAAATAAATAGAAAAGAGTGCTGGATTACTATGTGATGTCAGTTCTTCAATACGGCAGTGAATGCTGGACAATATCATCGAAAATGAAGACAAAACAGGAAGCAGCGGAAATGTGGTTCTACAGAAGGATGCTGTGGATATCGTGGACTGAGCATGCAAGCAACGATGAGGTGTTGGAAAGAATGGCAACAAAAAGGAAATTAATACTGAGCATCAGGAAGAGACAACTGAAGTTCTTGGGACACGCAATGAGGAGGGAGAACTTGGAGAACCTGATACTGACTGGCCAGATAGAAGGAAATAGAGGCAGGGGATAACATATTTGCAGGGCCTGATCAGGTGGATGACGGAACGAGGGTTGTCAGGAGTAACAGGAGGAAACATACAAAGACCCACAAGGGATAGGGAGACGTGGAGAACCATGATCGCTTACGTTCTGAAGGGACAGGGCACATAGAAGAAGAAGTAGCCCTAAAACTACATTGTAAAGAGACAATATAATTAAGCATGTGGCGTGTATTTGTAAACAGTGAATTGTTTGTATGCCATGCAACATTGACACGGACCTGAAGAATTGCATCGTCATAGATACAAATGCACGCAAACATCGTTAGCTAATCTAAACTTATTTATAAATGGAACTTCGTCTCTGTGTGTATATGTGTGTGTGTGTGTGTGTGTGTGTGTGTGCCCGTTACCTATAAACTCCGAAACGGCTGAACTGATTTTATTGAAAATTTACACAGTTGTACTATAAGCGTCTGCGAGTGTTCTTAGGTTTTGTGTCGAGGTTCCCCCGATAAATATCGAAAATCGATAATCGAAAAAATCGAGTTATACAAGGAGTGGTCCGATTTTAATCAAATTTGATACACTCATAGACAAACACATAAGAAACAATATTCAGAAGTTCAAGGTTGTAGTTCTTACAATAATGCAGAAAATCGATAATATATATATATATATATATATATATATATATAAAGGGCAAGATGTTTGTGTGTGTGTCTATTTATCTGCCTGTATGTCCTTTATACAAATTCACATTTTTTATCCGATTCTCACCAAACTTCACACAAATATTCTTTAGGCTAAGTCTGAGCTCCAGGACTATGGATTAGTTTTACAGCTTTCATTACACCCGAGCAACGCCGGGCTATACTGCTAGTATGTGAAAAAAAGAAAACGAAGTCTACCTTCAAAACGCAGGAGGAATAAGGGAAAGTGCTTAACGGTAAGAAGAAAACAAGGTTATTTCTCTAGTCAGAAGAATTCGCTGAAACCTATATAATTAGTCTCAGGAAGGTATTCGTATTAAAAAAAAAACAGCGTTAGTGATTTGTACACGAAGATAACGAAGCTGACGCCAAAGATAAGAAACAAAGAAAAAGCAAAGAAACACTTAAGAAAACAAAAAGTGAAATCGTTTTATCAGATCGAGCTCACCCCACGAGTCGCGCTGGTGAGTCGACGTTTCTTTTCAAGACTAATACATTTCACTTGCGAGATCAGTAAACACGGGAAACATTAGCGGAAGATGACAAATGACACTTCGTTAGTCGAAAGAAAAAGCGCTAGTCATTTGGACAGTGTTTTGTTTTTGTTTTTTGTTTTTTCAGATTCTTTTTTTCCTTCCATAATGTGTAGCCAATCACATGTCGTGCAATTTTAACTCCGTTGCGGAATAATCAGTTTATACACTGTCTCCCCAATTTTTGTACATACCCAAAAACACATTAAGGCGTTTGGTCGTACCTACCAACTCATTCAGGAAATACAGAAAACGGAACCGTTCGAGCAGATGAGAAAATCGAAATAGTTATGGTAGCACAGACTGGAATTGAAAAATTTTCTGTTGAAGTGGATATCAACTCGGAATGAGATATCGAAGAGCCGAGTTGAAATGTCAGCTGATTTCGTTGAATTCACTGACGCGAAAATATCCTTAGGAAAGGTATTAATCCGTCGTTTCCCCCTACAGCTATAGGTTAAATAACTGGAAAGATTGGCTTCTATAGCCTTTGGTTGGTAACCAGTCTACCGCAGAAAAGGGAAAATTTTCTGCCCAGTCAGTCATGTTTCTTTTGAGAGATGATCGCCTTACCGTGAATCACGTATGGCACTTAACAGACAGACAATATGCATTACATTGATCGGCTATCGGTCATCGCATTCGTTTAAATCTAAAAATGATTTCTCAAGAAGTTATGACGACTCACAGATAATAAAGAAGTTAATGATTCCCTCGGTCTTTATTGCAGTTATGACAAAATGATTCACCACAATATATTGACGTCAAATTAATATACAATGTGCCAGGTTTTGGTTTGTAAATTGTAAAAATTCCTCGTTAAATTGCTAAGTAACTTCGAAATTTCCCAAGACGCGAACAACCACCGGCCTCAGCTTGATTTCGTGTACCCGGGTAGTACTTTCTGAGCTCCGCTATTTTGACTTCCTTTTTTTCTTACTTACATTTATATACGTCAAAAATTAAACTTAGCACAACTGACTATTATACGATGATATTTTTTATTATTTTGACATTATTCTAGGGGCTTACGGCCATATCACGTTGAATACACCGGTTCTCGCTCGATCACCGAAGTTAATCAACGTTGAGCCTGGTCAGTACTTAGATGGGTGACCGCTTGGGAATACCAGGTGCTGTAAGCGTATAGTGACGGGTGTGCGTTGTGGTGCAGTGGATATCGGCTCGGAAATCGGTAAGCCGAGTTCGAATTCCAATTGAATACTCTGCATTCATTTAAACACTGGTACCCTTGGGAAAGGTATTAATCCTTCCCTCCAGTTATGGGTTAAATAACAAAGGTAGGACTTGAGGACCCTGCCCTTAAGAACAGGTCCCAATGAATCTTGATACTCAAAAAGAAAAAAGTATTACTAGACACAAAACTTATATAAAAACAACAATAAAATTGTTGAAAGAAAAATGTATTACCAGCAATAAATAAATAAAATCAAGTTGGCAATAAATGACCCGCCGAGGTTGATATGCCATAAAACAACCAAGCAACATTATTCTAGAGTACTTTTTCAGTTCAAATCTCTGAATTTGTTTTTCTCATGCTGAGTATCCAAGAGACACTATATAAAATTGAATATTTTTATCCATAATGTTGAATGTGTTAAATTATTCACCTTTTAACAAAAATATCCTCAGCTGGTAGGTAATATTGCCGCAAAAAATTTCTTGATTTACCCGAGAGGCAATGATCTATTATGTGCGTTGTAGTGTAGTGGATATCGGCTCGGAACGAGAAATCTGGGAGCCGAGTTCGAATTCCAGTTGAATTCCTTGCATTAAATCACGGGCAAATACCTTTAGGAAAGGTGTTAATCCGTCTCTTCCTTGCAGTTATTGGTTAAATAACAGGAAAGACTGGGTTCTATAGCCTTGGCTGCCAACCAGTCTATCCCAGAAAGCAATGGCAACCTACTAATCTTCTGCCCAGTCATTTATGTCTCTTTCGAGACATGATCGCCTAAGCATATGGCACGTAACTGACTAATTTGTATTTCCATATATTGTATTTATTTAACTTTTTCTGGTTGAATTGTTCACCTATATAATCCATTATTGTACATGATTAGGTTAGAATAAAATTTGTATTTTATATGAATAGTACTATATGAAAATGAAGAGGTAATAGAGTAGGAGCCCTTATCATAGATTCGGGAGGCCACGGAGCTCTTGTAGCGGCGCTGCACGCCTATGTTCAGCTTTATAGCCACGATAACTGTGTGTCTCTTCCTTTCTTGTGTAATCATAGTGTCTGCAATTGATAATCCTGAAATATAGAAAATACTAAGTCAATGATACGCTGCTATAGTAAAAACAGCATATATTCATATATATTTCACGCACTATATATATATGTGTGTGTGTGTGTGTGTGATGAGATAAAGAACAAATACGAAATATTTATCAATATGTCTCTCATTTATTAAATCTTCGTCACATACTGAAGAAATGAACAAAAAACAGAAATTTTTGTGCTTTCAATTTTGTCTTGTTTGATTTTCATTGCTCAGTTATATATTACGCGCTATATATTTGTAAATAAATCTATGTGTACAGAAGTTTGTAAGAATACGATTTGTGTCTTCGGGTATCAGATCATGATGCGTGTTCGTAATTGTCTAGTTGGAGAAATTCTGATGTTTTCACATATGGGTTGTTTGATTTTCATTGGTCAGTCTTGTATCAATTCGTAACTATGCATAAGTGTTTATGTGTTTAATCTATACTTTTCCCGTTTTATCACTTTCTGGCGAAGCATTAATAAAAGTGAAACTTTTTTTTTTAATCATTTCATCCCAAGCAAGGCATTCCATTGCCACTATTGCGCTTGGGGCTACATAGGGGGAGGTAAATAGGAAGAGTGGTTAGATATAGGAAATGTCAGAAGGGGGGTGATAGATAGTTGGGTGGGTGGAAAGAGTGTTTGAAAGAATGGAAGTTAGTGTGTTTGAAAGAATGGAAGTTAGTGTGTTAGGAGGTGTCTATTGACCTTACATTTAAACTCTTGGAGATTGTAGCCGTCGGGGAAGCAGTCATGAGGTTTCCCTGTAAAAGGGTGGGATCTAGTTGCTAATCTAGTATCTCGTGCAAATTCGAACCTAGGGGGCACCAGTGGTCTAAGTTCATCGGAGCAGAAGCCGTGAAAGTATTTATAGAAGAGACACAGGGAAGCCACGTCGCGCCAGTGAGAGAGACTGCAGGCGGTCTGCTAAGTCAGTATCGATCACATTACAGACCCTCCACTGTACCTTGTCTAGAAGCCCAAGGAGAATAGCAGGGGCACCCGACCAGATATGGCAACAGTATCCAATGCACGGGCGGATGGTAGATTTATAAATGTACAGGATAGATTCAGACGGAAGAAACCTCCGGGCCCTGCACAGGCTTTCATAGCAGCGGATTTAGCAATGGATTCGATATAGTCATTCCACTTGAGGTCCGCTGAGAGTGTGAGACCAAGGAGGCGTAGTGTTTTACTGTCTGGGAGGCAAATAAGCGATTTTCATTTGTTCTTATCGGCCTATCCATCCCGATCCATAAGTAATGGTTACTAATGGAAGTAAATTCCACAGATAGATATTTACTGTTAAAAAGTGCTCTATACAAAAGTAGAGTATAAATTTATAGTTATTATTATTATTATTATTGTAGCATACTGTATCTAAATAGCTATAAAGTTTCGGTATTAAAATACCTTCATCAAAATGGGGTTAATTTATTTGATAATCTATATAAATAAGTAAATTTAAAAATTAAAATAAAACTAAAAATAATTAAATAAAAATTAAATCAAACTATAAGAATAAAGTGATGACATAAGTATGGTAGGAGATTATAACATTTTAACGAATGGTGAGTAATACTCAATGACACTAGTGTTTCAGCGTTTTGCCACTGAAAGCCAGACTTGTCCATAATTTTCAACCGGAATAAAGGGGAAAATATAAAGGAGAGAAAAAGAAAAAGAAAAAAAGAGATAAGATAAAGAAAATGAAACGACTATCAAAGAAAAATCGAAACATTCGAAAAAATATAATAAACT
Source organism: Ascarosepion bandense (assembly GCA_037127315.1). Classification (NCBI taxonomy): domain Eukaryota; kingdom Metazoa; phylum Mollusca; class Cephalopoda; order Sepiida; family Sepiidae; genus Ascarosepion; species Ascarosepion bandense. Next base: position 1,840,564 of record JBBBDQ010000468.1, read on the forward strand.
AAAATAAATAAATATGAATAATACAATCAAGACCAACATAAAAATAGGAAAAATGTAAATGAATAAATAAGAATTAAAATTAAAATATAAATAAAGATAAATTCTTAAGGGGATTTGTTTAGAAGTACAAATAAAAGAATAATAGTAATTAAAAAAATTGCCAACAATTGTTCCTAAGAGTTAGGTGAATGGTTAGATAACTGGAATGGGAGCATTTCAAAATTCCTAAATACTTCAACTTTCTTAATTTTCCTGGGGGATAATACAAAAATCTAAACGCCGGGACAAGACCAACTTATTGGAATCAGACAAGTCATATTTAAACAAATTACGGATGTACCTATCCGTGGTGACATATGAATCATTTTTTTTTTTTTTTTTTTTTTTGCCAAGAAATTCAAATAAGCTAAATTTTTCACTTTGGTTCTGTTACCCAAAAATACGTCACCATCCGACAGATATTTAGAAAACAGAGTCCTATCCAGAAAAGATCAAGTGCGCCAGACATTACCCCATACTACCCTATAATAGGGTCTAGCAGACATAAGTGCTTCGGAAAGATAAATAATTTCATCCCTAAGGAAAGTTCGTTCAACATAAAAAGTATTTTTACCCTCCTCATCCATCAATTAGTTTGTCTTAACTTCAGTAGCTGATAAATAATTTTCTTTTTAGTTGATTAATTATAATTTATCAACGATATTTTGTGAAGAAGAGTCGGTCAAAGGCCGACTTAAATGTTAATTATAGTGATTCATTTGTATCCAGTTTTATTAATAAATTTGGATTCCTTTTTAAAATGTAATATATATATATATATTTTTTAATCATTTCACCCCAAGCAAGGCGGAAATGCCACTGATGTGCAGGGGGCTACATAAATGTAAAAAGATTAATTAGAAAAGAGCGAGGAGTACAAACTAGTTAGAAAGGAACAATAGAAAGCTGAGAAAACAGGTGCGATGACAGATACATAGGTGGAGAGAAAGGGAAGGTTATACAGGGGTGGGGAGAGAGCTAGAGTCCAGTGGTTAGTAGATGAGTATTGACTTTGCATTTAAATTTCTGGAGGTTGTAGTCGTCAGGAAAGCAAGAATACGGGAGCGAGTTCCACAGGCGGGAAGAGCGAGAGAAGAAGCTGCAGGAGTAGAATTGTCGTCTGCATTTGGCTAACCTGACTGTGAATGGGTGGGACCCAGTTGCCAGTCTGGTTGCACGAGTAATATATATATATATAAGTCAATAACATACAAGCCTGTTTCGCTGTATCACAGCTCATCAGTATGGCTAAACACATCCACTTGCTTCTGGCCGGGATTGAAACTCGACCGATTGGTGTTAGTCGGAGTCGCTACCTCTAAGCCATAGGCGCATAGAATATAAGCAGTGTATACGAACGCCAGTCACCCAAAGAACTCAATTGATTTATTTAGAGCAATGCTAATATCGCAGATGTGGAAACTGTTTTTAAAATTTTCTTCTCTAGAGAACTCAATCGTAATGAGAGCATAATATATTAGTCATCCACATACAAGCCTTTTCGCTGTATCACAGCTCATCAGTGTGGTTAGACATCTGGCCGCGATTGAAACTCGACCGATTTGGTGTTAGTCGGAGTCGCTACCCTCCAAACCATAGGCGCATATATATATGCAAAAAAAATTCTTATCTTTGGTCTTTCTACTTGGACAAAAAGTCCCAATAGGGACATGTGATTCAGCCCAGATTGATGATCCTGTTTGAATTTACATATTAGCTATCCTAAGTAGAATTATAGACCCTATAGAAATTGGATTATATCAGGATGATGGCCTTATGCCCATCCCTAATAGCGATGAACACTTAACAAATAGAATGCATAAAAAAGCATTAGAACCCTTAAATTCCTTGGCTTTAAAAATTGAAGTTTCCTCTAATCCCAAAATAGTTAACTAACCATCACCCTTAATCTTAATGACGGCCCCCATCAACCTAATCTCATCGACAATAATACCATCACTCATATTAGTTTCCATTCCAACCACCCTAATACTATTAGAAAGCAGATGCGCAACATTGATAACATCAGAATTAACCGGATATCGTTCAACCTCACAGTTTTCAAAGAAAATAAGAAATTATACATCAAGGCTTTTCAGAAAAGAGGCTTAAAAAATTGATATATAAAAAAACAAATTTTTAACCATCTAGTACTAAAAATAAGCGTAGAAAAATGAAAGTAATATTTTCAACCTCCCATTCTATGGACTATCTGATATTATTATAGAAAAAGTTTTTTTAAACTAGTAAGTAAACATTTACATACCAACAATCCACTACATAAAATCTTCAATAGTAATACTCTTAAAATTAGCTACTCGTGCACATACAATATGGACAATATTATGAATTCCCATAATAATCAATTTTTATAAAATTTAGATAAAACTCTCACTAAAACAGATATCTTGCAATTGTAGGTCCGTTAGTAACTCTCTGGTGGAAGGCAAATTCATATCTAACCATGTTATCTACCAAGCCCAAATCCCCCCACAAATAACAAAAAGAATTACCAAATTTAAATTGGAATTTCTACAGGAGAATTTAAACAACAATACTACGCCTACAAACACTCATTTTCTAACCCGAATCTAAGATTTCAGATGTCGGTTTTTTTTTTTTTATAAGCGTTTTACCTCGAGCAAGGCATGTCACTGCCACTACAGCGCAGGGGGCTACATAGAGTGGAGAAAGGATGATTAAATATAGGAAATGTCAGAGGGTGGATGATAGGCGGGTAGGGACACCGAGAATGGTTAAATATAGGAAATGTCAGAGGGTGGATGATAGGCGGGTAAGGATAATGAGAATGAGGGTTGGGTAGATGAGAGTGTTCTGAGAATAATTGGGAATTAGTGTGATAGGAGGTGTCTATTGACCCTACATTTAAACACCTGGAGATTGTAGCTGTCTGGAAAGCAGACTCGTGGAAGGGCGTTCCACAGGCGGGAAGCGCGAGAAAAGAAGCTGTTGGAGTAGAATTTACGGTTACATCTTATCTGTTTAACTGTAAAAGCGTGGGACCTAGTTGCTAATCTAGTATCTCGTGTAAATTCGTGCTTAGGCGGCACCAGTGATCTAAGTTCATTGGAGCAGAAGCCATGAAAGTACTTGTTGAAGAGGCACAGGGAAGCCACTTCACGCCGGTGAGAGAGTGGTTACAGCCGGTTGGCCAAGTCATTATCAACCACGTTACAGATCATCCTCTGTATTTTGTCAAGAAGCCCAAGGAGAGCAGCAGGGGCACCTGACCAGATATGGCAGCAATATTCAATACACGGGCGGATGGTAGATTTGTATATGTGCAGAATAGATTCAGGTGGGAAAAACTTCCGGGCCCTGCACAGAGAGCCGACTTTCATAGAGGCAGATTTGGCAATGGATTCGATATAGTCCTTCCATTTGAGGTCCGCCGAAAGTGTAAGGCCAAGGAGGCGTAGTATTTTACTCTCTGGGAGGCAAGCCTGTCCCATGCTAATGGGAAGTACATGCGATTGTCTATGGCGGTTAGTTGATAACAGCTTCGTTTTAGAAGCATTGAAATTTACTAGCCATTTCCTACCCCAGGCCACTACGGATTCGGGGTCCTTTTCAAGCTCGGCAGCGAGGTTCGCTTTGACGCCCACACCTGGTTTTTAATCGATGCGAGAGTAGATTGTGGTATCATCGGCGTACATGCCTACTTGTGATCTTATGGTATCTGGGAGATCATTGATATAGAAAATGGGGATATCAGAATCAAAAGCTATTAAGTAAAGAAGGGCAAATAAGAGGAACAAATATATTTGTTAAATTTTGTGTTAGAGGCTTCTGCTCTGACGAACTTAAATCACTGGTGCCCCCCAGATGTGAATTTGCACGAGATACTAGATTGGCAACTAGGTCCCACCCTTTTACAGTGAAACCGATGAAATGTAACCGCAATTTCTACTCAACAGTTTCTTTCCTTGCACTTCCCGCCTGTGGAATTCCCTACCGCATGCTTGCTTCCCCGACGGCTACAAGCTCCAGGAGTTTAAATGTAAGGTCAATAGGCACCTCCTAACACACTCACACCCACTCTCTCCAATTCTCTCCCTATGTACTTCCTAAGTCGTCTATCACCCTCCTTCTGACATTTCCTATACCCAATCCCTCTATGTAACCCCCTGCGCTATAGTGGCAGTGGAATGCCTTGTTTGGGGTGACACGATTAAAAAAAGAACAAAAAAAAATATTAAAACTTTCCCTTCTTATGTCGTTATTTATGTATTATTAACTAATTTCGTTATATATATATATATATATATATATATATATATGCGTGTGCCTGTGTGTGCGCGTGCGTGTGTGAAAGAGAGGGAGAGAGTGTGCGTGTGTGTGTGTGTGTGTGTGTGTGTGTGTGTGTGTGTGTGTGTGTGTGAATATATATATATATATATATATATATATATTGTGTATTTGGAAAACAATATCTAATTCATAGACGTTCCATTAAAAATGAAAGACAAGTTATTATCATTAAGTATTTTTATGTAAATTTTCATGTGTCCGTTTTTTTTTTCTTTTCAGAACTCAAATTTTATAAGAATTTTCCAAAGGTTTTGTAATTTCGAACGCTTTCTTCTGAAAGCTCGTTTGAATGACTTAGCATATTGTTTTCCTAATTCCAGTATTGATTCTCTCGGGTTTACTTGACAGAGGAACCACTTTCAAACGGCTAAAAGCTGGAAGTTGTTATATTAAATTACTCCAATTATGTCAGTAAAATGTTACGTATTCTAAATCATAACAGCAAACATACGTTTAACTATTATCAAGAATTAATTTTATTTTACTTGTAAATAAACATGTGTACAGTTTATGCATATAGAGTATTCTCTGTTATATATGTATGTATATGTACGTATACCCATGTATGTGTATATGTGAATTTATATAAGGGTGCTTGAACGTAAATGGGTGTAATCTTGTAGGTACGTGGGTACTAATGTGAATATGTGCATGTATATACATATATGCGTGTGTGTGTGTGTGCGTGTGTGTGTGTGTGTGTGTGTCTCTAATTTGACATTTGCACATCATTTAAGTTACATATACTATTTTATTTCTATATATTTACGATCTAATTATTTTTAAATCTTTAGTATAAATTTTAATTATATTCCTTTAATTAATTTCTTTTCCAAATTCCCTAGTCATAGATCGTTCCCGTCTCATCAACAATAATCTCTTCAGTTTGTTTATTTCTACATATGTAAATTTATGGGTACATGAGTGGGGGAATTTATATGAGTGTATACGTATGTGTGGATGTATATACACTACCGGTCATAATTATTAGGCAAACCCATTTTTTTAAAAGAAATGATGTATTTCATACTATTTTTAAGTGGATAATTCTAAATGAAAACAGAATTATGCTTTTGTTATTATTATTTTGCAAAATTTCACAAGGCAAGGAAGCAAAGATGAACTCGTCTGAATCACTCTAAATTTTCTTCATTCTTTCATTGATGAAACTGCAATATAGGTAATTATTAAGTATTTATATTTTCATTTGATGCACATGTTATTGTGCAGTATTAACAAAAGAACCATTCTATTTTCATTTACAATTATTCACTTGGCAATAAATACTAAAACATACTATGAAATACATCATTTTTTAAGACATGGGGGTGGTCTGATAATTATGGCCGGTAGTGTATGTGCATGCATGTTAGTTTATGCATGTGTGTGAATGTGTAACTGTAGGCGTATATATATATATATATATATATATCTATGTGTGTGTGTGTGTGTGTGTGTGTGTGTGTGTGTGTGTGTGTGTGCATGTATATATGTATATGTGTGTGTATGTAATTGAATGAAAATGTGTGTGTGTGTGCATTATGGATACATGCTTACGTACGTATGTGTTTTTAGTATATTATTATGTTTATTTTATATTTATTTTAACATATATATATATATATATATATATATATATATATATATATATATATATGGTAATATATAATGCTTTACTATGTATAGAGCACTCTTACTAAAGTAAATCACTGCAAACAATGAACGGCCAACCTATTAGTTTTTACTATTTCTAAGGTATAATACATATATATATATATAAATTAATTTTTTTCAATTGTCCATTAAATTATTCACTCATATCATATGCTTTACTGATCTATTACTACTGCTTATAATTTACCTTACAACTACCTATATTTTTATTTTCCCTGAACAGTTCATTTCTCGATTTTAAGTATATTTTTCTTTTTCTTATTTATCTTTACGTATTTTTATATATTAAACAATTCATAATTTACATCCCCTACTAATATCATCTTTCTTTTTTCCGCCTCTTTCTTTTATTCCTGTGGAAGATTTTAACGTAAATAAATTTAATCTCAACAATTGTCAGACCGTATTTTATTTTAATCATAAAATTTTTGAAAAAATTTTGGCAAAGACGAATATGTTATTTTTGTGTTTTCTCTACTTCTCTTTTTCCCTTTTTTCTTTTTTTTTACTTTTGCTTTTTTATGTATCTATCCATTTTCCCACCCTCCCTGGCTAACAATTATCATGTCTGCATATGCAGCGAATGTTTTCCCTCTTTAAATGTCCTTTTCAAAGATCGAGATTGAATCCATTTCGCCATCTCTCTTTATTTTCCCTTTCCCTTCCGTACCCTCTGTAACAGCATCCAGACTCCTATCTTCTAACATACTTTTCCCTCTCCTTTCTAATTCTCCCTCCCAATTTTTTCTTGTTTATTTCCTTTTTCTTCTTTGTAAGTGAATTTTCGGTGTATGAAAACTTTTTGAATTTTTCCATAATAAATTTTCCATTTTTTTCCCATGTAAATTTTATATCTTCCCAAATACATACACATCAACCCAATGGTTTTTGTTATTTAAATGTAAATCATTTGCACAACCAAAATCAAACATTGTCTGATAATGAGAATCTCGAAACATAGAAATTTCCGAGTCGCAATGTACAATTAATTCATAACTATATAATTATAACATCAATACTCTATTCTTCTCCTGAGCTGAATCTTGTAAAGATAACGCATAGCAGCCGAAGATAACATCTTCACTAATGTTTCTATGGTAAACCTTAGTTTCCATGGATTTTCAATGTAAGATTTCTCTTAAAAATATTCGTGCAAATCCGCTCAGGGATAATTATTGATGCATTGAATGACACAGGCTAGTTGCCGACTCTATTAGCCTGTTAGAGGTTGGTCAGAAAATAGACCAGCTCCTAGACTCACGTCATTTAATATGTAGGATTATGCTCATCTTACCTTCTATGTTCTGTTTATTTCAATTTTCCCAAACTTTATTGTCTCAAAATATATCCAAAGACTGCAACGTTTTGATTCAAAGGACTTGGGTCCTTTTTGTTTCTTTTTAACTTGGGCAGTCCTGGGTATGACGATAAACTATATCAAGTAAATCTACCATTTGACTGTGTATTGAATACTGCTGCTACATCTGGTCGGATACCCCTGCTATTCTCCTCTTGGTTCTTGACAAAATACAACTGTGAATCTGTAATGTGATCAATACCAACTTGGCAGACCGGCTGCAGTCACTCTCTCACCAGCCTGACGTGGCTTTCCTGTGCCTCTTCTATAAATACTTTCACGGCTTCTGCTCCGATGAACTTAGATCGCTGGTGCCCCCTAGGTACGAATTTGCACTAGATACTAGCTTAGCAACTACGTCCCACACTTCTAGAGTGAAACCGATAAAATGTAAGCGCAATTTCTACTTCAACAGCTTCTTTTCTCGCACTTTCCGCCTGCGGAATTCACGTCCACATGCTTGCTTCCCCGACAGCTACATTCTCTAGGAGTTTAAATGTAAGGTCAATAGACACCTCCTAACAAACTAACTGGCATCCATTCTCTCAAACACTCTTCCCATCTACCCAAGCCTCATCCTCTGTATCCTTAAGCATCTATCACCATCCTTCTGACATTTCCTATATCTAATCACTCTTTCTCGTGGCAGTGAAATGCTTTGCTTGGGGTGAAAAGATTAAAAAAAAGTAGCAAGACTTCTGATCGGGAGATTGGAGAAATTGAGGAATATGGAAATACCACTTAATTGCTGCTTTGAAGTAGAGTGGTAGCACCTGTTAGGGTAACAAGTGTGAGCAAATAGTAAAACCCCAAACAAAAATAAAATGCCATATTGAAGAACTGACATCACATAGCAATTCAGTACTCTTTTCTTTGTTTCTAGCGAATTTTTCCTGTCTCTTAATACTTTACTCAGCTTCTGGAACGCGTCCTTTACCATGCCAATTCGCCTTCCCAGATATTTAAACTTCGGTACCTGCTTGATTTTAGTATCACCCACCTGTATTTGGCATTTTGGGTTGCTCTTTTTTTTGCTGATAACCATACATTTGGTTTACTTGCAGTTTATTTGTAGTCCTTTCTTGGCAATCTTTTCAGCTAGCTTTAACTCCAATACGTAGCTGGCATCGTTGGCTATATATCGAAGTAATGATGCGTGTACAGTAAAGTTTGTTCGTTTTCTACGGCTTGAGGCTAACATCTCCGGTGCGTAGCTTGGACTTTGGCTCTATAGCGAAGTGATGATGCATGAAAAAAGTCTGTTCGTTTCCTACGGCTTTGCACATATTGAAAGCGAAAAGTATTTTTAGATTGCAAAAAATATTTCTAGAGATAATAATGATTCAGCGCTACAAGCCTTACTAATTAAGCCTCAGCTGTGTTTAGAAATAGTGAATTTCTCCTTTCCTAGGGATTTCTTTCATCGTAATTGAGCATAACGAATTCTCCGATTAACAGTTTGTAGCTATTATCATTACATCACCCACACATCGAAGCTTACATCATCTGGTATTCGCAAATACAAACTGTCTGCGTGTGCGCCATCTAAACACTTACCAGGTCCGTTGATACAAGAAAATATTGATATATACATTCATGTTGTTTATCCCAATTGTGGTTGTTTATTTTTTTTTTTAATCATTTCACCCCAAGCAAGGCATTCCACTGCCACTATTGCGCATGGGGTTATATAGGGGAAGGTAAAGAGAAAGAGTGGTTAGATATAGGAAATGTCAGAAGGAGGGTGATAGATGGGTAAGAATACCGAGGCTGATGGTTGGGTAGATGGGAAGAGTGTTTGAATGCAAGTTAGTGTCTTAAAGGTGTCTATTGACCTTACATTTAACATCCTGGAGATTGTAGCCGTCGGGGAAGCAATCATGTGGAAGGGAAATCCACAGTCAGGAAGTGCAAGAAAAGAAACTGTTGGAGATTTATGAATGTGCTGGCGCCTTATATTTTACTAGCAGTATAGCCCGGTGTTGCTCGGGTGTAATGAAAGCTTCAAAAGTAATCCATGGTCCTGGAGCTCAGACTCTTTGGATGTTGACACGAAAGACTAAAAAGCAATAATTGTTTCCAGTTAAAGCGAAAACGTAGACTGAAAGAAAAATGAATGGATGTAAGTCAAATTTTGATTTCCTGGTATCGATAAGTTTGTTTTTTTTTTTGTCGTAAACTGAACGTTGAAGGCTAAATGGCTGAGACTAAGAACTACAATTATACTTACTTAGAGCCAAACCCTAAGCAAAAACTAAAATGAAAGGGCTGAAAAAATACAGACATACAGACAGTTAAACAAACACACGCAAACATCTTGCCTTATATATATATATATTATCGATTTTCTGTACTATTGTAAGAATTGCAACCTTGAAAATTCTTCGTTTTTTATGTCTTTGTCTATGAGTGTAACAAATTTGGTTAAAATCGGACCACTCCTTCTATAACCCAATTTTTTAGATTATCAATTTTCGATATTTATCGGGGATACCTCGACACAAACCCTAGCTAAGAACACTCGCAGACGCGTATAGTACAACTGTGTCAATTTTCACGAAAATCGGTTCAACCGTTTCGGAGTCTATAGTTAACGAACACACACACACATACATACACAGACAAAGTTCCATTTATAAATAAGTTTAGATTCTCTATGTAAATATACATGTGTTTCGATTCGTCTTTTGTAACCAAGTACATTTCACTTTTGCATATTAAGTTGCATGACGTGAGTCATCAGCGTATCGTCAGTGCTCAAGTTTTTAGGACATTTTTCGGAATGTTTAAATGCACAACTAGTATATCTTTCAGTGACTGGTGATAAAACACAGATTTAAGAAATTTTAAAGCAAAACATTTTAAAATTGTTTTGTTTTCTGTTTGTAACTTTTTTTTTTTGAATGAGCATTTCTTCTAGTGATGGCGCCATGACAAGGAAAATGTGACGCAAAATGCGGATAAAAGATTACAAAAAATGTCTTGCAAAAAAATCACAGACAAATGTTTGCATATAAATGGAGCGATGGGTAAATTTTCGCCATTTTGTTTTTAGTTTCTCTCCTGTGCGTTGTTGCTTCCCGATTTTATCGGTTAACCCTGTGCGCTGTCTGTGAGAAAATGAACACCACGACACAATTCCTTAGGCCAGAAATTTTGGAAACCTTATGCAGTACTGCTTAGTATAAGCAACGGCAGCGCCAAGACATACATTTCAGGGTTTCTCGGTGTCAATCTAACGACATAGTGCAGGGGATTTGGATACAAAACATATCGAAATAGTTGGTGAGTGTCGCAGATTAAAAAGAAAATCCGAGAAAAAAATTACATGAAAAAATCTGAGGACATAGTGCAAAGGATTCGAATAAAAAAAATCTCGAAATAATTGGTGAATGTCGCAGATTTCAAAAAAATCTGAGAAAAAATTACATGAAAAAAATTATATGAAAAGATCTGAGGATACAATGCAGAGCATTCGGATAAAAATAAATCTTGAAATAGTTGGTGAGTGTTGCATATCCCAAAAAATCTAAGAAAAAAAACTTACATGAAAAAATGAATTTTAATCAAATTTGATACACTCATAGACAAAGACATAAGAAACAATATTCAGAAGTTTCAAGGTTGCAGTTCTTAGAATAGAACACAAAATCGATAATATATATATATATATATATATATATAAGGCAAGATATTTGTGTGTGTCTCTGTTTATGTGTCTGTATGTCCTTTATACAAATCCACAATTTTTATCAGATTCTCACCAAACTTCACACAAATATTCTTTCGGCTGAGTCTGAGCTCCAGTACCAGGGATTAGTTTTAAAGCTTTCATTACACCCGAGCAACGCCGGGCTATACAGCTAGTGTAAAATACGTAGAATACGAGGCAAAATGGCTAGATGTAACTGTAATGTATATGCTAACCAATTCTTCTCTTGCACTTCTAGCTTGTATACGTCTGTTCTGCCTTGTCTTTCTGTTTCCCAGTCAAAATTGATTTTTTAAATACAATATCAGTTCTTATCTTCTGTCATCTCTTTTCCAGTTTTTTTATTATTCTCTTTCCTTAATAAAGTTCTTTTATTTTCATATTCTATCACAATGAGTAACACCGTACAATTTGGTTACTTTATTTTTTTGGTTGACGTGAAATGTTAAAAACAAATATGATTAAACAAAAAGAGGGGACAAAGAGAAGCAGCTCTTAAAGTCACTAACGAGATTATGTAATTATTTGAAAGAACAGAGATTAGAAGTGATTGCAGAAATGTATAGAAGAAGAAGACATTGGTTATGAATTAAAAACATATTTTAAGTTGCTCTGTGCATTACAAGTTATTTTTGCGATAACAGGGGCATTTTTCGTTTTGTATGGTCTGCACACACACACACACACACACACACACACACACATACTGCTTTATTTCCGAATGAATGCCTTCTGTTCTATAGAATTTGTGATCAACAAAATGTCTAGTAGATAAAGAAAGATACAAATGGGAAAGAAGATAATGTATGTTGAGTTTGATGACAAGTGCTTCATATATTGTAAGACTCAACTTACAAAAAGAGAGACAGATATGAACAAACCGAGATAGATAGATAGATAGATAGATAGATAGATAGATAGATAGATAGATAGATAGATAGAGAGATAGATAGATAACAAACGTTAGATAGATAGATAGATAGATAGATAGATAGATAGATAACAAACGTTAGATAGATAGATAGATAGATAGATAGATAGATAGATAGATAGAATAAAATAGATATGAACAGAATGAGATAGATATAAACTAAAAGAGATAGATAGATAGATAGATAGATAGATAGATAGATAGATAGATAGATAGATAGATAGATAGATAGAAACAAACAAACAAACAAACCAAAATAACGTTTTGTTTTAGGAATATAAATCTCAAAAAGGGTTATTTACGGACACGATTTTAAGGAAAGATTCTTATGAATACAATGTGTATTCTTTATAAAATATCAGTTTGTAGATATTTTTGGAACAATTTTTTGGCGAGAATCAAAAGTGTTTTTGGTAATATTTCTTTTAAAACTGTGTTGCTGGTAAATTTTCTTTTATAAATTATAGTTGGTGTTTTTACTATAACAAATCTACTTTTATACATTCATAGTGTATTGATCCCAGTTTGGGTGTTAAATGTTTGCCCATGGTTGCAACCCTAACAGATGCTACCACATCAGGTTAGAGTAATTCTGGGAACAATAATTAACAGTTTTTGAAGCTCCTCGAAATATCCCAATTAGAAGGATTTCTGCTAGATGCAGTTTATCGTCATTATCGTATCCAGTTTCTTGTTATAATCTGGACAAGCAACACACCCTTATAGATAGATAGATAGATAGATAGATAGATAGATAGATAGATAGATAGATAGATAGATAGAATAAGATGAAGACAGATAGAAAGATATATATATATATATATATCATCTTATTCTATCTATCTATCTATCTATCTATCTATCTATCTATCTATCTATCTATAAGGGTGTGTTGCTTGTCCAGATTATAACAAGAAACTAGATACGGTAATGACGATAAACTGCATCTGGCAGCAATCCTTCTTATTGGGATATTTCGAGGAGCTTCAAAAAACTGTTAATTATTGTTCTCAGAATTACTCTAACCTGGTGTGGTAGCAACTGTTAGGATAGGAGAAAACTATATATAGATAGGAGAAAACTATATATATATACACACACACACACATATATATATATATATATATATATATATATATATATATATATATATATAGACAGAGAGAGAGATTATATGAACGCATAAAGTCCATCGAAATGATGCAAACCCCCTTATTCGAATTTGCATATTTTTCCCCCGTTACAAATTTGTTAATTTTTTTTAATTCCCATATACAGATATTCTTTAAGCACCCTTTTTTATGCTTTACTATTTTCTCTCCACACGTGCGTTGTGGTGCATGGATATCGGCTCGGAATGAGAAATAGGGGAGCTGAGTTCGAATTACAGTTGAATGCTTTGCATTCACTTACGCGCAAATACCCTTTGGGAAATGTATTAATCCGTTTCTTCCCTCCAGTTATGGTTTAAATAACAGAACAGATCGGGTTCTATAGCCTTGGCTGGCAACCAGTCTACCGCAGAAAGTAATGGCAACTTACTGCGGAATAATCTTTTGCCCAGTCAGTCATGTCTCTTTCGAGACATGATCGCCCAAAGCGTGTATCACGTATGGCACAAATGACTGATTTTCTATCTCTGAGTAAAATCGGATATTTCACCAACTGTCAGCATTATGCAAAGATGAGGCGGAATTTGCACTGCGCAAAACAAACAAAATATTTATTACTCAGAATGGTTGCCTTCTTTGTCTGGAATTTTTTTTAACACAACTCGAATCACTTTGTCATTCCCAACCAATCATGACCAAGCAAATTACTCGATAGTCACTTCTGATACAATCCGTTTCCTGGCTCCAGCAGGTGCGGTAACAAATATTAAGTCCTGAGATTAGCTTTGTTTTTGATTTTTGTTTTGTTCTATTTTTGTTTTTTGTTTTTTCTTTTTACTTATTTGGCGCGTGCTTTCTCTCCCACGCTTCTACCCCTCTCTATCCCTCCTTACCGTCCTCTGTCGCCTTCTCTTTCTTCGTTCTCACTGCTTTTCTTTCAAGTTATTTTTCTAATATTCCAGATAATCTTTTTCTCCGTTCTCTTTACATATGAATATGATTAATGTCAATAGCATTCCTACATTGTACGACATTTTAATATTTAGTTATTAAGTCTATTGGTGTTTGTTTTTTAATGGTGTAACATGCTTCGACTTTGTTTACTCGTCTTTTATTTGCATTTAAGAACTTAACCCGTTAATACCATATATAGCAAGATATATAACTGAGCAAGACTCAAGGATTCTTCACTGACTGCTTTCAGGTTTACCTGTGAAAATCATCAACTGGTTTTCGATAAATGACAAATCATAGATTGAACAGATAAAAGAGCATGAGAGAGAGGATGCAGGTTAGTGAGATAGGAGAAAACTACTTACTTTACGTTTAAATTTTTGGAGATTGTAGCTGTCGAGGAAGCAAGTAAAAGGAATGGAATTCCACAGGCGGGAAGTTCGAAAAAACAAGCTCCTGGAGTAGAATTTGCATTTACATTTTATTGGTTTCACAGTAAAAGGGTAGGACCTAGTTGCTAATCTTGTGGTTTGAATAAATTCATATAAACGGTCTCCAGTGAGCTAAGTTCCTCGGAGCAGAAACCGTGAAAGTATTTGTAGAAGAGACACACGGAAGCCACATTGCGCCAGTGAGAAAGTGACTGTATCTGAGCTGCCAATCTGGATCGATCACATCAAAGATTCACCGTTGGATTTTGTCAAGGGCCCTCATATGGATATCAGGAGAACCAGAACAGATATGGCGGCAGTATTAAATGCACAGGCGGATGGTAGATTTGTATATGTGCAGGATTGTTTCAAACGGGAAAAACTTCCTGTCTCTACACAGAGAACCGACTTTCTCAGCTATGGATTTAGTTGAGGTTTCTTGTGAGAGTTAACCCGAAGAGGCGCAGTTTTTTCGTTTCAGAGAGGTAGTCCGATTGTCTGTGATGGTTAATAGATAGCAGCTTCGTTTTGGAAACATTAAAATTCACGAGCCATTTCTTACCCCAGTCAGCCACGGATTGCAGGCCATTTTCAAGTTCGGCAGTGAAGTTTTCTTTGTCAGCCTCGACAGATTTTTGATCGAGGCGAAAATAAACCGTAGGGTCTTCAGCGTATATGCCTACTTGGGACCTAATTATATCAGGGAGACGGTTAATGTAAGAAAAAGCATCGGACCTAGAATAGAGCCTTGAGAGACAGCTGCGTTTGTATGATAGCATTGGGAGGCATATCTATTCAATACTACCATTTATTGTGCGATTTAAATTTCTGTCTTCTTTCTTCTTTTTTTTAATCATATCACCCCGAGCAAGGCGGTACCGCCACTGATGTGCCGGGGGCTACGTAAGAGTGAAAAGATTAGAAGTGAGAAAGCCGGAAACCACATCCTAAACAGGGAACAAGGGATGAGCCTCTACATCTGTTCAATAGACGTGGGTGGAGTGTGAACCGGGTGATAGTTTAGTCTATCTACTCCAATTGAAGAAGAAAAAAAAGGGAACGGTTGTGGGTTAACTAAGTTTTAACTTAGTCCGGTCACAGAAATTTCTTTGAAAAAATGTAAAGAACACCCGTTCAAACAACCATGAAACTATTTTAAAATTAGCCACAAAAAATAAAACAAAATAAAATCAAAGCAAAATTATAACTTACTTTTAAGAATATTTCAAAGCTGATCCTAAACCAAACGCACGTGTACAACACCAGTAAACAGTTTAACAATAATACAAACATTTATTTCGTATCCGTTTTTTTCTTTTAAGTCAGTACGATGCTGTTGAGGACAGTGTTGTAGTAACACTAATGTGGTACAGAAGGATGCTGAGGATATCATGGACCGAACATGTGAGCAAAGACAAGGGTCTGGAGAGGATGGAAACGAAAAGAAAACTTATACTTAACATCAGGCAAAGGCAGCTGAAATTTCTGGGATACGTAATGTGAAAGTAAGGCTTGGAGAATCTGATACTTACAGGAGGGATAGTGAAAAAGAGAGACAGGGAAAGCAATGCATATCATACTTAATCGGCTTGAGCAAATAGACGGAGCTGGGTTTTGAAGGAGTAAAAAAGAAAGAGTTTTAAGAGCAACACGTGATAGGGAAATAAAGAACGTATGATCGCTTACGTCCTGAAGACACACGCCACGAAGAAGATCTGTTCTTCTTAAGTGAAATTCGTTCTTCTAACTTCCGCGAAAGATCTCCCATTATTTCTAACAACCAGGGCTCGAAACATCTTACTGAATTGTATGTTAGAAAATGTTAATGTTAAAGAGTCCACGGATACTGAAATTGTCACGTTTTTTTTCTTCTTCAGTCAAAAGATATTCTGACACGTACAAACCTTATTAAGTTAAGAATACTCGTTTCGTCCAATTCCAATCACAAAGACTTAATCAAGCGTTTTATGCGTTATAATTAAACTGAATGTATGTTGTGGTGCAGTGGATATCGGCTCGGAACGAGAAATCGAGAAGCCGAGTTCGAATTCCAGTTGAATTTCCTACATTCATTTACGCGCAAATACCCTTGAGGAAGGTATTAATCCGATTCTTCCATCGAGTTATGGGTTAAATAACAGGACAGACTGACTTCTATAGCCTTGGCTCGGAGCCAGTCTACTGCGGAAAGTAATGGCAACTTACTGCGGAATAATCTTCTGCCCAGTCAGTCATGTCTCGAAAGAGACATGATCGCGCAAGCGTGTATCACGTATGGCACTTAACTGACTAAATTAGCCTTAATCAAGTGATTTATGCGTTATGATTAACAATTTCTTTTTCATTATAATTTTCTAACCTTTCTGTGTCACTATATTCACTTTTATCTAGTTAACATGAGGACTACGTTGACATAATTTCCGAAACTTTATACATCACTGCTAAAATTTCTATAATCCTATAATTCCAGATGTTTTATATTTTTATAAATCTTTAACAGATACCTGTGTAACATCTCAGTGTCTACCCAACGTTATTTTAGTTTAAGCTGTTTTATAATCAGTTATTTGTTATGCGGGTTTATAATCCCAAGTATTAAAATGTCTACTCCCGATTATACCTCACTGGTCAGAATATATTCACTCGTTACTCCACTAACATGTACTGAGACCTTTTTCTTTTTTAATCATTTCATCCCAAGCAAAGTATTTCACTGCCACTGTTGCGCAGGGGGTTACATAGGGGACAGTGATGAGAAAGAGTGGTTAGGGGGTTACATAGGGGAAAGTGATGTGAAAGAGTGGTTAAGGGGTTACATAGGGGAAAGTGATGAGAAAGAGTGGTTAGGGGGTTACATAGGGGAAAGTGATGTGAAAGAGTGGTTAGGGGGTTACATAGGGGAAAGTGATGTGAAAGAGTGGTTAGGGGGTTACATAGGGGAAAGTGATGTGAAAGAGTGGTTAGGGGGTTACACAGAGGAAAGTGATGAGAAAGAGTGGTTAGATATAGGAAATGTCAGAAGGAGGGTGATAGACGGGTAAGAATACCGAGGATGAGGGTTGCGTAGATGGGAAGAGTGTTTGAGAGAATGGGTGCGAGTTAGTGTGTTAGGAGGTCTCGAAAACAAGACGAGTAATAAATGTTCGCTTTCAATGATCACTGCAAATGAAATGCACTCTGATTAACACAATGTGATCAGAGAATACACATTCGTTAAATTATAATATCTATACGGTGTTCCAGTAATCGATTTTAAATGTGAATTACGTCCAAGCGTCAAATGATTTTTTTAATGTCGTTCAGATTTAACAAGTTCAGTCTTTAACAATTTCAGCCATAGAAAGATTAACAATCGAACAACGTGTTAAAGTTATTGAACTCTATTACGATGATGGACGTTCAAACAAGAGAAGTTTCCAGGACGCATCATCTCTCGAAACCGTGATGTCAATTAGCCAACACGATCGTGCGACATAACGCCTGTATATTTCTTCCTTTGAGGTTACTTCAAATGTAAGGTCTATGCAACAAGCCAACAACAATTAGAACAACAGTTAAAAGACATGTTAGTGTGATCGAAGAGCAACTATACAGAGACGTCATCAAAAGTTTTGACCATCGAGTTAAGGTGTGCCACAGAAGCCTTGGCGGATATTTGAACGATATTATTTTTCACATATAATTGCTATGAATAAGATCAAATAAGATCATCCAAGATAATAAGAATAAAATTTTACCAATAACACTGTTTTACTTACTGCTAATTTCGTTCTATTTTAATGGAACACTATATGGTTTTATTTCGTGAAAATCCTTTTATAACAGAAATAGGTTTTCCTATTTTAATGATTATAAGTTAATGATAAGGTTAACTCATGGCGAATTTTACGACACTAAAATATCCGTAGAAATTCTTTTTTTCACATCGCGAAATATTTTAGTTTAACAAAATATTGCAAATATAGTTATAAACATGGGTACTGGCCATTCATTAAAAAATTAACGGTGTACAAATTTAAAGATTTGAAATTTATTTTTATTTTTTTCTATTTTACTGAAACAGGAATTAAACAGATAAAATTGTTATCGCAACTCCTATCTTTTCTACATTCTTTCTTTGTCTCTCTTTTTTTCTCTGAAACTGAGTAGCGTTTCTGATGTGTCTTTTCTATCTTAACAAAATAGTGAATAATTTATAAGTGAAAAAGATTTGAAATTTTCAATTTTTTACAGTTGTCAGTTCTGCTGCTATATGAAAATTCCATAAGTTTCCCAGTCGGGATTTCTTTATTTTCTTCAATTTTGTCACCAACTGATAAGAATTTAAAAGCTTGTTGCTTTAGATTTCTCAAAAGAGTTTGGTATATCGGTTTTCTCAAAAGAGTTTGGTATATTGGTTTTCTTCACAAACTGAAATGACTTAGTCTTTCTTATCAAATCGCAAAATGAATGTTATCCTGAACGGCCACTTCTCTAGATCCTTTCCTACTGATGCAGGTGTCATCCTGAACTCTATCTATGTTCCTAGTTTGTTCATAATTTTAATCAATGACCTTACTGGTGGCAACATTTCGCAATTCAATACCTATGCTGCTGACACAATCATTTACTCCTGTCTAGATAGTAACACTGATCAGAGCGATAATGTCAAATTGGCTGTTGATATCAATAACGATCTACACTCTGTTGTTGACTGGGAAAAAGGACGGCTTCTTAATTTTAAAGTCTTCAAAGTAAAACTGTTCTCTATCCACCATCTGAGAGACTCTTTTCTGTTTTCTATCAGCATAGCTGATATTATCCTCTCGGGGAGTGAACTATTACCTCATTCTCGGGGTAACATTATCGACTGAGATGATCTGAAAATACTATACTAACGCCATTGCTATTTCTGTTGTTAAAAGAATGGTTCACTTTGTCATGTTAGACACTTTTTCTCTCCTAGAGGTATATATATATATATATATATATATATATATATATATGAAATTTTGAAAATTTAATAACAGCAAGGAATAATAATTTTTACGACATTCGATGAATAAAAAACTACAATAAACAACCGGTTTCTTCCCAGATTTCTTCAAGTTGAATTTTTTAATATATATATATATATATATATATATATACACGTTCTCAAAGTCGTTAAAAGAATATGAGAGACAACAAAAGTATCAACGTTGCATATCTATGAGTCTAATATTCGTTCATGCCGAAATATTGCTACCACGTATAGTCCGGTGTTCCGGCTATTTATTTAATGATTCTTGATAAAATCCAAAGAGGACTCACCAATTTTATTAATCCTGACCTGGGGTCTTGGATACAATCACTTTCCCATTGCCGTTGTTTGCCGTTCTCTTTTCTATAAATAGTTTTTTTTTAATGGTAATTGTTCAGATGAGACTTTTGCTATGACAAGTAAACTTTATAAATTTAAGCGCAGGTCACGTCAATTGACAAGCGAATTCGTTAAATGCAGCCGTAAGTTCTATGCTATTAGTTTCTTTTCACGTACTTCTCACTAGTGAAACTTTCTTTTGTTTTCTTGTATTCCAACTGTTGTCTACGGCTATATCGTGTTGAATACGCCGATCACCGAAGTTAAGCAACATCGAGCCTGGTCAGTACTTAAATGGGTGACCATTTGGGAATACCAGGTGCTGTTATACTAGTATACTGATTTGAACCTACCTGTGTTCCGTGTCTTACTTCCACCCAAACCGGTCATTACAAATTTGCGGCCAAGTTTCACCACAATTTCACAACCAATTGGCAACGAAGATCCACAACATGTTCCATACTACTTCACGCAAAATGTTATGAAGAAAACCCTCAGCAATAATAGCAAAAAGCGATGACAGGTATCAGACTTGAGAAACATAATTTACCGAAATAAATTGTAAAAGAAGCATTTTGCAAATTTTAACTGAACCGATCGGTAAAAATACGTAAATGCTTCTTTATAAGGAAACGGTAGCTATTGCAATTACCGTGTCATCACTGTTTACAATCTCGTGAATGAGTTTATATGCCCATCCTACAAAGAATAATTAAGATCCATTGATAGTCAACGGCTATATCGTGTTGAATACACCGGTTCCCGTCCTATCACCGAAGTTAAGCAACATCGAGCTGGGTCAGTACTTATATGGGTGACAATTTGAGAATACCAGGTGCTGAAAACGTAAGGACCAAGAATGGTCCACCGGTCCTCCAGGTTTGGGGGTTGGGTGCAGGGCTAACAACCCTGCCTCGTAAAAAACAGTTTGTTACAGAAACAGCAACAAAAAGTTGCTGCCCTATGCACCATCTGGGTGTGATGGATAACTGATGAGGATTCCAACTTTTATTCTTGCTTCTCTATAATGCTTCTGTTTTCTAACACTTTCGCATCCAGTAATTCCTTTGTGTTTTAATAGCTTTATGGCCATCAGCAAAAAGAGCAGCCCAAAATACCAATTACAGGTGCTGGATACTAAAATCAAGCAGGTAGAAAAATTTTAATACCTGGGAAGTGTTCTAACAGAAGATGGAAAGTGCGAGACAGCGATCCGAAGGCGAATTGGCAAAGCGAAGGACGCGTTCCAAAAGTTGAGTAAAGTATTAAGAAACAGGAAGATTTTGCTAGAAACAAAGAAAAGAGTACTGGATTGCCATGTAATGTCAGTTCCGCAAAGCAAATGCCGGACAATCTCATCAAAGATTAAAGAAAAACTTGAATAATTGAAATGTGTTTCTACAGAAGGATGCTGCGGATATTATGGATCGAACATGTGAGCAACGACGAGGTTTTGGAAAGGATAGAAACAAACTAGATATTAGATATTATAAAGAGACAGCTAAAGTTTCTGAGACATGAAATGAGGAAGGAGGGCGTGGAGGACCTAATACTAACAGGTCTGATAGAGGGTAAAAGAGACAGAGGAAAGCAGCGGATAACATATTTGAAGGGCCTGATCAAGTGGATGACATAATGAAGATTGCGTGGTGTAACAGGAGAAAGCGTGCTAAGAGCCACCAGGGATAGAGAGACGTGGAAAGCCATGATCGCCTACGTCCTGAAGGGGCAGGGCACATAGAAGAAAAATGTTTTACATGGGGTGAATTCGATCTTTTTCAAAAGTTGATCAAGTTAACCGTCAGTGCTACAACATACATTGTAAACTCATTTGCATCTGCTTTCGACTTTCCCGAAGCTTTTTTTTCTAGACTTATCAATTACACACTCGACTACTTTTTCTGTGTGCCTTATCCTTTCAGGACGTAGGCGATCATAGCTTTCCACGTCTCCCTATCCATGGTGGCTCTTAATAGGTTTTCTTCTGTTACTCCACGCAACCCCCGTTCCGTCATCCACCTGCTCAGGCCTTTCAAATATGTTATCCGCTGCCTTCCTCTGTCTCTTTTTCCTTTTATCTGGCCTGTCAGTATCAGGTTCTCCAAGCCCTCCTTCCTCATTGCATGCTTCCGGAACTTCAGTTGTCTCTTCCTGAACCTCACTATTAATTTATTTTTCAATGACATTATTCCCAAAACCTTGACATTGCTCACATGCTCAACCCACGATATCCGCAGCATTCTTCTGTAAAACCACATTTCCGCCACGTCAAGTTTTTCCTCATCTTCGATGATATTATCCAGCATTCACTGCCGTATTGAAAAACTGACATAACATAGCATTCTAGCACTCTCTTCTTTGTTTCTAGGGAAATTTTCCTGTGTCTTAGTACTTTACTCATCTTCTGGAACGCGTCCTTCGCCATGCTAATTCGCCTTCGGATCTCTATGTCGTACTTTCCCTCTCCTGTTATAACATTTCCTAGGCGTTTATATTTTTGTACTTTCTTGATTCTAGTATCCCCTACCTGTATTTGGCATTTTGGGGTGTTCTTTTTGCTGATGACCATGCATTCAGTTTACTTAAAGTTTATTGGTAATCCTTTTTTGTCACTCTCCTCACATACCTTCTGTAGGAGGTCCTGTTGTTTTCTTTCCGTGTCTGCAATCAGCACTGTATCATCTGCATACCTTATGTTGTTCCAATTGTGGCCTCCGATAACAAATCCTGGCGTAGCATCTAGGGTCCTCAAAATATTTTTGCTGTACAAGTCTAACAGATCCGGTGAAAAGACTCATCCTTGTCTTAGACCCCTTTCTATCTTTGTGAATCTGCTGAAATCGTTATCTGTCCGTATGCAGGCACCGTTCTGCCAGTAGAGATTCTTGATTACTCTGATATACGACATTTAATTTGTTGAAAGCGTCAAACTTAAACTCGAAACCTAAAAACATTTTAGCGCATAATGTGTTGCTAAAAGTACGTAAAAATATCATGTCTGAGAATTATATTTCCTGTTTACACCTGTAAGTTCTTTGCTTGTGATCAAGTGAGAATCATCATCTTGGATATCATTCTGATTTCCAAGATACTTTGTAAATGGTTCCTGACATACCCTCATTTACTGAAATAGCATTATAAATTACCTGATAAAATCTTTTTATTTATTTTTTTTAATCGTATTACCCCGAGCAAGGCGGTAATGCCACTGATGTGCAGGGGTCTATATAAAAGTAAAATGATTAATTAGATGAGAGTGAAGTGTAAGACGAACCAATTAGAAAGGAGCAAGAGAAGGATGGGAATACATGTGTGATGACAATTGCAAAGGTGGAGAGAAAGGAAAGGATATACGGGGTGGTGAAAGAACTAAAGTCAAGTGGTTAATAGATGAGTATTGATATTGCATTTAAATTCCTGGAGGTTGTAGCCGTCAGGAAAGTAAGAATATGGGAGCGAGTTCCACAGGCGGGAAGTGCGCTGAGAAGAAGCTTCAGGAGTAGAATTGGTTTTCATTCTTAAATCGAACAACCTTTTAGAATTTAAAACTCGATTATTTTCTTTTATTCTTCAGGACCGAATCTGTACCGTGCATATAAGATGAAACTACATTCCCATCGGATGACCGTGACTATATCATTTTGTGTACGCCTTTCCGACTATTGTATTCAATTATCAACATAACGATTTCATTACTCAAATGTACGTTTAGGTTGTGTTTTTTCCGATAGACATGGCCAAGATTAAATTCATTTTTGTGGCTAATTCCAATTACTTAATGGCCTGCTAATTAGTTAATTAGTAAGTCATCAATAAAATGAACTAACAGACACATTTCAATTCTTTATTTTTCATTCATTGCAATTAGAGCATTCATAATTACATTTCCTGGGGTCGTCGGGGCTCATTTAGTCAAATATTGTAGGAACTTTGGCGTGGTGTAACATTTAACAAGGTTGTCTCACTAGAAATATTATGAGTGAATAGGGAGTTCAATTCTCACTGGGTGCCTCATACTTTGGATCTTTTAACCTTCGAAAATAACTATACACTCAAACACTATTACAATAGAATACGTACACAAATACAGCTCATCAGACTGGTCAAAACTTGCAAAGCGTTATTACATATCTCTCTAATATCCAAACCTGTCATTTATATATATATATATATATATATATATATATATATACGCTCTCATGCCTGATTGAGCCCTCTGGAGGAATGGTAGACTTTGATAAACAGTAGCTACTCTGGCATGTACACATCGCTCATTCTGTAATGAATTAGAGCACTCTGGCTATTGGGCATGTATAATGATGATATACACGATAAAAAGTCTGCCTTCTTCTACCCAGCGCCCGTAGCCCAGAGGTAGAATCGCTGACTGACACCAATTCGGTCTGGTTTCAATCCTGGGTTAAAAGCAATCGGAGTCTAACCGTACTGATGAGCTGTGATACAGCGAAACGGATCTGTCTGTGGATGACTATATAGATAGATAAAAAAAAGTGTGAGAAGCCGTAAATGCTTTGTTTAAAGTGTAGATTTATTGCTATTACTATTATTAATATTACTTATCTTTTGTATAATACATTAAGTGTCCATAACAGTATTTGTGTCACTACACGTGTTTTGAGTCCAAAGATGACTCTATTCAGCCGAATAAATTTGTGACTTCACATATCAAGATCCGTTTGTCTTTCTGACTGCCGAAAATACTATTTATTTATAGATAAGTGGTCGGTGAGCTGGTCAGAAATTTCATATGCTTGCATGTTCGTTTGCTGGCTATTTTCATATGGGCTTGTTAATCATTCTTTTTTTTTAGTTTTGAGAATGACTCACTTTTCATTAGCCAGAAATTTATTTTACACTGACTCACGAAATTTTATTTCGTCATTTTTCTTCAAAATTGTTTTTAGCGATTTTGATTCAATTTTGCGGAAGTGCATTTCTATTTTTTAGTGATAAGAAATATGACACGGGCCATCAAATTGTTTTTGTTGTTTTTTATCCTATCGGAATTCATAATTACTGTTTTTCGCAATGGCTTACGATTTTTTATTAAATTTAGAGCGCGTTTGAATTGTGTGTGTGTGTGTGTGTGTTAGATTTTCATGTTTTTTTCTATTGAGGGAAAGCTTTTATTTTTATTAATATTTCTTCATGCATCATGAGTGTGTGGAAGTCCGCATTTTGGTAGATAGGCATTACTCTGATGTTACTTCCACTACATGAGCGTAAGTGTCGGGAAACGTACATGTTCCTGTTTTTGGCTAGTTAAATGTAACTTCTGGACCAGGCTACTTTTTGTTTCGCCTCCCCACATATTTCTGAGCATTCATCGCATTTTAGAGCATAAATTACGTTTATAGAGTTGCAGCTTACATTTGTTTTTATTTCGAATGAAGATGGGCTTTCAACTTTGAAATGGTTTCATTCTATTATTCTATTATTCTATTATTCTATTGCAGACTCCACAACTATTTTTACTGCATTTTGTGACCCCCTGTGTTGTGCGTATCTCGAATTTTGATGAAGTTAGAATATCTTTTAAGCTTTGGCGTTTGCTTTTAATTATTTTAGTTGTCTTTAGGATTTCTTTTATTTGATCAATTTTGTTGAGTAATTCTATGTGTCTTTTTATCTTGCTCCACCAGACAGCTCTGCCCTCTCGGAAATTCTGACCACGCCGTAGTTTCTGTCAACATCTCATTCCACTCCACCCCTACCCAAGAAACCCAGACCAACAGAATATCCTACTGCTATCAAAGAGCAGACTGGGATTCGTTCCGTGTCTTCCTCTGTGATGTCCCTCCGAACAATGTTTTTAGTCTTCCGATCGAAGACTGCGCATCAGAGGTCTCCTCCTGGGTTAAGGCTGGCATCGATGCTTTCATCCCTGCCAGGAAATTTCAGCTTAAATCCCATTCGTCTCCCTGGTTCTCGCCCGCTTGCTCGGCCGCCATTGCTCATCGGAATCACTTCTTCCGGCTTTATCGTAGCCACGCGTCGGACCAAAACAGGCGCCTTTTCGCCTCAGCTCGTAATAAGTGTAAAATGATACTTAAAGAAGCTAAGATGCTGTTTGCTGCCACAATGAAGCAGCGGATAGCATACTCTAAGTTAGGAACCAAAGAATACTGGCGACTATGTAAAAGCGTGCTTAACAAGAGTAAGTCCTCAATACCCACAGTAATCAACGAGTTTGAGGTCCTCACCTCCTCAGCGGACAAGGCTGAAAGCTTTGCCCGTAGATTCTCTACAAATTCGAGTCTGGATTCGTCTGGAATCCATATACCCGATTTCCCATCTAGAACTGAGGCCCAATTGAATGACGTCCACATCACGCCCTCGCTGATTTCTAGCATGATCTGAAAACTGGACCCTCACAAAGCAAGTGGTGGGGATGGAATCCCAATCGTAGTCTTGAAGAATTGTGCCCCTGAATTCTCCTCTATACTTTCTAAGCTCTACAACCTCTGCCTATCTTCCTCCTGCTTTCATGTCTGTTGGAAGTCTTCTTCTGTGGTTCCAATATTCAAGAACACTGGTGAACCCTCGGCCACCGCAAATTACCGCCCTATCAGCCTTCTTCCGATCTTCGGCAAAGTGTTCGAAGCCATTATCAATGCCGAGGTCGTTCAGCATCTCACAACCCACGGGCTCCTCTCGGACAAACAGTATGGCTTCCGCTTCACCAGGTTTACTGCTGATATGCTAACGACCATCACCAAGTATATATATACCAGGCTCTCGACAAGAATGGTGAAGCCTGAAGCGTCGCCTTGGATATCTCTAAAGCATTCGACAGAGTATGTCATGCCGGCCTTCTACCGAAACTGCGAAGCTATGGCAGAACTGGACTTTTGTTGGACTTAATCCAGTCATTCCTCTCTAACCGCACACTGAAGGTGGTATTAATCGGACATGCCTCCAATAACTACCCTACAAACGCGGGTGTCTCCCAAGGCTCTATCCTAGTTCCTACGCTCTTTCTAATCTACAACAATAATCTCCCCGATGCCATAAGATCACAAGTAGGCATGTACGCCGATGATACCACAGTTTACTCTCGCCTCGATCAAAAATCTGGTGTTGGTGACAAGGTGAACATCGCTGCCGAGCTTGAAAAGGACCTCCAATCCGTGGTGGATTGGGGTAAGAAATGGCTCGTAAAATTAAATTCTTCCAAAACGAATTTGCTGTCAATTAACCACCACAGACAACCGCACCTCCCTCCCATTAGCATGGAACAGACTTGCCTCTCAGAGAGTAAAACACTACGCCTGATTGGTCTGACACTCTCAGCGGACCTCAAGTGAAATGACTACGCCGAATCCATTGCTACATCCGCCGCAGGGCCCGGAAATTATTTCCGTCTGAATCTATCCTGCACTTACATATATCTACCATCCGCCCGTGTATTGAGTACTGCTGCCACATCTGGTCGGGTGCCCCTTCTATTCTCCTCGGGGTTCTTGACAAAATACAGCGAAGAATCTGTAATACCAACTTGGCTGACCGCCTGCAGTCACTCTCTCACCGGCGTGACGTGGCTTCCCTGTGCCTCTTCTATAAATACTTTCATGGCTTCTGCTCTGACGAACTTAAATCACTGGTGCCCCCTAGATGTGAATTTACACGAGATACTAGATTGGCAACAAGGTCCCACCCTTTTACAGCGAAACCGATGAAATGTAACCGCAATTTCTACTCCAACAGCTTCTTTCCTCGCACTTCCCGCCTGTGGAATTCCCTACCGCATGCTTTCTTCCCCGACGGCTACAACCTCCAGGAGTTTAAATGTAAGGTCAATAGACACCTCCTAACACACTAACTCACACCCACTCTCTCCAACTCTCTCCCTATGTACATCCTAAGTCGTCTATCACCCTCCTTCTGACATTTCCTATACCCAATCGCTCTATGTAACCCCCTGCGCTATAGTGGCAGTGGAATGCCTTGCTTGGGGTGACACGATTAAAAAAAAATCTTTGTAAAAAATTCTGGGTTTCTATTGTTGTGTTCGCAGACGGATGCTAGAATATTTTCTTCTTTTTTTGTTTGTTTGTTCTTTTTACTAGTATTTCTTCTACCAGCTGAAAACCCTTGTTTTTATTATCTACCAAATTGCAGACTATGACACTCTAATGATGCAGGAATAAATATTTATAAAAAAATTACAAGCCTTTCATTATCAAAACAACATGAAAAACTAAGACACACACAAACGCACACCGACACATTAAATTCAAACTAATTTTTTTTTTAATTCGGAAGCCATTGCGAAAAATAGTAATACCAGATTCCGATTACACAAAACATAACAAACAGAACTTGATGACCCTTATCATATTTTATCATTAAAATATAGAATTACAATCCCACCAATGAAAATGAGCGATTCTTAAAACTGATAAACAAAAATTAACAAGTCGCTGTAAAAATAGTCAGCAAACGAACATGTACACATATGAATTTTTTGCCATACTCACCGACCACAGTATTTTCGGCCGCCAGTAAGACAAATGGATCTCCTTAAGTAAATTCACAAATTTATTTGCCTGAATAGAGTCAACTCGAAAAGAAAAGTCACAAATTTAACCGCCTGAAGAGAGTCATCTTTCAATACGTGTAGTGACACAAATACCATTGTGGACACTTACTGTGTTATACAAAAGGTAAATAATAATAATAATAATAATAATAACAATAATAATAATAATAATAATAATAATAAACATCTTAAACTGGACTCTAAACGACATCAGGCGAATGGAAGCTAAAACAAGAAAGCTTCTTTCTAAGCATAAGATGCATCATCCAAAGGCTGATGTAGACCGTCTATACATACCCCGTAAAGAAGGTGGAAGAGGTCTTATTCAGCTGGAATTGTAATACAAGACAACAACTATTGGCTTACTAACATACATAGAAACAACAAAGGATTGGATGATACAATTAGTAAGGCAACATGAAGAAAGAAAGAAAAAATATTCAATAATAAAAGAAGGCAGCAAATACAAACAAGATTTACAGTTAGTAGATTCTGTAGAAAAGCAAAACGGAAGCCAAGAACCAACTATTGCGGCAAAAAATATGAAAATGAAAGCCGAAGATAAAGCTCTTGAACAGATGAAACAGCGCTGGCAAGACAAACCTCTGCATGGCCAATATCCAGTACGTGCCAATAAATCCAATGTTGACAAAGTTAATACTCATCGATGGTTACGTGCATCTGGATTAAAGTCTGAAACTGAAGGCTTTATTCTTGCAGCACAAGACCAAAGTCTTTTCACTAGAAACTTTCAGGCAAATATTATGCATGATAATATGGATCCAAAATGCAGGTTTTGTGATAAACACCAAGAAACAATAGACCACCTAATCTCAGGCTGTTCTGTGCTTGCCCCAAATGAATATAAAAATCGCCACGATAGAGTTGGGCAATATTTACATTGGGCAATGTGCAAACATTATGGAAAAGCTGTAAACAAACACTGGTATGAACATCACCCAGCACCGGTTACAGAAATAGAAGATGTAACCATTCTATGGGATTACACCATCTACACAGACAGAAAAATTGAAGCAAACAGGCCAGACAATATTGTTAAAAACCAGAAGGAGAAAACTTGTCTATTAATTGATATGGCTTGTCCAGCGGATTGTAACATAGCAATCAAGGAATTTGAAAAACTGTCAAAATATAAAGACCTGGAAATTGAAATAGAAAAAATGTGGAAACTGAAAACAAGAGTTGTGCCAGTGATAGTAGGTGCACTTGGAATGATAAAAAATGGAACAAAACAACACATTGAAAGAATCCCTGGAAACCCCAGCTTAAGAGATATACAAAAAATTGTCTTATTAAGTACAGCCCACACACTAAGGAAAACTTTATCTATGTAATGCTAGGGATGATAGGGAAGATAGAAAAACATGAAATGGAGCCATAACAACACGCCACTACCTGCCTTAGGTCTCCCCGCAGACTTGGTTGGTAGTGAGACCAAAGCAGAAATCGAAATATGATGAAAAATGACATAATAATAATAATAATAATAATAATAATAATAAATAATTTGAATAAATGTGCTAAAGCTACAGTTTTACGTGGATCAATACAAGAAACATCCTCAATTAGCCTAGACCCTGCTGTAACAATAAAAGAATTGAAACCAGAAGAAGCTTATAAATACCTAGGTGTAAATGAGAGCGAAAACATTCACCATAAAAAAATGAAAGAAATAGTGCGTAAAGAGTACTATAGAAGGCTACGAATGATATTAAAAACTGAATTAAATTCACAGAATAGAGTTATGGCCATTAATAGCCTTGCAATCCCAGTTGTCCAATATAGCTTCAACATCTTAAACTGGACTCTAAACGACATCAGGCGAATGGATGCTAAAACAAGAAAGCTTCTTTCTAAGCATAGGATGCATCACCCAAAGGCTGATGTAGACCGTCTATACATACCCCGTAAAGAAGGTGGAAGGGGTCTTATTCAGCTGGAATTGTCATACAAGACAACAACTATTGGCTTACTAACATACATAGAAACAACAAAGGATTGGATGATACAATTAGTAAGGCAACATGAAGAAAGAAAGAAAAAATATTCAATAATAAAAGAAGGCAGTAAATACAAACAAGAATTACAGTTAGTAGATTCTGTAGAAAAGCAAAACAGTAGCCAAGAACCAACTATTGCGGCAAAAAATATGAAAATGAAAGCCAAAGATAAAGCTCTTGAAAAGATGAAACAGCGCTGGCAAGACAAACCTCTGCATGGCCAATATCCAGTACGTGCCAATAAATCCAATGTTGACAAAGTTAATACTCATCGATGGTTACGTGCATCTGGATTAAAGTCTGAAACTGAAGGATTTATACTTGCAGCACAAGACCAAAGTCTTTTCACGAGAAACTTTCAGGCAAATATTATGCATAATAATATGGATCCAAAATGCAGGTTTTGTGATAAACACCAAGAAACAATAGACCACCTAATCTCAGGCTGTTCTGTGCTTGCCCCAAACGAATATAAAAATCGCCACGATAGAGTTGGGCAATATTTACATTGGGCAATGTGCAAACATTATGGAAAAGCTGTAAACAAACACTGGTATGAACATCATCCAGCACCGGTTACAGAAATAGAAGATGTAACCATTCTATGGGATTACACCATCTACACAGACAGAAAAATTGAAGCAAACAGGCCAGACATTATTGTTAAAAACCAGAAGGAGAAAACTTGTCTATTAATTGATATGGCTTGTCCAGCGGATTGTAACATAGCAATCAAGGAATTTGAAAAACTGTCAAAATATAAAGACCTGGAAATTGAAATAGAAAAAATGTGGAAATTGAAAACAAGAGTTGTGCCAGTGATAGTAGGTGCACTTGGAATGATAAAAAATGGAACAAAACAACACATTGAAAGAATCCCTGGAAACCCCAGCTTAAGAGATATACAAAAAATTGTATTATTAAGTACAGCCCACACACTAAGGAAAACGTTATCTATGTAATGCTGGGGATGATAGGGAGGATAGAAAAACATGAAATGGAGTCATAACAACACGCCACTACCTGCCTTAGGTCTCCCCGCAGACTTGGTTGGTAGTGAGACCAATGCAGAAATCTAAATATGATGAAAAATGACATAATAATAATAACAACAACACTACACTTTAAACAAAACGTTCGCGTTTTCGCACCCTTTTTTTTCACCTATACCAATTTCTCTCGTTGCAACAACCTCTATTTCTGTTTTACACACACACACACACACACACACACACACACACACATGTATATATATATATATATATATATATATAATTTATAAAGGAAAACTCAACACGTCATTACAATTGGTTATAAACTATAGCTCATTTCAATGCGTTTAATTAGCTCATTTCATCAGACATTACAATGTTCCTTTCATCTAGTACAAAATTTCTGCCGGAAAGGGTCTTTTCTTAAAATGAAAAGATAGGAAAAACAATAAAAATAATAATAATAAACATAAAATTACAAATAAAAAATAACAATAAAAATAAGCAGAAAGAAAGAAAGAAAGAAAGAAAGAAAGAAAGAAAGAAAGAAAGAAAGAAAGAAAGAAATCAAAAAGGAAAGAGAGTCCAGTTACAAATATTGGCGTCGGATTTGTCTGGAGCAGTTCAGGCCGTCATGAAGAGATTGACCTCTGAAAAAGACCCAATTCCCTTGGCTGTTGCGTCTGTTTGACCCCATAAGGCCAACCTATCTACGTATACTAACTTCTCTCCACATATACATATGTGTAAATTCCCACATATACTTACAATGTGACTTTGCTTATGCTTAAATATATCCACCGATACTTATTTGTTCTTTTTTTTACTTTACGGGTCTTAGCGCTCTCATACTCACACATATATACGTTTCATAAATATAGGATTTCCGCGCGCCTAATTAGTGTTGTATATATATGCACGCACATATCACTGCTAAAGAAATCTCAATCCCGTATATACTTGTTTATACTCAACACGTCATTTCAATTGGTTATGAACTATAGTTCCTATATATATATATATATATATATATATATATATATATATTAAGAAATGTGACCATCTTATAAATAGCAAAAAGTGTGCTATGCTAATTTAATGTGGATTGGTTTTCTGTTTTAGCCAATTCATATTCACTTTTCTTTTTGAAAGTGCTAGAGCCTGTTTACATCAGGTCTTGCAGATCCTCGCTGTGTAAACAGCGAGACACTTTCCTGGGCTTTGCTGTGATTAGTTTCTAGCAGTTCGTTCCCAATTTATTTCTCACATTTAGTTGATTATATTTTACTCTGAGTTCTCTCGATGAAGAAAATTTGATGAGCGAGAGCGAAACTGGTTGTTGTTTTTTTCCCTTCTTTTCCCTAACATTAAAATTATTATTTTTAAAGCAATAGTCAAGTTCTGAACTACTAAAGGTCTGCTAAAGTGTTAATTGTTGGGTGGATATTATGTGCTCAGTTTTGAGTAGATATTCCATTTTCAATTAAACAGTATATTTATATATACATTTCTAAAGGCCTGATTATTTATGTGAAATGTTGTTAGGAAAATGTGCTTCCTTCTACAGGATACGAACCTGCGACCTCTAACAACATAGGCCAGTAATATATATATATGAATCTCTTATTTAATTAAAAACAGAATGTCTACTCAAATACGAGTAGCGATTAAAAAAATAATCTTCAAAAAAATTAAGTATGTCGTTTATTAATTCTATTTCGTTACTCTCCGAAACTTTTCGTTATATTGACTATTTACATTTATTTTATTTTATTGTTTTTTTTTTTTTTTTTTTTTTTGCCATTACAATATATTTCAGAGCAGAGATGATTATTTACAAGAAATTAAAACTTGTGTATATAAGGCTTGATTTCACTTTGTTTAGAATTTGAAATCATTCGATTGGAGTGGACCTAGACGCACCAGGTCAATAAGTGTCTTCCTCTATTTTGTTAGAGGTTGCAGGTTTTAATACTACCGAATGGCAGGCATTTTTCTAACAAACTTTCCTCTAAATAATCACGCCGGTAAAATTCATTTATCGATATACTGTTTCATTAAAAACAATATATCTGCTTAAATACGAGTATCGATTAAAAAAGTAATGTTCAAACAAATAAAATAAATATATTGGTTGTTAATCTGTGGAATTTTTGTAACAGTGCAGAATGATATGTGTATTTATTAAAATATGCTTTATAGTTCTGTTCTATTACATCAAGCCTGGTTTTATTAACATCATAAATATATTTATATATGTGTGTGTTTCGTATTTGCATATATATATATATATATATATATATATATATATATATATATATATACAATTCTACGTCAATGGTACTACACGGAGTTTCATGCGTTATGCAATCATCGGGAGCATATTTTCAACTAACAGTGTAATAGATTTAAATTTCAGTTTACTCAATGTTCATGGGAATTAAATCTTATAAAAGTAAGATACTGATTTTTTAATAACAATATGAACAATTTGAATATTCTACGGTTACATATGGATAAAAAATTTAAGATTTAAATTTAACATTTAAAATTAAAATTAATAAATGCTGGGAGAAGAAATCAAAGGAGCATAAATCATGAGTCTTAAAAATCTAAATATTCAAATATTCAGAAATGTAGGAAAAATTAAAATTTTAAAATTATAACATTTTAAATAAAAATAAGATAAAAGAATATAAAATAAAAGAAAAATGAAAAGAATAATTAAAAGGTAAAATTTAGAATTAAGAATTCAAAATATAAGAAGCAAAAACGGAGATTTAATCCATAATTGTTAAAAATAATATTAAGAAAGAAAGAAAGAAAGAAGAAAAAAATAAAGAAAGAAAGAAAGAAAGAAAGAGGCAAAGGTAAAGAGAAATCTATATGAATCTAGGTTATGAATTTAACTAAGTATTTTTCTATGACAGCATGTGGTCATTAAATCACTTTTCTTATTATTTGTATTCTTAATATGGTTTAAGATGACGAGTTGTTTTAAAAGGCATAGATTACATTTATCTCCTTTTCCATTGTCATGTTTAGATATAGCTACGATATTCCAAGTTATAATTAGATTCTTATTGTTGTTTTTTAATTTCCAGTAATGTATAGATAAAGCAGTGATTTTGCTGTATTTGCTGTTGTTTAAAGACAACAGGTAGTTGTTAAATCTTTTCTCTCACCTGTTAGAAGTACTTCCAAAGTAAAGTTTAGCATCATTGTCATCCGAATAAATTTGAGCTCTGTAAACAATACTTTCGGACATACATTGGCCATTCAGGGGAGAAGTTTTATTTTCTCGGCAGTTGCAATCATTTTTAGAAGGGTCATTTTTGCTATTAGTTGGGTGACAGGTGTTGTTTATGTGGGCCACATATTTATTATCATAGCGTTATGTTGTGTAATGTATTCATCTATGTTTTTGACGCAACCATAACTAACTTTGACATAGTTTTTGTTGAATATTTTTGTTAGTGTGTGTGAATGGTAGATATGTTTATGGATTAAGTTAAGGAATAATTTACCAATGTTAGTTCGGACGTTACGATTAAAGGGTGGGTTAAACCAAATAGTGTTACTTGATTTCTGCTTATTTCTGTCTACATTAATTTTTACGGAGTTAGAATACTCAACTAGTGTTGATTTTATTTTTTTCTAAAACATTAATGTATTTAATTTAAAAATTGTCAAAATTTTCCTTATTTCTAGAGTAAGTCAGTCAGTTAAGTGCCATACGTGATACACGCTTGGGCGATCATGTCTCGAAAGAGACATGACTGACTGGGCAGAAGATTATCCCGCAGTAGGTTGCCATTGCTTTCTGCGGTAGACTAGTTGCCAGTCAATTGTATAGAACCCAATCTGTCCTGTCATTTAACCCATAACTGGAAGGAAGACACCGATTAATAACTTTCTCAAGGGTATTTGCGCGTAAGTGAATGCAATGAATTCGGCTGGAATTCGAACTCGGCTCCCCGAGTTCTCGTTCCGAGAACGCACATCCTGGAGTAAGTACTTGAACTAAATTGGATAGATTTGTGTTTGTTGTTGGTGATTCTATATTTATCCTGAGTCTCCCCTCCCCACTGAGACGGAATGTGACACAAAGTCAGGTTTTACATAGAGAACTGAGGTGCGGACACTCAGGCCAATGGTGAAAATGTATTAACTCCCGTATTCGCTGAATGGGGCACTAAGTTTCTCTTTTCTTCGTATGCACTGACCCTTGACCCGATTGGTGTTTCTCACGAAATACCCGATTTGTGTTACATTCTGTCTCAGTGGAAGACTCAGTGTAAATACCCAGTTCTACTCACAAATGAGCTTATTGGACTACCTGCCATCGGCATAGAGGAAGTAAGAAAAGGTTTTTTCTCCGGATATGAGGCTTGAATGAGTGAAATGAGACAAAAACCCGATTGCACATATGCGTGAATTTTTGCCCAAGTGTATCCACTCGGATCCCCTACGCTAAATCAGACTTTGTGTCACATTCTGCATTCTGTGAAAAAGATTTTGATAATTACCCATAAATCCGAGAAATCTTGTAATTGTTAAGCTCTCTATGTTTGGGCAGTGTACGACACTGTCTGGGCTCTGTCTACGAACAGGGTTTCGGCTGGGAAAAATACACTATCTAAAGTGCCTCATCCCGTAGTTGCAGTAAATTTTGACCCTTGATCTGACTGTTTGTGCCCGGGTCCCCTCTGTTAAATGTGTCCCTGTGTCACAACATATTTCAGTGGGAAGACTTTGGCTAAATATCCACAGTTTCAAGAAAGTTCTTTAGAGAAACATTGGGGTCAGTTGAGATACAACATATCTGTCAGTAGTGAGTTAAAACAGAAAGAAAGAAAGAAAGAAAGAAAGAAAGAGACTGAAATAGATAGATAGATAGATAGATAGATAGATAGATAGATATCCACTACAGCATTCAGTGCAGTCTTTCTTTCATCACATAACCAAAAATGGAAGTTCCACATTTGAATGCACACGACGAACACACTGGCCGAGAATAACCAATGAATAAACAGAGTTAAATAAAATGCCATATTCACTATGGGTGAGTAGAACTCATTTAATCTACAACGTATTATCATTGTCCTGGACGATCGATTTTATTCCATAAATATAGTAAACCAAGCAGATAAATACGGAAAAGAAAGCATATTATTATCATTATCAAATTCAACTCGGTATTGTTGTGGTTTAGATGTTTGCAGTAAAAGGGAAGATACTTTTTATAGCTTTCACTATGATTTAAGCTTTTTCTCCGATAATCTGATAATCTTAACCATCAGTTCAGAGTAGTCGTATTTCTTTTCGATTTGCTTTATTGTCATATTGTAGTCAGCAGGTACGGTCACATTAATCAGTCGGCATTCATTTTCAGATGTGTTGAAGACAGCTATATCTAATTTTTTGTGTTCAATAAGACGATCGGTTCGAAAATCGTAGTCCCAGACATTGGACTGCGTTTCACTTCCATTACAATCATTGGTACTAATTTTACAATTTCTTGAATATTTTGTAACTATAGTTTTGCATAAAAAGTCAGTGCATGTTATGGAAAACGTTTCGTGTTTTTTAAACACTCTGCGCTAGGATTTTATATGTGTAACATTCTTATACATATAAGAAATATTATTATTATTATTATAAATTTCTTTTTTTAATGTTTTTTTCATCATCACGTGATAATAGATATTGAGCAGTGAGTGAGTCACTACATCCCGCCTGTGGGAGAGATGTTGGCGTGTGGAAAATAACTGTTCTTTAACAAGGCATCAAAGACGCTTTTAAAGACTAGAAAGTGAGGTCTGGGTAGCCCCAGCTCAGATATTTTTTTTTAATCATTTCACTCCGAGCAAGGCAGAAACGCCACTGATATGCAGGGGGTTACATAAATGTAAAAAGATTAATTAGAAAAGAGTGAGGAGTACAAACTAGTTAGAAAGGAACAATAGAAAGCTGAGAAAGCAGGTGCGATGACAGATACATACGTGGAGAGAAAAGGAAGGTTATACAGGGGAGGGGAGAGAGCTAGAGGCCAGTGGTTAGTAGATTATTAACTTTGCATTTAAATTTCTGGAGGTTGTAGCCGTCAGGAAAGCAAGAATACGGGAGTGAGTTCCACAGGCGGGAAGTGCGAGAGAGGAAGCTGCAGGAGTAGAATTGTCGTCTGCATTTGGCTAACCTGACTGTGAATGGGTGAGACCCAGTTGCCAGTCTGGTTGCACGGGTAAACACCTGTTGAGGAGGCATCAGTGACTTAAGCTCATCCGAGCAGAAGCCACGAAAGTATTTATAGAAGAGACAGAGGGAGGCCACATTTCGACGATGGGAAAGTGGCTGCAGTCGAGTCGCCAGATCAGTACCTATCACATTAGACTCTCCTTTGGAGCTTGTCAAGAACACTGAGGAGAACGGCAGGGGCACCTGACCATAAATGGCAGCAGTACTCCATGCACGGACGGATGGTGGACTTGTAATGGCAACAATACTTCATTTTCAGCCTGATCCGACTCACAAAAGGTAGAAGATAGCAGTAGGAGTCAGGGACTTACTAGAGTGGTATAGGAAGCCGATAAATTTTAGGTTAATCTTTAGCGATGGATCGTATATAGGAATCTCACTTGAGGTCGGGTGTGAGTCTGAGGCCCAATATAACCTCAAAGCACGGGGTTTCATCAAGGAAACTTTCGTTTATTATGACTAGTTGTAGTTTGGTAATTGTCATGAATTAAGGTATTGAATGTAACCAGCTAGTTTTTTTTATTCACTGCGAAGTTAGTATTAGATCAGATAAAAGAGGTCTTCTGCCAATCTCTTTTGGATATGCGGCCATATATCATCATATAATCGGCATTGATGTTTGCAAATTATCATAGTTTATTCTTAGGTGGTTAATTTATCTAAATCAGAAAGAGGATTGGTTCGAGAAGTGAACACTGGAAGACAACCGTGTAGACCAATTGTGTCTCGAAGAATTAGCCATTAATAAATTCTTCTTCCTCTTCTTCTTCTTCTTCTATGTGTGATGTTCCTTTAGGACGTAGGTTATCATGGCTTTCCACGTCTCCCTATCTCTGGTGCCTCTTAGCACGTTTTTTCTGTTACCCCACCCAAACCCCGCTCTGCAATCCACTTGCTCAGGCCCATCAAATATGTTATCCGTTGCTTTTCCTTGCTTCTGTTTCCCTCTGTCAGACCTGTGATTATCAGATTCTCCAAGCCTTCCTTCCTTATTACATGTCCCAAGAACTTCAGCTGTCTTTTTCTGATGCTCAGTATAAATTTCTTTTTCGTTCCCATAATTTTTAAATCCTCATCATTGCTCACATACTCGATCCATGATATTCGCAGCATCCTTCAACCTTCAGTGATCTTATAATAGAAAGAGCATTTCCAGTGATTACATAGCTGGAGTGCATGTGTAGTAAACCTTTGGGCCATACCTTGTCGACGGCCTTCGAGTTATCTGACGCTATATTCCTTGTGGTAATTGTGTCGTTAGGGACGTCACTAATTCTGTGTTTTATGTTAGTTAGGACGTCAGTAGATGCTTGGGCTGATCGCAAACCTTGCTGTTCGTCCCGCAAGAAGGTTTTTTCTATCAGGGTGTTCAAAAACCTTCTTGTTAATGGCCTCTTAAAGTCTGTATTGAGATGAGGAGAATAAGTTGCCTGTGTTCTTGAAGACCGGATAAACGCTTGCAACCTTCCACATCCTTGGTAAAGAGATCTTCAAGTAGCGGTAAGATAATTTTGCTAGAATCGTGGATAATTCTTGATTGTTATTATTAAAGATGATCACTAGAATTTTATCCGGGCTAGTAATCTTTTAAGGGTCGATATTTTTATAAGTCTATAACCCTCTTTTACTAAAATGAGTATATTACTGAGATTGTGTTATGACCTATACAATAAATATATACGTTAAACCATAATTTTGCGAGGTTGGATGTGCTTTGTGGTGCAGTGGATATAGACTCGGAACGACAAATTGGGGTGCCAAGTTCGAATTTTCAGTTGAATTCCTTGCATTCCACTTACGTACAAATACCTTTGGGAAAGGTATTAATCCGTCTCTTTCCTCCAGTTATTGGGTTTAATAATAGGACATCGTGGGTTTTATAGCCTTGGCTGGCAGCCAGTCTACCGCGGAAAGCAATGGTAACCTAGTGCGGGATAATTTTCTGCCCAGTCAGTCATGTCTCTTTCGAGACATGATCGCCCAAAGCGTGTATCATGTATGGCACTTAACTGACTGACAATATTGTAGTGATTGGAGAAAACTTACAGCCGGGATTCTGTTCGTGAAATGTAGCAGTTATAAGAAAGAAATTCTGCGAATGGAACTTACTTCTTTTTAAGAGAATACGGAGGAAATGATGTTGATTAATACTTGTGTACCCATTTGCAAAGGTCTGGGCTGGAGGAATCAACAAATGTAGCTCGTGAAAATACATGACATGGAAATAGCGATAGATTATCGAGTAATTCGCAATATTTTGTCTCTGGGAAAGTGGTTTTCGGCTAGAAACGGGCGTGTATACGTGTTCGAACTCAAAATAGGCAAGTGAAAACTAAGCATCTCTAGCTCAGATATGGCAGCAGTAATCCATTTTTTTTATCTGACTTGGCTCTTGTAAAGATAGAATACAACAAAATGACACTTAAAGAGACAGTGCAATGAAGCGATCATTTTTTTAAAATCGTTTCATCCCAAGCAAAGCGGTAACGCCACTGATGTGCAGGGGGCTACATAAGAGTACAAGACTAGATAGGAGGAGTTTAAAGAGAAAGACGAACCAGGTTTGAAAAGGAGCAAGAGAAGGATGGGAATACAGGTGTGCTGACAGTTGCAAATGTAGAGAGAAAGGAAAAGATATAAAGGGTAATGTAGAAAGAATTAGAGTCAAGTGGTTAAGAGATGGATATTGACATTTAAATTCCTGGAGGTTGTTTGTCGTCAGGAAAGCAAGGATATGAAAGCGAGTTCCACAGGTAGAAAGTGCAGAAAAGAAGCTATTGGAGTTGAATTGTCGGCTGCATTTGATTGATTTAACCGTGTATGGGTGGGAGATCTAGCTGCCAGTCTGTCTGCACGAGTAAACTCATGTGGCATAGCACCAATGACTTAACTTCGTTGGAGAAGAAGCCATGAAAATATTTATAGAACAGACAGAGAGAAGCCACATCTTGTCGGTGAGAAAATAGCTGGAATCGAGCAGCCAAGTCGGTACCTATCATATTACTGATTCTCCTATGGAGTGTGTCAAAAACAGTAAGATGAACATCGGGGGCGCCTGACCATATATGACATCATTATTCCATGCACGGACGGATGGTTAATTTGTATATATGCAATATGGATTTAGGCGGAAAAAACATACTGAACCCGACACATTGACCCATCCTTCCTAGTAGTGGATTTAGCTATTGCCTCAATGTAATGGTTCCACTTGTGATCGGAAGAGAGGGTAAGGCCGAGGAGGCGCAGTGTATTGCTTTGTCCATGCTTATGGAAGGCAGGAGGGGTTGCCTGTGATGATTGCCAGGGAGCAGATTCGTCTTAGACGCATTGAAATTTACAAGCCACTTCTTTACCCATTCCACCACTGATTGTAGATCCCTCTCAAGATTAGCAGCGAGGTTATGTTTGTCCATCTCACCGGATTTTTTTACTGATGCGGGTGTAAATGTTTGGTGTCATCCATCGTCTTTAACTATAGATGGTATATATGAGTTCCACTTAATCTATGTAGTGGTGACTGAGAAATTAAATAAATCTCAATGAAGAATACTGTTTTTGTTGAGCTCAGTACGCATGAAGTGGTGAATATAAATATTAAATAGTTTCTA
The DNA here is from genome assembly GCA_037127315.1 of Ascarosepion bandense. NCBI lineage: Eukaryota > Metazoa > Mollusca > Cephalopoda > Sepiida > Sepiidae > Ascarosepion > Ascarosepion bandense. Next base: position 1,881,892 of record JBBBDQ010000468.1, read on the forward strand.
ATATTTTATGCTTACACTTTCAATCTTTCTTGAATTATGCCGTCAAATGAAAGGTGCGATTTAGACATAGTTAACGACTCAGAAGTTAGTTATGTTCGTTTCGTACAAACAGCCTTGGGAAAGGTAATAATCGGAAGGGATTACAAGTGTGAAAGAATCTAAAAACTGAAAAAACATTATTAAGGAGTCAGTGCCATACGTGATACACGCTTTGGGTGATCATGTCTCGAAAGAGACATGACAGACTGGGTAGAAGATTATACCGCAGTAGTTTGCCATTGCTTTCTGCGGTAGACTGGTTGCCATCCAAGGCTACAGAATCCCAATCTGGCCTATTATTTAACCCATAACTGGAGGTAAGAGTTGGATTATTACCGTTCCGAGTCGATAACCACTGCACCATAACGCACACTATTAAGGAGAGAGAACAATAAAAAAGACTGCAATTAAAAAGAGGGATTATCACAGTCACTTGCAATTTAGTATCTTTATTGCCTCGCTTGGGGTAAAATGAGCCAAAAATGTAGGTTAACTGATTTTTTCATTATATTCGACCTTCCTTAGTTAGGTTATTTTTAAATTTCCTTGATCTCTTTTCTCAAAATGTATCCCAAAATTTTCAAATTTCACTTTCTGATTCGAAATAACTTAGTGTTTTTTGTTTCGTAGCTTGCATTTTTGGCTATGTAATGAATTGATGATGCATATACAGCAAAATTAAGTTCGTTTTCTACGGCCTAGCTGAAGCAAAAAATATTTTTAGATTACCAGAATTATTTTGGACATAACAATGGTTCAGCGATACAAGTCTCACTAATTAAGTCATATTTGTTTTGAGAAGTGGTAAATTTCACCTTTCCCAAGGGCTTTTGCGCGTAATTGGGTATAATGAGCCCAGGCGAAAACGAGAACTCGGCTCTTCGATTAGCAACCATTATCATTACATTACCCGCTTATCCGAGCTTAAATAATCTGGCATTCGTCAACCGAATCTGACCACGTGTGCGCCACTAACACTAACAAGAGCAGTTGACACAAGACAGCATGGATACGTACGTTCATGCTGTTTAGCCAAATTCTGGTTTTACCACCTGAATTTCTAAGCAGAAATCGAGACAAATTTCTGATTATTCGTCATTGTTAAATTACTTTATCCGTCACCTACTCAATCCGATGCATTCTAGTTTTCTATACAGTATGCACCAATAATTGTTTGGGGCTTACACACACAGATTCCATCAGCCTCCTTCACTTTATTAGATAGATAGATAGATAGATAGATAGATAGATAGATAGATAGATAGATAGATATGAATGAATAGGGATAGATAGATAGATAGATAGACAGATAGATAGATATGAATGAATAGATAGATAGATAGATAAATAGATAGATAGATAGATATGAATGAATAGGGATAGATAGATAGATATGAATGAATAGGGATAGATAGATATGAATGAAAAGAGATAGATAGATAGATAGATAGATAGATAGATAGATAGATAGATAGATAGATCTGGTGTCTCGGCTTCATTCAATTTCCTTGGAAGTATGGTAGTCTGCATGTTTTTTTTTTCTATAAATATTTTCACGGAAATTATTCGAATGAGCACTTCGCTCTGGTGATGTAACTACAGTACTAGATCTCATCGATATTTTCAGTTGAGTTTGCAAGATGTAACCGTAAGTTCTTTGATAACAATTATAGTTTGCGGAATTCTCTTGTGTTCTCATGCTTTCCAGACAACTTTGATACTCAAAAATTTAAATATAATTTCAATCACTATCTACTGCAATCCTGATTACCCCTCTTTTATTCTTGCTCCATATAAATATTTCTAATTCTAATTCTTAGTTCTTAGTGTTTTTACTGCCTTGTTTTCTGTGAATTCGACTAAAACGGATAGATAGATAGATAGATAGATAGATAGATAGATACTGAACAGGCTGATATAGATAGATACCGAACAGTCTTAGATAGATAGATACTGAACAGTCTTAGATAGATAGATACTGAACAGTCTTAGATAGATAGATACTGAACAGGCTCAGATAGATAGATAGATAGATAGATAGATAGATAGATAGATAGATAGATAGATAGATAGATAGATAAGAACTGATGGGAAGATTTATTGAGTGGTATTATGTAAAAGTCTAAGCTTGTCCATAGCGAATAATTAAACCAGATTTTCGCATTGATTCATGTTCTCGTGTTTCAGTATACAAAGCATCCAAATATTAAATTTAGAGAAGTTGCTGACATATTTCTATTGATTTAAACGCAGTTTAAACGTTCCACTTTCAAAGCTATTATTAACAATGTTGTTCAAAGAATATTCTCGTAAAAATTGCAATTCAGCACTTCTTTGGTATCTACGTCTTGTTGATATCTCATATAGACACTTACTCTGCAAATTTGATTTCTAAAACCGAGAGTTCCATGTGCTGTTTAAGAATCTGCTTTCAGAAGGCAGCATATAAGCAATTTTTTAAAAAGATTATCGTATAGACATGAGTCACGAAAATTTTGGGAGACCTTGGTAAGTTAATTACTCTTAAAAATTTCACCTAAAATCCATTTGTTTAGCAGAATGTTTTTCTGAGGATAATTTATTATCTTTGAGCGCCATATTACGAATTTCTGCGCCTTTGTTAATGTTGTATGGTATATGATAGACCATCCTATACTGAAAAAAGGCATGCAAAAAATACTTCTATGCTAGTAAAAGTTTCACATTCCAGATCTTTTTTTAACTTATTTTATTTTTTTATTTTTTGGCAAAATGCGACTTTATTTTAGCAATGATGAATGTTTTGGAAAGGATGGAAACGAAAAGGAAATTAATACTGAGCATCAGACAGATAATGTTTATGGGACATAAGATGAGAAAGGAGGGCTAGGAGAACCTGATACTCACCGGTCAGATAGAAGGAAAGAGAGACAGGGGAAAGTAACGAATAACATACTTGAACGGCCTGAGCAGGTAGATGACAGAACGTGGGTTGCCTGGTGTAACAGGAGAAAGTGTGCTAAGTGCCACCAGGGATAAAGAGACGTGAAAAGCCAGGATCGCCTACGTCCTGAAAGAACAAGGCACATAGAAGAAAAAATGGTATGGACATGAGTCACGAAAATTTGGGGAGACTTTGTTGAGTTAATTACTCTCGAGAATTTCACCTAAAATCGACATTCTTTAGCAGAATGTTTTTTCTGTGGATATTTTATGATCTTTGAGAGCCAGAAAACAAATTACTGCGGCTTTTGCTAATGTTATATAATGGATGATAGAGCATCCTATACTGAAAAAAGGCATGCCAAAAAATGCTTCCCCGCTAATGAAATTTTCACATTTCAGTTCTTTTTTCTCAAGTTACTCAGGTTAATTTTTTTTTATTCTTTTTGCAAAATGCGACTTTATTCGAACAATGATGACGTTTTGAAAAAGATTGAAACGAAAAGGAAATTAATACTGAGCATGAGGAAAAGAAAGCTAATGTTCCTGGGACATGCAATGAGAAAGGAGGACTTGAAGAACTTGATACTCACAGACCAGATAGAAGGGAAAAGAGACAGGGAAAACCAGTGGATAACATATTTCAAGGGCCTGAGAAGGTGGATGACAGAACGGGGGTTTCGTGCTGTAACAGAAGAAAGCGTGCTAAGAGCCACCAGGGATAGGGAAACGTGGAATGTCATGATCGCCTACGTCCTGAAAGGACAAGGCACATAGAAGGAGATGATCCTAGCCAAGTTCAAATTCTAGTTGGATTCATTACATTCACTTACGTGCTAATACATTTGGAAATATATGAAACTATCACTTCTTCTCCAAGCTTTGGGTAAAATAGCAAGACAGATTGAGTTCTATAGCCTTTGGGAGCAACCAGCCTAGAAGAAGGAAAACTCTGAATTCAAACCAGCCTAGAGTGATTTGTGCTCCGTCAGGCTGTCGTGCTCAAAGAAACGTCAGTTTTACCGCGGCTGCAGTAGGTGTGGTGCCTCTATGAATCTGTTGAGTCACGGGGTATATGGATCTGGATCATTATTATTGCAGAAATTACGGAAAGTCAATGTATATATTTAGTAGTCACTGCTGCTGCTGCTTTCAAACGTAATGCCTCATTTCGATGTCACATTGAATGGTACATTGACCAGATTTTTCGTCTAGATTTTTTTCCATTCTTGGCAGTAATCCAATTTTTTTTTTGGAACATTTGTTTTTTTCGTGTTCCGCCACAATGGTTGAGTTCTATTGAGATAAGAACTCCGTGCTAGTCATTCATCCAAAAGTTCAAAATATTCATCCATAAAAGAAACTTTTACTGCGTGTCAAGTGATTGGAAAAGCTAAGTCATATTAAGAATTTATTCATCGTTTTCAAGAAGCTTAAAATATCATTTCAATCTTGGTTTTAATTTCAAATTAAAAGGTAGGGTTAAACCAGACCGTGCCTCTGCTTCTTGACTTACGTTTAGGCCGGGAATCAGGTGTGAAAACAATGTTGGTTATATACCCCTCCTATTTCAGAGCTTTTTCATACTTTTTTCTTACATCTAAAAATCTCATATATGGATGAGTCTGTTTACCCTCATAGGCCGGAATGTGTCTGATTACTACTCCCAGGATAATTTGACTTGGTATTCACATATCTGAGGACAGCATTCCGTTTCATATAAGGCAAAACAGTACCAGCAGTATTAATTTAATTTTCTTGCGAGCTTGTAATATAAATATGTTATTCTACATTCACGACTGAATATATGTTAGAAGATACTCACCTTCTGTACATATACATCATTATGTATACATGATCACTAAAGGCGGTAGTATGTGTTTTATGTTGAAGCTATATTTTGGAATACAGATCCATGTTGGTTGCTTGGTAGTATTTTAAACGGTTCTGGATAAAGTCTCTACAATTGGTTAGTATGTGAGTATCTTTAGTATTATATATATATATATATATAATGATATATATATATATATATATATGCCTGACCACATACACAATTCTGGGAAACCCTTATTGAAAACGCATCTATACTTAAACATGAAAACAATAAACAAAAACTAAAAATTCTTAAAGCTATATGTATAAAACAGTTGAAACCTAACTTGAACAAAATAAACAATGAACTCTCCACAAATATCCTTAAATGTCTATAATTAATAGTAATAATTCCAATACTTAATATATCTTGTTTTCACTCTTGCGTAGTCATGTGTGACGTCCTGTGCTGTGACGCGATATTCGCTTCCAGCTTTTTGTATGCACGGGTTTGTTGTTGCTTAGAAATCTTGCATGTAAAAAAAAACATTATTGTTTATCCGGGGATTGTTATACTATAATGTAATTGACATCTTTTCAAATGGCTTATGTAAGTCGAAAGCTTAGAGTTGATTTTAAAAACAATTATGTATCAATATTGTGATTTTCTTTCATCAGGATAATGCTATTAATCTTATCAGACAATATCAAAAAAGTTACGTAAAATAAATAGACAAAACTTGTCTATATTATTTAATGATGAAACATGCATCAATGAATATACATATAACTAAGAGGTACCTCCACACCCCTCAAAACCTCTAATTTCCCAATAAGAGTCCTTACATGTTTCTCTAAAACTAATCAGTGACTCCATCAAAATAAAAAGTTTTCTTATCCAGAGTTTCACTTGGGTAGTAACTTAATCCGATGAATCTTTCTTATAACTTTTGGAAAAATTAAAAAAAAACTTTTTATATACCATAAAAGTGCTCTCGCTATTTGTTATGTCGTGAGTAAGAATAAATAACTCAACAACAGGAATAGGTTAATCATTGTATTCCGTGAAAATAGTATTTACAAAGGTTATTAGTATCCAATACAAGAATAGAGGTTAATCGTCTCAACCGTCGTAAGACGTAGTATGAGCAATGGGTACTTCCGGGTCGTCACCGGAAGTCTACGACTGACTTGTCGATCGGCTGCTCGGCACACTCTACTACGTAGATGCCACCATTACTTTACATAGTAATGGAATAGTCCATTATAGCCGAATAGGCGCGGGCGTCCCAACACTATTTTAAAAGCAATTTAATGTTTAATATGGATGTTTTGCATATGTTTTCTTTAAGGTTTTATATCTACAAGAATCCGGTTCTCAGTTCGACTTGCATTTGCGAGAATTACAAATAAATTACAAGGTCAAACCTTCAGAATTTGGCCCAAAAAAGAAATATTTACGCATAGCTAGTCATATGTTGCATGCTCAAAAGTAAGAAATCTTATGAATTTATTCTTCGCCATTAAAAAGAACAAAAAGCAATGACGTCCTATAGAATTAAATAAAATTTAAGAAATTATTAAACCGATAAATAGAGTTTTGTCAAAGTATTTTCCAAACAAACAAGCTTATTCACATTTCATCGATTAGTTTACGACATTGAATATAACGTAAAATTTGTAAATCTCAAAAAAATGTTAGCGATAACTTTAACATTACTAGATACTGTGATGATTTCAATACGCGTCAATGTGTTGCAAAATAATTTTTACTATTGATAAATGGGTATTTGGTTCAAATCAATGTCTAAGTCACTATCTAGCAAGAGGATGGTTATTATATGATCGGCTCGAGACTAAATAACAGTCAAATGCAAACTGATATACTTAAGTTCTCAGTGGTCATAAAAGTTATACTTTCCGTGTTTTACAAGAGAAATATGAAAGGAAGATACATAATATCTGGCCTGTTATTGAATATCGACTAATATCTTCTTATTATCGAATTGTGGTTTTGAATTATTTGATATTGGTAATGACAATGTTCATTTGAATTTGAATTTAAGTTTTGTTTAACGGCATATCAACATCTGTGAGTTATTTAATGCCAAAAATATGTGGTTTTAAACTATTTTGCGGTCATAGTAAAAAGTTTGATTTAGTTATAATTTTGATGAAAAATTATATTATATTAGAAAACTGAATATGTTTTCTAAATTTGCACTAAATATGCATTATTGCGAATAAAAAATTTCTTTCCTTCAAAAATGTATTGTTGGTAATATTTTTTCTTCAAAAATATTTTTCTATAAAAGTTTACTTTTATATTTATTCTGCTATAAAATTTTATTTTTTATACTTTCATAGTGTTTTGACCCCAGTTTAGGGGTTAACTATTTGCTCATAGCAGGGATCCTAACAGGTGTTACCACTCCGGATCAGGGTGGACCTGAGAACAACAGCAATTAATAGTTTGTTCCATGCTCCCCACAACCTCCCAATCAGACCCCTTGCTGCCGGATGCAGTTTACGGTCATAACCAAGAACCTTACCATGTTCAATCAGAAAACTGACGATAATATTCTTCCACAGTTTCTCTTTTCTTTCTATTATTGTCTGCGAATTGCTAAGACTTCTTGGGATTGATAGACGTGTTATTTCCTGTAGTTTTTGAATTCGGATTTAAAATACTTCTATTCAAAAGATATTAACCATCCCTAGCTATAGAATTCAATCAAACAAGTTATATTTAATTAACTCACATTGTAGTTTATTTTAAGTTTTATTACAATTCTCTTTTTTTTTAAATAAATTCGCGCACATTCGGTTTTAAAATTATAGATAAAACGGCCAAAACTTATGATATTGTTGACATTATATCCGAGGACCATCAACAGTTTAAGATATTACCATTCTATAAGCATTGAAGACATATATTCTAGCTACACACGTCCATATTCTGAAATCAACATTTTTCGAACGATTTATCCTCAATTTTGATCTTGATATGCAACAACCTTTTTCAAAAATTTAAAAATATGATACAAAATTAAATAGTGACATACTGCAAGTTGACTTTAATAAAATTTGTTTGAGATAGATAGATAGATAGATAGATAGATAGATAGATAGATAGATAGATAGATAGATAGATAGATTCTGATAGATAAGAACAGTGAGATAGATAGATAGATAGATAGATAGATAGATAGATAGATAGGAATACAAAAGAGATAGATAGATAGATAGATAGATAGATAGATAGATAGATAGATAGATAGATAGATAGATAGAACAGATGAGATAGATAGATAGATAGATAGATAGATAGATAAGAACAGTGAGATAGATAGATAGATAGATAGATAGATAGATAGATAGATAGATAAGAACTGTGAGATAGATAGATAGATAGATAGATAGATAGATAGATAGATAGATAGATAAGAACAGTAGTAGATAGATAGATAGATAGATAGATAGATAGATAGATAGATAAGAACTGTAGATAGATAGATAGATAGATAGATAGATAGATAGATAGATAGATAGATAGATAGATAGAAGAAACTCCAGCTGATTCCGCGCACAACCAAGCTTTATTGTTTTTCGGACAGTTGAGGACGTCTTTGTTGACACATAAGTCTAGTGAATGGCTACCAAAGTAAGCCAAAGTTATGGAAACAAGCTTGCCAATTTCCGTATTTGGTATAATGGTGATGTGTCTTCTGATCATGCACATTTAGATATATACACGACCAGACATAATTTTTAGGCAACCACAGTGTTTTCAAAAAATTAATTATATAATTCATACTATTTTTTAGTATTTATTGCCAAGTGAATAATTGTAACTGAAAATAGAATGGTTCTTTTGTTAATACTGCACTATAACATGTGCATGAAATGAATTTATAAATATTTAATAATTACCTATATTGCAGTTCATCAATGAAAGAATGAAAAAAATTAAGATGATTCGGATGAGTTCATCTTTGTTTCTTGCGTTGTAAAATTTTTGCAAAGTAATAATAACAAAATAACCATTCTATTTTCATTTAGAATTATCCACTTAAAATAGTATGAAATATATTATTTCTTTAAAAAAAACTGTGGTTTCCTAATAATTATGGCCGGTAGTGTATATTGCCCGGCCTGATTTCGCTAGATAAAAATAGGCTCATTAATTTATCATTTTAAGTTCAAAGCATCATCCTATTGACCCACATCTCTATCACTCTATATCAAAGGAAGTCAACCTGGATATCGTAATGATAGACTGTGTTTTGATACACACACACATGCAAATACACAAATATACAAATACACACACACACGCATATATATATATATATATATATATATATATATACATAATATTTATTTCAAATTTATAACATAAATATGGCATTATATCACTACAAAAGGAGCTATTTTGTTATGACACTACTTGTGTTTTATCAAGTGGTGTTGCAAATTTCAAGTTGATGATTTTTAAAAAGTTTAAAACTAACTGAAACCCCTCAATCAGGGAGACATTGTTACCTAGCTGGAGGGGGTTGGCTAGTTTTGAATATTTTAAAACTCATCAACTTGAAATCAGCATCACCACTTGATAAGACACAAGTTGTGATGAAACAAAATAGCCACTTTTCTGGTGATATTATAACACATTTGTGTTAAAACTTTTAAATAAATAGTATTCGCTCAACGTTGTATTGAGCACATTTATAAGAATAGTGTTTGTCGGATACGGAATTTTATTCCCTCTATACCGACTCCATACTTGTAAATACCTACACACACACACACACACACACACACACACACACACATATATATATATATATATATATATATATGTATATATATATAGTCATCCGCAGACAGATATTTTTTTAATCATTTCACCCCAAGCAAGGCATTCCACTGCCACTATTGCGCTTGGGGTTACATGGGGGAAGGTAAATAGAAAGAGTGGTTAGATATAGGAAATGTCAGAAGGGGGGGGGGTGGGGGGGGTGATAGATAGTTGGGTGGGTGGGAAGAGTGTTTGAAAGAATGGAAGCGGGTTAGTTTGTTAGGAGGTGTCTATTATATATGCATAATTACTGGCTACACCTCGCCTAGTACAAAGGTCTACCAGTTCCATGGTACATTTGGATAAACCTTTGACCGTAACCTATATTTTCGGGCTACATTTGAACGTAACCTACATTTTGTGGCTACATTTGAACGTAACCTACATTTTGGGGCTACTTTTGTCCGTAAGCTTAATTTTCGGAATAGATTTAACCACAACCTACATATTCGGGCTACATTTTCACTGTAACTTCCATAAATAGATCAAATTTATTTCCATCCTTAATTTTTCATTTTTCTAATTGTTAGGGCGCCGCCCCTATCTGACTACATAATGGAACTGTTCCCATTGCTATATATAGCAATGATGGATTCTCTACATGGCGTGTGATAGAAGTGTGATAGAGAGTCATAGAGAGTCACTGCGAGAGTTAGACACACTTCCGGTGGCGTACCGGAAGTAATCACGTATACACACGTCTTACGACGGATTGGACTATTGTATCTTCCCTATTGTAAATATTACTAATCACTTCTGTACATACTAACCGTCTTTCCGCGGAATACAACTTATATTCTGATTCTGTTGTTGAGTTATTCATTTATACTTGGCGACATAACACTAATAAAGGAAAATGAATTATATTTAGAAATCGCTTTCCTTATACTTTTCTTCTTGTTCCTCCTCGTCTTTTAAATGAAGAATTCTTTCTGGACCTGGCCGAGAGTGACTCTCCACAAATTCACGTCTCCTTTGTAGTTCTAGGTAATATTTGCCTTTTTGTTATTCCTCCTAATCTTAAGCGTTTAATTCATTCGCTGCGTTCCTGTCACCGTTTTTCCTTCAATATATTATGTGAGTTTTAGATTCTTAAAGCATTCTTTTTCCATTTTATTCCCTAAAAAAGTTTATTTTCCTCTTTCTGTCACTTCTTTATTTACAAGGAAAGTGTTCAGCATTCATCCTTTTCTTACCCTCTTCCTGACAACCCCCTGTAATCTGTCACTCTTTCTCATAACCTTCCTCCTATGTAACCCCCTGCTCAAGCAGTAAAATGCCTTGCTTAGGGCGAAGTGATTATAAAAATAAATATAATACAGCATATATTAAATAAAATTTCAGCACTTAATACATTTGTTTCTAACAAATATTTCCTTTTTTTTATACTTTACTTATTCTTTCGACGACATACTTCGCTCTTCCAATATAGCTTCAGAGTTATCACATTGTTTTTCTTCTGTTAAAACACTTCCTGAACATTCGCTCTACTACTCTTTTCTTTTCCTTTCCTCCCTCTACTTTCCTCTTCATATTTCATCTACACCCTCCTATTTTCTTCTCTTTCCTCCTTGGCCGTCATTTTGACCGACAGTCTTGTCTTCCAGGTTTTAAGATGTTCTCTTAAATTGCTTATTTATTTTCAGTTATTTATTAAATCTTATGCTTTGTATTCTTTCTCTCTACTTTCCTGTTTTACATAACGTTTGATTCTAATCAATATTTCACCTCGTCTTTTCCAACATTTAAGTTACAAATATTAAACAAACGTCAGACTAGTGACACGACTCCTCACAGAAACGGCGCTATTTTAAACGAATCAGGCGTCAAATTTATTGACCCCAAACGGCATGAAAGCCTTCAGTAGATAATGTAAAATGGCACCAGAATTTCAGACTTAAATTGTAAACAATTAACTAAATGCCGGATATAAAAAATGGAAGTAAAATAAAGTTTTGCCTCGTAATTAGATTTTGCTACTGCATAAATTTCATTGTTGGATCAAGTTATAAGTGTAGCAAACGTAATTGCATACACCATGATAAATACTGATAGCAATGAAGATACTGAATGGGTTCAGAAAGAAATTAAAAAAACAAAGTATTAGCAGGCATTATTGGCAGCTCGGATACAGTCACTTTCTCGCCGGCACAATGTGGCCTCCCCGTGTCTCTTCTACAAATACTTTCACGGCTTCTGCTCCGATGAACTTAGCTCACTGGTGCCTGCCTTTATATAAATTTACTCGAGCCACAAGATTAGCAGCTAGGTCCCACCCTTTTACTGTGAAACCAATAAATTGTAAAAGCAAATTCTACTCCAACAGCTTCTTTTCTTGCACTTCCCGCCTGTGGAATTCCCTTCCATTTACTTCTTTTCCTGACAGCTATAATCTCCAAGAATTTAAATGTAAAATCAATAGTCATTTTCTATCTCACTAACCTGCATCCTCTCTCTCTTTCTCTCTCCCTCTCTCTCTCTATCTCATGCTCCTTTCTTCGTCCGTTCCACTCTCATCAGTATTCTCATTCTTCTCTTATCCACTTCCTGACATCCCCTATAACCTGTCACTCTTTCTCATAACTTTCTTTCTATGTAACCCCCTGCAAAACAGTGGCAGTAAAATGCCTTGGCGGGATATGATTATAAAAAAATAGAAAGATTAGGAAATACAAGAGATCTTACTGAACATGGTTTTATATAAGTACCTATCTTATATCAGAAAAGAACAATCAAAACTTCTTGGGCACATTATGAGGAAAGAGGAATCAGAAAATGTAATACTCTCAGCACAAGGCAAAGGGGACTAAGGAAAACTTCGCAAGAGCTAACGAGCTTGTGTAAATGGTTGGCAGAAAATGGATAAGGACAAATGGCAAAAAGGCAGACATTACTAAGAGTTTTAAAGAAAAAAAAATTCTTATTCTACTTCTACGTGCGTTGTCCTTTCAGGACGTAGGCGATCCTGGCCATGCCCATCTCCCTATCCCCGGTGGCTCTTAGCACGCTTTCTTCTGTAACATCTTGCAACCTACGCTCTGTCATCCACCTGCTCAGGCCTTTCAAATATGTTATCCACTGCTTTACTCTATCTCTTACTCCCACTAGCTGGCCAGTTAGTATCAGGTTCTCTGAGCCCTCCTACCTCATTGCATGTCCCAGAAACTTCAGTTGTCTCTTCCTGATGCTCAATATTAATTTCCTTTTCGTTTCCATTCTTTCTAACACCTCATCATTGCTCACTTGCTCGGGCCATGATATACGCATCATCCTTCTGTAGAACCACATGTCAGTTGGTTCAAGTTATTCTTTCATCTTTGATTCTGTTGTCCAAAATTCACTGCCATATTGAAGAACTGACATCGCATAGCCGTCTAGTACTATCTTCTTTGTTTCTAGTGAAATTTTCCTGTCTCTTAATACTTTACTCAGATAGATAGATAGATAGATAGATAGATAGATAGATAGATAG